>JAMPIO010000086.1:0-452638 GCA_024699865.1 Aphelenchoides fujianensis | reverse complement strand
GCGCGACGACCAGCCGGCTGCACAACAAGCGGCCGCCGATCTCATCGGAACGTTCCGGGATCCTCGACCGTCCGCTCCTCCGCCTTCTCCACCGCCGACCTCCACGGACAATGGAGCGGACGAGCTGCACGAAGAACTTCGCCTGGCGAGGATCCGAGAAGCGGAGCAGGAAGCCGCCAACCTCTGCATCGTGTGCATGGAACGACCTCGTGCAACGCTCTTCCTTCCCTGCGGCCACCTCGTCGTTTGCTCGGACGCTCGTTGTCGAGAGCTGGAGACGTGCCCGCTGGACCGAGGAGAAATCGAGCAGAGAGTGCGAGTTCATCTTTCTTGATGCGCCTTGTTGTTGATTCGTTCACTTTGATTACTGAACATGCGTTGTATTCTTTTGCGGTTATAAGCGGTAACATGTCGATTGAGTTCAGTTTTGTTGCCCGTTCTTAGCCACTCGCATTTGCCTTTGTTGTTTGTTTGTACGAGAAGATGAATAAACGGTGGAATTCGTCTTGTGATCGGCAAGATAGACAATGAGCGATTTTCACCCGACCTTTTCCTGTCGCCATTTGCTTTACGCGACCAATTCCCTGCGACCACTAGCGGCCACTTTTCTCGTGTTGATTGACCGCTCGGCCGTCACTCACGTGCGGCGTGTGGGTGGAAATGCGGCGAGATCAAAGGCGATTCGGGTCGCCCGAAATGTTTACAAATCAATCAGCTGGCCGCGAATCGGGGTGTTGTGTTGCACGCCAATGGACACGCTCCACAAACTTTGCACGCACTGGTCGGGAATAAATAAAAGCGAATCAAGAACTACCGTTTCGCATCATTCGAATCTCAATGTTTCTGGTTGACTTGTAATCGCTTCAAAGCTAGAGAGGTCGCAAGGAGGTACAGTAGAAGTTCTACTGATTTACCTAAAGATTAACTGTATGCAGGATGGCCGTCTCCTTCTTCTCACTCGTCTGCGCACTCGTAGAGTGCGGCTGCGCGATCGTGAGCGTGGCCGCCAATTCGGTCGTGCTTTTCGACCTTGGACGGCAGCCGAAGCCGGAACGGAAGCCGTGGAAGTTGTTTTTGTGGAGCATGGTCGGTTCGCCTGCTCTCCACTGTACGGTCAATATGTAGGCAATCGCGGACATTGTTTGCCCGGTGACCAAGTGCCTGCTGACCGCATTCGACTCGTGGTTCTACCACCATCGCATCCTCTACCAGCTGACACGATTCGTCTCAAGCACGACGTACATGGCTTCGAACATGTGCGCCTTCGGAACACTCGCGATGTGGTACGGAAACTGTTCATTACCTAGTATACGCGAGATAATTGCAGGTACGCGGCGATTACGTACCAGTTACATGTGCAAAGCATTCGAAAAAGGCACGTGCGGGCGGTCATTGCATTTAGTTGGACTTTTTCTGCTACCTACTTTGTGGATCACTTTGTTCGAATGACATGCTACTTTTGCTGGCACTACGAGGTCCATTTGCCCGGCTTTCTGGTTTTAAACGAAACGGAACGTAAGGGAATGATTGTTGATCTGCTCTTGAATAAGTGCTTTTGAAGACACGTGCCACAACCTGTACATCAAAGATAATTCTCCTCTGTGATATCAAGTCCTCTGGAACGGCGGGACTGCTGCTTCATTCGTCATTTTGTTCTCTTTGATGTTCACTGCTGTTCCTGCCGCACACCGATTGTTTAAAGAAGGTAAGTAAACGTCTATAGATGGCGAATGTCTGAATTTGCTTAGTGCCCAACAACGAAAGTCCCGATCCGAATAGAAAGGCGAAGAACCGAAGAGCCATTCGGAAGATAGTTACGGGCGTCATTTCGTACGCGACCTGCCAGCAAAGCATCGAGGTTTATGTGCTGCTGTAGGTTTGCTAGAAGTTACCAATGAATGCCTTGATTGCAGCGCAACCGACTACAAAAAGAATACCGGCTATGCGCTGCTTATGCTGCGAAACTTCAGCTACGCTACAAACCCGTTCGTCTACTCCTGCGGACGAAAAACGTTGCTCAAAAAGACGGTAAGGCCGAAGAGCGCAGAAAAAACCACTGATGTCTTGCAGCTCGACTCTCTGACCGCAGCGGTGAGCCGACGGATTCAATGGATCGAAAAGCAGGTTCGGGAGCAGAGAAACGAGCAGCAGACGCCGCTTGTCGCCGCGCCGACATCCTTCGAGATGCTGGAGTTGGTGAGTGGAAGACGTACAGAACAGAATGTGTGCACTCCGTTGTAAATGTTTTCATTCTTCGAATAAACTGCAGTTTTTCGACCTTCAAAGCCGTTTGTCTTGCAAGAAGCAGCAGAAAAATCGCTGCCACTCATCCGCCCGCTCATGCGACGAGCGATCGGAGCGGCGAAGAGAGCGCTCGATCGCAAGAGACACCCGAGCGGGCAAAGGGGGAGCGCCCGACCCCGCGCTTCTCGTCGACCGGTCGCCCACCCGCCTGCACGAGAGACCGCCGTCCGCCGACTTTTTCGGTTTATTAACCCAAGTTTGAGGTTAGTATTCGACTCCGACCCGTCCGAGTGGTCGACCGAAATTTTGGAACGTTCCGCCCGAACGGCAGGACTCACAATCGAGCAGTGAATTGCGTCTCCGGTTGCCTTCAATCCGACGATTACGAAGCTTTGCTCGGGACTAACGAAGAAGAAAGCTCACCAGCGGTGTTCTCGGCCTGCTCGTGCCATCAAACAGAACAAGCAGGTAACAAAATCGAGCAAATAACTCGTTTATCACATCTTCATTCGTCAATTAAACAAAGAGTCGATTGTAAAGTAAATGGGAGTGTTGCATGCGGTTCACTCGGGAGAACAGGAGGTTGTTTTGATCAGCTGACTTCGAACGCATGACTCACGACCAGAAAAAACGGACGAAATTGCGGCAGTCCGCCCGTCTTATCACTTGTTTCACGAGAGCGGATGTTTGCGTTCGCTTCGAAGAAGGCGGGCCAAACGCGTAAAAGTCGCTCGCTTTCTAACGGCGAGTCACTTCGCTCCGAACGTCTCGAGATTCCGCTCGTTGTTTCACGCCTCCACTGTCGCGATGTCTTCAAGCGATGAAATCGAACTGACGATCGAGCGGGAGGGCGACGAGCGGCTCCAGCTTTCGATTTCGCCGGACGCTCTGCTCTACGAGTTGAGGGTTCGCATTTACGCGCACTCGGCGGTGATCGCCGACCATCAGCTGCTGCACAACGGCGGTAGGCTTCGTCACTTGAGTGTCTGTTTACTTGTCGCTTTAGAAGTGGAGTTGACGGGCAACTTCTCGCCGCTGTCGGCTTTCGACTTGGAGACGGGCGACGTTCTGCGCATGTCCCCCACCGAAAGGGAACGCCCGAAGAGCGAGAACTACCGCAGCGTTGAGGAATTGCGAGTGGCAATCCAACAGGAGGTTAACAGTCAGAGGAACATGGAGGACTACGACGCTTTGATTCGTTTCGTGTGCGACGAGACGAACACCCGCATTGACCGCCTCCTCGTCGACGTTTGCAATCCGCACACCGAGTTCAAAGAAACCGCGCGAGTGCCGCTGTACTTCTGCACGTGGCCCGGGCTGCGGGAGTACGTGCGGGTGGACGCGCACGGCGACGACACGATCCGCACGCTCAAAATGCGGCTGTTCGCCCGCGTGGGCGTCGAAACGAACCGCGTGCGGTTGTACCACGCAGGTTCGTCTCTTGCACCGACCCAATTCACTTCAAACGAGTTGTACAGGAGCGGAACTGGACGACGACGAGCTCGTGTCCGAACTGCGGCCCTGGACGGTGATCGACCTGCGCCGCCGAATGTCGCCGGTGATCCGCGAGGGCCGCGAAGACGACGCGTTCGATTCGTGCTTCGAAGAGCTCGTTCGTTTGACCGACAAACGAGAAACCAAAATGTGCGACCTGGAAGTCGACCTTGTGCGACGCCTCGACGACCTTCGGCCGCGCCTCTCGCTTCTTCGATCGTTGGAAGAAGCGATGTTCGCGTTAAAAGCGTCTGCGCCCACCGACTTTAGCGTTGAAGTGATCGACCCGAAGGGAGGCCTCGAACAATTAGTGATCGTTGGAGCGAAACCGGACGAACCGCTCTTTGTGTTCAAATTCCGACTCGCGAATGTGCTCGAAGAATTCGAAGGAAATTTGGTGCTGCTTACGGCCGGTTGGTGTTTTCAAGCGAATAACGCAATAATGCGATGTTCAGACAGTGATTTGGTTTTGGACGACGACTTGAGTTCGCTGGCCGATTGCGGTGTGGAGAAGGACGGAATGCTTTCGTTGGTTCGTCGCGAGCTCCCCGAGTTGTACGGAGCGCAATCCGTGGCCTACTTTTGGAAGAGCGCGGACGTCTTCAAAGTGTGGGAGTTGAGCGCAATGGCGGCCGAAACGGAGCGCTTGAGTCGACGAATCGTCTGCTTGAAGGCGACTCGCGACGATCAGGCGGTTGCAGAACGCGCGGCTGCCGGAGTCATCCGCTCGTTTCGGGCCGCTCGACAGCCTCCGCCTTCCGCGCCTTCGCCCGTGACGCCAGCGAACGCAGCGACGGACGAGCAGCAGGAAGAACTCCGCACGGCGAGAATTCGAGAAGCAGAAGACGAGGCCGCCGACTTGTGTGTCGTCTGCAAGGACCGCCCCCGTCAAACGCGCTTCCTCCCGTGCGGGCATCTCGTCGTGTGTTCGCGCAGTTCCTGCCGAGATCTCGAGGTGTGCCCGCTTGACCGACGACCAATCGAGCAACGGATTCTAGTCGACTTTTCTTAGTCACTAATGGATTCTCCGCTTCGAACAAAACACTCGATATCTTTCATGTCTTCTTTGTTGTAATAAAAATGTCCCCGCTTGTACAACACAAAAAAGCTTGTTTTATTCGTGTTGTCAATCAAAAAGCGCAACACACCAAGCAAAGTCATTAAGGCAAATGAGCGCGCACTTTCTGCTCAATGTTTCCCCGCTCCATCGGGCAGGTGAGCAGATCGCGGCACGGGCTCTCGGCGCACACGACGAGGTGGCCGCACGGAAGAAAGAGCGTTTTTCGGGGTCGTTCCAAGCAAGCGATGCACAGATTTGCGGACATCAGTTCTTCTTCGCGGATTTTAGCCAAACGAAGTTGTTCGTGCAACTCGTCCATTGCTGCATCGTTAATCTTCATTGAAGCGGGGGGCGTTGAAGGCGACGGTGTTGAAGAAAGCGTTTGCGGATTCCAAAACTTTTGAATGACTTCCGCCGCCACTCGTTGCGCCGCCGCCAAGTCGTCGCGAGTTGCCTTCAAGCATACGAGCCGTCTGCAGAGTCGGTCCACCTCTGTTGTCGTTTTGCACATCTCCCACAGTTTGTACACGCCTGCAAATTGGAAGCAAGAAGCCGGGAAGTGGGCGTTCGGCAGCTCCGATTCGCCGGATTGCGGTTTGAAATGAACGGTGCCGCCTTTCTTGATCCCAAGGTCCGTCAGCGCCTTCCATTCGTCGTCTAGCAAACGCCCTAAAAGCTGTTAGTGTACTCAAAACACAACAAATTCTTTACCGTTCATATACAGCGAAAATTTTTGGTGCAATCCTTCAGTCGAGTTCGTGAGACGAAACTTGAAGACGAACAGCGGTTCACGGGTTTTTGCCTCGATGGTTCGCTTGTCGTCGGAATTGTCCGCATTGACCACGTGAACACGGAAATCAGACGGTTTGGCCGCCTTCAATCCGAGCAGTTTTGTCTCCAACGCGCGCAGCAGCTCCAAACGAGGTCGCAACTCGTTGAGGCACCGCAAAACGTCCACTTCCAGGTCACACATCTGCGTGAACTTCGACGCGGTCACATTCACGAGTTCTTCGAAACACGAAGCCATTGTGTCGTTCTCGCGTGCCTCACGGATTGCAAGCAAACGCTTTTGACGAAGAATGAAGCGCGCAAAGAGCGGGTACCGAGAAAGCGCGAGTTTATCCGCCAATTCTACACCTGAACGGGCATTTTAGACGTTTTAGACACGAGTAAATAAACGCACCACCGCGAACAACAGCTGTAGTGTGCATTCTAAGCCAAAACAAGCGAACAGCCGCAGTTTGACGTTGCGAATCGTGTCCGTTGTCTTGGCTTCCAGCTGGAGGTGTTCTCCATGTCGAGAACCGGTAATGATATGCACAGGCCGCTTGGGAGGCTCTTTGAACTCGGTATCCGGATTGCAGATGTCGACAAGAAGGCGGTCGATTCGTGCGTTCGTTTCTCCGTTCAAGAATAAGACGAGCGCATCGTAGTCCTCCGTTTTTTTCCATTCGTTCACCTCGTGCTGGATTTTCACGCGCAACTCTTCGATGCTCGCGAACTTTTCAATCTTCGGACGGCACTCGTCGGTCGTGCACAACCGCAGGACATCGCCCGACTTCAACCCGAAAGCCGACAAACGCATCAAGGTTCCCGTAAGGTTGCCGTCTAAACAAGTAAAACGAACGGTACACATTAGAAGTAATCTACCGTCTTTATGCAGCTGTTGATCCTCAACCAGAACTCGGCAATGCTCGTAAATGCGCAGCTTTAACTCGTAGATTGTTGCACTCGACGGGAGCGAAAGCTGCAGTTGCTCATCTTCTCGTTCGATTGTCAAATGGAGCTCGTCCGTTGAAAGCATTGCGTTGGGAACAAGCCGGCTGGAAGGGAGAACGCAGGTGTGAATCGACGCCAATAGGATGCGGTAGAAGGATGATCGGCGTTTTATGGAGTCCCACAACACGGTTTTTACTGCCGACCCGCCCTTCTCGAGGCGAACGCAAACACCCATCGATTTCAAACGGCCATAAAACGACTGCGATCGCTATTTTCTTCGACTCGTGAGCCGTAAGTGTTACGGCAGATCTGTTGCATGAGAGCAATCGTTCATTTGCGCCCGACTCTTCGCTGTCGTTAGGTCGTGAACCCGCTCTTCGTTCGTGCGTAGTTTGTGCTTCGGAAGAGACACGAATCGAACGAAGGGTCAGTGAAGAAAGAAAAATCGAAGCAATCAAAAGCAAGGAGGCGAATTCGCCCGTCTGCGCACAAAACACGCCGACGAACCAAACATCAGTGGGCAAACCCCAGCGCCGCTCTCTTCCGCCGAGAGAAAAACGAGTATAAAAGTCCTTTCGCTCTTTCCCACTTACTTCCAGCCACCCCGCTCCGAAATGCCCCCTTCTTCCTCCTACCTGGGCGCGAACGTGCTGATCACGGGCGCCAGCCGGGGCATCGGCCTCTCGCTCGTTGAGCACGTGGCCGCCGACTACCCGGAGGTCGGGCGGATTTTCGCCGCCGCCCGCGATCCCGCCGGTGCAAAGGTTCGCTCTCTCCGTTCTCTCCCGTCCACTTCTTTTCTGCAGGCACTGGGGGATCTCGCGAAGAAGCACGATCGAATCAAACCGCTCCAGCTGGACGTCGCCAGCGACCAGTCGATCAAGGCGGCCGTGTACAAAGTCGAGAAGGAAGTCGGAGCCGAGGGATTGGGTCTTCTGATCAACAATGCGGGGATCAAAGCCGAGGTTTGCCATCAGCTAACCCTTATTGATTCAAACTGAACTTAAAGGACGAAGCCGGGAGTCCGCAGAAGCCGAACCGCGACGGGGTGCTCCACGTGTACAACGTGAACGTGCTCGGACCGGCCGTGACCACCGCGGTAAGTCACCAGAATTCCCTTCTATTCACTCAGATATCTACCGAGTTTAGGCCTTCCTCCCGCTCCTCCACAAAGCGGCGGCGGCGAGCGGACGCCCGAGCAAAGTCTTGAACATTTCCAGCGGCTTGGGCTCACGAGTGATCAACAAAGACGGTCTGATGAACGATTTCGCGTACTGCTCCTCCAAATCCGCCCTGAACATGTACACGCACATCCTCTCCGTCTCCGAGCGGGAGCTCATTACTCTTGCGATGTGTCCGGGGTTCGTTCGCGCCCACTTCTCCCTCTTTCTTCAATCGCTCGCTTTCAGTTGGATTCGCACCGACTTGGGCGGTCCGCAAGCCCCGTTGAGTTTGGACGAGTCGATTCCCACGATTCTGCAGACGATTGCCGCCGCCAAGCCCGAAGATTCGGGAAAGTACGTGCACCGCGACGGTCAGGAGATGTTGCAAGAGAAAGATTGGGAGCTTGGAGATTGCAACGGGGGTGTCGCCATGATGAGAAGTCAGTTCGTTAGAGCACACGATGAGTAGGTGAGAGCTTTATTACCGTAATCAAGGAGAGGGGAACCCGGAGGTCGGGCCCGCATGCTGCGCATGCGGTCGACTGCCGGTCGGGGCGATCGGCGGTGCGACGAAGCGAGGGGGCGGGTCTTCCCTTCGATCGCCGCATTACTCCGCCGACGCTCCACAATACAAACTACAGGGGATGAACACAGGGGATGAATGGTCGTCGGTTGCGGGGCGTGAACCGCCCGCAACATCCTCCCCTCCTGCACATGGCGACCTCCGGGCGCCAGATTTCGTGACCGAGAGAACAAGACAGAATCAGCGGTCCCCAATCGAAACGGCAGAGTACGTGGCCGACTGCCCGTTCCCTCCGTCGTTCGAAGGGCCGTCGAATGATTGCGAACTTGTGGTCACTCCATCTTCTTCCCGAAAGACACAAGTGCAGAGGTTTGGAGTGGGATCAGAACGTGGTTGCGGTCGATGGAGCGTTCGGATGTTTGAATCGATGGAGCGGGGTCGTAGTGCGTTCGTTTAGCGTCGTTCGGTTGGAGTTCTTCGGTCGGTCGTCACATGAGCGTGTTGGTCGAGTTGAAGTGGTTGGGCGGGGAGAAACAAAACAAACGAGAGGGGAATACAATGAATACTGTGGGCATTTTTCTACTTTTCGCGCGTACGTAAATGAATAGACGGGGTCAACGCTGTGCTTTGGAGAACTTTTTACTGCGCGTGTCCGGAATTCTTTCCTCGGACTAAGACTGTGGCCATACGAAAGAGAGCAATTCTCTGTCTTCTCTTTCCGTTCGTGCCGTCTGCCCTCCCAATCGACAGGAAATCGACCTCCTGGTCGATGCGGGAACTACACGTTCGACCGAAGCAGATCTTGGGGTTGTTGCCAATTTGGCTGCACGAACTTCCGCACCATTCTGTTCGCTTTCTGACCACGCAGGTCTTCACTTGCGGCTTCTTTGCAAGGGAGGCGGATGGTGGGTGGGGATTCACGTCGATCCGTTGGGTTTCGCTGCTTGTTTCATCGGCTTCTGGCCATGCGTGAGGGATTTCGGGACGTGACTTTTTGGTCATTCGCTACTAGCGATCAATTCTAGCCGGTAAACACAGCAGACAAAGCGAAACCATTCGAGTCAGGAGGGAGGATGGGAAAGGACTCGTGATGAGAGGTCGGGGGAAGCGTGTCTTGTACGCGATTTGTGTTCAAAAGGAGGAAGGGGACTTGAAGGCGGTAATAAGCGAATGAGAGTGGTTAACGGATTGTTGGATAAACCGCCACTTGGTCTTCGGTTTTTGAAAACCGGCCGTTTCTCTTCTTCGCGCGGGTCTCGTGCGCAACTTCTGCACTTTCGGCGGGGATTCTTCCGCGCGTGCGGGTCGTTCGCTTAGTGCGAGGAGTTGCTGCAATTACGTCGAGTGGAAGACGTGTTGCACGACAAAAGAAGGTGGGAGAAAGGGATTCGTGGTCCACTCTCGCGCGATCTGGGCGCTGTAAGCCAAAAAGCTTACTTCTCCGATTGTTCTGCAGTTGTTCGCAGACTTTCGGTTGATGACGATTTTGTTCGTCCATCTCGGTGGTTTGAGGATTGAAGGAAGGATTGTCCGAGGTCGTTTCAAGCGTTCAAGCAGTACCCAACTGCGAACTGCTTTTCGGCGGCTCTTGAGGCTCGAGAGGTGGAGACTGTGGACATGCACTCGTGCTCGGTTCGAGTGTGTTCTCGTTCGGGGATGTGCGCAAGGGATTTTGTTTGGGGTACCGAGAATATTTTTGTTTTGCGCTGAACGGGGTGAGGTGGATGCTCAATTATCGGATGATTGCTTTCGGCTTTGTTCATCCGTTCCGGCGGCCGATTGTTTGGGAGAGACGAAAATCCGGTTGGCGCTCGCCTTTTTCACTTCACTTCAGATCGGAGGGGATAATTGGGACAAATGGGAGTTTTTTCACCCTTCGATCATTAGGCCGTTCTCCACGCACTACGGCTGGTGTTCGCAATTTGCGCGCCGTCGCGTTCTCTTCCGCTCGTGCGGGTTGAGTGGAGGTGTTTTTTCACTTCGGACTTCCTTTGACGAACAGCTGGAGCGATGATCTGCTCTCTCCGCCGCGCGATAATTGCGCTGTGCGGTGCGCCGGTTAATCGTCGCTCGCCACGGGCGCTCTTTCGAGTGTGCACTCGCCCGTGACGTTCGTGATGCGAGGGCGCAAGCGAGGGTTCAATTAACGGCTCTGAATACGGTAATCGAACCAACGCTCTCCGGGGTTGATTACGGGGACAAAAGCTCTCTGGGGCCGCAAAAAGTGGTTAATTACGCCATTTTCTGCAGCCCAGAGCCGAAAAGAAATGCTGACTGATTGAGTCGTCTTCGAAGCTGGTCGGCATCCGAAGGGACCAGAGAAAGGAAGTACAAAAACAATTACGAAAGTTTTGGGAAGGAGGAGAGAGGACATACTATGGGGATAGAAGGAGAGGAGGACGCCTCCGATCGGACTTTCGGCTCTTAATTGGCGACGGCCTGCAGGCAATGAAATACTTGGGGCGAATGCTCCCGTCCGATCGGTGCCGATTGATGCAAAAGAAGTGGCGATGATTGCCTTTTAGTGGTTTGCCCCTCACGTCTTGTTTTTGAACAAAATAACTCGCGAAAAGCGCTCTAGTCTACGAGGCCTGATTTCAATTCAATTTGAAAAGTAAAACGACGTGGATTCGCCTGATTTGTGAATGAAGGGGGGAAAGCGAGAGCGAGAAGCTGTACTTCATCGTCTGCTATTCAAAGGCAAACCGGCCGGGCGTCCTCATCACTTCATACAAAAGAAACTACTCACGTGTGCCGAATGCCAGGGCCTCCACTAATGTTGCAGGAAGAGGGTGGAGGTGATTCTGACCAGGGCCTCCACTAATGTTGCAAGAGAAAGATTGGGAGCTTGGAGATTGCAACGGGGGTGTCGCCATGATGAGAAGTCAGTTCGTTAGAGCACACGATGAGTAGGTGAGAGCTTTATTACCGTAATCAAGGAGAGGGGAACCCGGAGGTCGGGCCCGCATGCTGCGCATGCGGTCGACTGCCGGTCGGGGCGATCGGCGGTGCGACGAAGCGAGGGGGCGGGTCTTCCCTCCGATCGCCGCATTACTCCGCCGACGCTCCACAATACAAACTACAGAGGGATGAACACAAGGGATGAATGGTCGTCGGTTGCGGGGCGTGAACCGCCCGCAACAGAGATCGTCGCCTAGAGCTGCTTGTGTTTAACCGAAAATAAACTCGTTTCTGGTGCTCTGCCAAACAAAAGGAGCTGGGGAAGCGGCACGAGTGTGAAAGCTGTCACTGCGTAAAAAGCGTTAGCAAACGAACGGAAGTCGACGAATTCGCTTGCTTGTTTCTGGTGATTTGCGGATTGAACTCATGTCGAAAGGCAATCTAAACGCAATGCTCACGTCCTTTGTGGTCGCCGCTTCCGTTCGACAAAGCGCTCCGCATCGAGCTCATTTGTTTCGAGTCCCGTCGGCCGCAACGGCTTGATTTGTTGCCCCAACAGGCGCGCTCGGCCGCTCGCCGCTGTCCACTCGCCGCTCGAAATCGATTCGAAGCGATCAATTTGATTCGGCAGCCGCGAGAACGAGCGAATTGGCCGAGCGAAAGGCGCTTGTTGTTGCTGCCGCTAGTCGATTTCCGCACTTCCGTTCGATCGGCTACGCGCTTCACCGGGGGAGTAGTGGTCAGCAGACAATCACCGCTTTTCTGCGCATGAACACGCGATCTCGCTGCTTCACGCGTCGGCTTGAAGAAAGCGAGTCTCTGCCTCCTCACTTATCCCTTTTTTGTTTAGCTCTTAGGCGATGCCGACCGACGAGATCCAACTGACGATCGAGCGGGAGAACGGCAAGCGGGTGCAGCTCTCCGTACCGCTCAATTCGATCGTCTACGACCTCAAAGTCCGCATTTTTGGCCGCCTGAAGCTGATCGTCGAGCATCAACGCCTGTACAAAGGAGGTAAGCGTTAGATTCAATTGTTCCCTGCATTCATTTCTTCGCTGTTTTAGAGGAGGAGCTCTCTGACGAGAACGCCGAGCTGTCGGCTTTGGGCCTGCGGACGGGGACGTCCTCCGGGTGCGCGTCGTCGACAGGGACCTGCCGAAACTCGAGGACTACGCCGACATCCCGGAGCTCCGCGTGGCGCTCCTGAACGAGCTGAACAACCGAAAAAACCTCGAGGATCATCAGACGCTCATTCGTTTCCTGTGCGACGAGGCGAACTCCCACATCGACCGCCTGTTGGTCGCCGTCAGCCATCCGGGCACCGAATTCGAGGAGACGCCGACGATTCCGTTCGTCTTTCGCACGTGGACGGGACCGCCGGAAGTCGTGCGGGTGGACGCTCACAAGAACGACACGATCAAGACGCTCAAAATGCGGCTGTTCGCTCGTTTGGGGATCGAAACGAACATCATCCGACTTTTCAAGCTCAACAGTCGTTAGTTCTCTTCCTTTACTTACTTCTCTTTAGCCGTTGTTTAGATGATGAGTTGCCAGACGACCTCCAAGTGTCTGCACTGCCCCGTTCGCTGCATTTCGAGCGTCGACTCCCGCAGCTGATCTACAAGGAGCGCCGGGAAGACACGAAACAGTCGTGTTTCGACGAGCTCCTCGCTTTGCGCACCGCCCGTGCGGAGTTCATGGGCGGCTTGGAGGTGGAGCTTCTGGGGCGCCTCGACGACCTCCGGGCGCGGCTCCAGCTCCTCCACTCGCTAGAGCGCGCGATCGCCGACCTGCCGGCCGCCCAACCGGCCGCCATTCGCGTCCACGTGGTCGACGTGCGGGACGCCGCCGCCCGCCTGGTGACCGTCGGGGCGAAAGCCGACGAGCCGCTCTTCGTCTTCAAATTTCGGCTCGCCGCTTTGATTACCGGGTTGGAGCACAACTCGTCCCTGTATCTGAACGGTGAGCATCGCGTTCTTTCGATTAAAGCAGAGGAGTTTGCAGGACAACTGCTGGAAGACGAGTGCAAATCACTCAAGGATTGTGGTGTCCAAAACGATGAAATCCTCCGCTTTAAGCGAGAAAAAGTGCCCCAGCTCTACGGTGCGCAACTCGTCGCCTCCTTCGCGAAATGCGTGGACGTCCACCGCGTGTGGGATCTGTGCGAGATGGCGGCCGAAACGGAGCGCTTGAGCCGCCGAATCGTCTGCTTGAAGGCGACTCGCGACGACCAGACGGCCGCGCAGCAAGCGGCCGCTGAAGTCATTCGCTTGTTTCGGGACGATTTCTCCCATCCCTCAACGACGCCTTCTCCGTCGACTTCTGCGCCAGTGCGGAGACCCCTTGCTCACTGATTGAATACCCGTCAAGGTTGTTGCCTATGCGTGTGTAAGACGGAAGGAATAAAGTTGCAAGAACGCAACGCGGAAACATCTGCTCGCGGATGTATAGATGAAAATAGAGTCCGAATCTGTGGAACAAAAAAATCAAACGATAGAGAGGAGAATTATTTTACTTTCCGCATCTCACGTCTACACTTTCGACCTATGTGTGCTAATCCTAGGGGCAATTCTCGATCCGTGTGAAATCTCCTGCCTATTGCACTTCAATCTGCTCTTACACCTCATTGCTCCCCTCACAATCGTCTTTCCCGTTTATAAACCGACGTCAACGCACGACTGAGATCTGCGCCAGAGATTGAAGGCGACTTCTTGCGAGAAGTACGATCGGGGGTTCAGGTGAGAGAAGAGGGGAGTTGGCCGCGTGCCGGCGAGGATCTGCCGCAGTTGGCGGTAGGCGTCTCGTTTGCGCTCCGAAACGAGGTACAGGTCGCCTGCAAGCCGATGGGTTAAACGGAGAACGAACAAGCGGAGTTGAGTTGACTATTGTCGAGCAAGTATTGTTGAATGCGTACGCTCCGCAGTTTAACTCATAAAACTCACTGATGTCGTAGAGAGTGAAATCCACTCCGTTCAGCAGTCCGTGGCTCACGTACCAGTCGTCCAGCTGCACAATCAATCATTGAATCAAGGGACTAAAAAAGGCCATACCCAGACGAATCGCGTGTACTTGGAGTTCTCGACCATCGTCGGAATCAAATCCATTGTGTAAGTGGCGGCCATTCCCGCACAAAAGATGCCGAGGTTGCGGAACGGGAACTCGGACGGCGAGAGGTACCTTCAAGCAAATCATTAGAACGAGAAGGAGAGCAGAAGACGCACCACTTGCTGTCCTTTCGCCGGTCGGCAATGTTCTTGTAGCTGAGGCAAAAGACCGCTTTCGACTCGTAGCGTTGATCCAAGAGGAAGCGGTGATAAAGCGGGAGGTTCAACTCGACGTCGTCGTCGATCTTCAGCACGAACTGCGCCTCCCGATGGGCGCAGCTTTCGTTCAGAAATTTCAGCCATGCTTGGGCCTTCAATTCAACGAAATAAGTGAGTAAAATCCGTCCCGGTCATGACGTTAAACTGAGTCCGGTCTGATCCAGGGTCAGCCTCCCGCGATTTGGACTTTAAACAAACTCCGGCTACGACTCGACAAACAGAGGGTCTCACGGACGTAGACGGGCAACGACGTTCGCAGGGCTCTCGGACGAAACGAGCCCCGAAGGGACCTGGAGAACAAAACCGTCCAACCCCCCGGAGAGCCCAGGACCAGCTGCACATCCTGACATTCAACCTACGCACCGGACTGCCAAACGAGCCAGCAAAGGGCCTGTTCATGACCGAGCTCCACGGTCTTCACCGATTCAAGTACGACGTCATTGGACTGAGCGAGACCCGAGCCGCCACCGAATCCCAAACCACCTGGACGGCCACCGGAGACGCGATCATCATCGGCGCGGGCGAACAGCAGCAACACGTGGGCGGCGTCGGATTCATCATCAACAAGCGACTGGTGCCCCAAATCGACGAAGTGAAGATCATCTCGGCACGGGTTGGAACCCTCAAGCTCCAACTCTCGCCGAAGAAGACGCTCCTCATCGTCCAAGTGTACGCCCCGCACTCGGGAAGCAAATACACGCAGGAGGACCACGACAAGTTCTACGATGATGTCCACGACGCCCTGAACCAGCCGGCCACGCACAAGATGGTGATCGGCGACTTCAACGCCCAACTCGGACCGCGGACGATCGAGCGCTACATGGGCCCATTCACCGGACCCAACTGGACGCCGCTTGGAGAGATGATGGCGGACTTCGCGGAAGGCGAGAAGCTCTACATCATCAACTCCTTCTTCCAGAAGAACCCCGCGAAGCGATGGACGTTCCAATCGATCGGAGAGACGCTGCACGAGATCGATTTCGGCTTGATCTCGGACCGCCGCCTAGTCCGACGGTACGACGTCATCAGCCGTCTCAAGTTCGGATCCGACCACCGCCCCGTGCGCTTCACGCTGAGCTTGCCGATGATCCTGCGCCGCAAGAAGCACGTCCCGAAGACAAGCACCTTCAACGCGGCCCTCCTCGAGCACGCCATCAACACGCGCGACTGGAACCTGAACGGCTCTCTTGAGGGTAAGTTCAACCAGTTCCAGGAACGACTGCAGAAGTGCGTCGAAATGGCGATGGTGCCGAAACCGAAGAAGCCATCGCGCCTGACGGAGGAGACGCACCAATTGCTCAAGCGAAGACGAGAGCTGAACTACGCCTCAAACCCAGTGGAACTCGTCGAACTCTCGAAGCTCATCCGCCGCAAGGTCCAGGAAGACCACGAGACGTTCCGAATCCAGAAGCTCCTGCAAGCCGCCGCCAACCGCCGATCGCTCAAGAAGTGCAAACGCGAACTCCGGCAACAAGTCGGGACGATGCGAGCACTCAAAGCCGACGACGGGACGACACTCACGACGCGCGCCGACATCGACCGAAGATGCAGGGATTTCTACACAGACCTCTTTGCATCGAAAGTCGACGTCCCGCTTCTTGCCGACTCCCGCGAAGACGAGCCGATCCCGCCCATCATCTCTTCCGAAGTGCGCGCCGCCGTGGAGAGCCTGAAGAACGACAAAGCGCCCGGACCGGACGGGATCACCAACGAGGTGCTCAAGAACGGCGGCCCGACTCTTGTGTCGGCAATCGTGAAGCTCTTCAACGACTGCCTGGACCAAGAGGACGTGCCGCCCCAATGGAAGACGTCCCGCACCGTGATCCTCCCGAAGAAAGGCGACCTCGAGGATCTCCGCAACTACCGCCCGATCGCCCTCCTCCCGACGGTCTACAAGCTCTTCACAAAAGTGCTTGTAAACCGGATGACGCGCCAACTGGACGAACAGCAGCCGCGCGAACAGGCCGGATTCCGAAGCGGATACTCGACGGCGGACCACTTGCAGACGATCAACCAAGTCCTCGAGCGCTACCGCGAGCTGAAGCAGCCGCTCTGCCTCGTGTTCGTGGACTACGAGAAGGCGTTCGATTCGGTGGAAATCAACGCGGTGATCAACGCCCTCGTCCGCCAAGGCATCCCGCCGAAGTACGTCCGCACCCTGCTTAACACGAACACGGACTGCTCAACGACGTTCCAACTGTTCGCCCGCCCGATCGAAGTGCCCGTGCGACGTGGAGTGCGACAGGGAGACACCATCTCCCCGAAGCTCTTCACGGCCGCCCTCGAAGACGTCGTCCGGACACTTGACTGGTACTGGAACGAGGACTACGGGATTCCGATCGACGGTGAGCGACTCCACCACCTCCGCTTCGCAGACGACATCGTGCTCTTCGCCCCCGGACCGCAAACCGCCGAACGGATGCTCCGCGAACTCGACGATGCCGGCGCCCGCATTGGACTCCGGATCAACCGGAAGAAGACGCAGGTAATGGTTAATCGTCACTGCAGAGCCGCGCACGGGACGGGACCAGTGATGCTCAACGGAGAACCCCTCGATCTGGTGGACAAATATGTCTACCTTGGACAACAACTCACACCAGAACACGAGATCGATGGGGAGATCCGAAGAAGACGTTCGGCCGCGTGGTTCGGGTTCAAGAACATCGCCGACGTGCTCAAGAAGATGCCCGACGCCAGGATCCGCGCCCAACTCTTCAACTCGACGATCCTCCCCGCACTCAACTACGGCGCTGAGACCTGGACGATGCGGAAGAAGGAGCGGACGAGCATCACGACGACGCAGCGAGCGATGGAACGGCGAATCCTCGGAGTGAGCCTGCGCGAACACGTGCCAAGTGTGGACATCCGAGCGCGGACCCAATTCAAGGACGCAGTCGAGGACGCACTGGACCGGAAGTTTGCGTGGGCGGGACACGTGGCCAGACGCACGGACAATCGGTGGGCGACACGGGCGACCTTCTGGTGGCCGTACAACCTCACCCGCACCCTCGGACGACCTCCAGACCGCTGGCGCAAGGACTTGGACAAAACATTCGGACGTGGATGGCAACAACTGGCGCAGGACCGAACCCAATGGAAGGAATTGTCGAAGTATTCGCATCAAGTCATTAGATAGTCTCGCTATTGTCTTTTGACTTGATTGAATCGAATAAATTCGTATTCGTAAGTGAGTAAAATCGGTGGTTATCTACTCACTTTAACGGTCAACAGCTTGTAGTCATCGATTGCATTCGATTGGAGCAAGTCACCGTTGATCTGAGCCTCGTGTTCGACCTGCTCCTGAACGGGGACGGAGCGGGTGCGGCCCGTCACAAAGACGACGTCAAATCCCAGCTATAAACCAGAAAATAGTTGAAAAGAGAATGCTGGAGTGGACCTCAGCCTTCAAACTCTCCGGCCACAGCGAGCGCAGCCGCTGCCGCCGCTCGAAGTTGCCGACCGCCGAGTGAACGACGACGACGAAGAAGAGCGACTGGCGGCGGCAAACCGTCGGTTGGAGCCCGACGGTGGGCCAGTGGATCGGCGAGGGCATCAGCTCGACGTTGTCGATCGTCGAGTCGTTCAGGAAGCGTTTCTGAACTCACACGAATGAACGAAAGAAAGTAGAGAGAACTTGCGGTCATTCGGTAGTTCGGCGTGAACGCCTCGTCCACCAGCCGGCATTCCTGATTCTTGACGGTGGCGGCGAACAGGCAGCGGACGATCACGTACAAGAGGGCCAGCCAGGTGCTTCCTTCGAACGATCTCATTCGCCATCCACTTCTTTCTGCAACCGGGGAAGGAGTGGTAAGTAGTGAGTGGGGAATGAGCGAGGGCCGAGAGTAAGAGCGAACAACTGGGAGTGGAAATTGTACTAACGAGTAAGAAGGGATCAGAGACGCGAACAAGCGAGTCCTGCATGGCACAAACGAACAAGCAGAAGTTTCTGCTTTATCCCGCTTAAAATCACCCACAAACACGCCAACAAAGCCATAAATTCAAAGCAGAAAGAAGCGAAAAGAGGTGAAAGTCGGCAGGTGATTAATTTCGGGATTGATGGAGGTGTGCGGCGGACCTTCGCGCGCGCGCCACTCCCGACCGCCGCCCACACCGCAGATCTCCTCGCTGCTCCCTCCCGAGGCCGCCGGCCGACTGGCGTGTGAGTGGGCGGGCGGGCGGAGGAAATCGGGCGACGTGATCAGGCGCCCCACCAGCCGACCGGATTCGTCGATCTTGATTGCGGGCGGCCGGCGGGAATGTCGGGACTCATCCAATCGACGCTTCTTTTCGGCCGGCATTCCGGTTCTCCACGGTCGCGAATTATGCGGGGAAGATCCCCGCGCTTGCTTCGGCGAATTCTGGTCTTTGTGTTGTTTTAATCCCCGCGCGTTTGCATCGGGCATTAGACTTCCGTTTGGCCTTTCCGCCCGCAACTCACCACTCCGCTCCTCTTCGTCTCGTTCACTGCAATTTGGAAGTGAAAGATGCGGGGGAAACGACCACAAATTCCCGTCTTTCGTTTGCAATTCGTTCAGCGGCCAAAGTCGAATTAGAAGATGAGAGGAGTTGCACGAAGCCGCCCTCCCCCACTTCAATTCGTTTCGCTCCGCTCGGCGCTCGTCATTTCGTACCGCCGACCGCCGCGGTCGATTCAAACGGGGATGATGGAGTGAGCGAGTGGCCGCATTTGGTCGACGGACGCACGTGCGGGATTCCACGTACTCCACCTCGTCGTTTAAATGCCGAGGTTAGAGATAAGCTCTCTGTTTTGTCGCACTTTCCACGGGGATAAGCCCGGTGGAATCCACTCCGCACTTCGTTCCTTTGTGCTCGCCGGTTAGTCGAAAGAATTCACTATGGAAAGTGCGTATTTCGGGGCCGGCTGGTGTCAAGATTAAAACCGGGAAGGAAGTAGTCGGTCGGTTGAGCAAACAACCACGCGTTTGGCTGATGAAAGGCGGCACTCGGCCGGTCGAGTCACAAGAGACAGAAGACCCCCGAACAGCAGCGACGTCTACGACGACGTAACACCTCGGAATCGAAGTAAACAAGCGAGAAATTCGTGCGCTGCACGTCTTCCATTCAGCGGATTGATCTCCGCTTTACGCAGACAAAAGAAACGGGGCAGAAACACTGGACGGCCGACTGTTGCACTAATCCGCCGCCCTCTCATTCCGTTGTTCCTGCCGCGCCCTCCGGCACGTCCATCCTCCGCATTTAATCACCGACGAAGTGCTTCCAATTACATCAACAACGAAAAGAAGCGAGAGTTCTTTGTCTTTGATCCAATTAATCCACGAAGGATCCCCCTCTTGTTCATTCTACCGTACCGCCTTGCGGCCACTCCCTCCGCTCTTCTTGGCCGAAAGGGGCGGAGCGCCCGACTGGCCGCACGGCGAGGCGAGCGACCCGACCGGCCGGCCGCCCGCAGTCCCGCGATTCCCGCCCGCCCAACCGAACTACTCGACCCGACGCTCTTCACTTTTCGCCCTTGGACGAACGATGACGAGTGTGTTCGCGCAAATCGCCGCTCTCCTCACCTGCCTGTTCGTCAGCGCCGTGCTCACGTCCTCAACGAGTGCGCAAATGTTTTACGTCGGTAAGCTCCATTTTCTTCGTCGTTCTTTCAATTCTTATGTTGGTCAAACTTCCCCTCGAACTTGTCATCCTTGCCGCTCGTTTCAACGAAGAATTCGAAGAGTTCTTTCAATTTTACGAGTGCTAAAGACAGAAGACGAAAGGCGAGAGTGTTTCGGACAAATTGGACGTTGCCGGACGGTCCGACGGCTCGCTTTACGAATCTCCGCTTTGTACAACCGCCTGTTGGTGGCCTGGAGGGGACGTACTTTGATTCCATTCCGTCCGTGGAGCGAAAGTTACTCAATTTACGTGCGAGTAGCCGCCAGCCAGTCGGTCGTGCGGATCAGAAATCACAGACAGCCGGTGGCGTCATCAACGAGCGTCATCGTGCCCTTTTGACACACTCATTCACTTGCGGGCTATGAGCGGAGAACCCAGTGGAAAGTGCGGGGATGTGCCGACCGGGAAGATTGAATTCGATTTGGATCGGGCGAGTTGTTTGCTCCGCAATTCGCATCAATGCTTTCTCTCGTTGGTGACGTCCAGTTGTTTCTTTTCGCTTCGCATTCGCCCCGAACTTTCAACTAAAATCCGATCTCCGACGCCCGCAAATTGCCGCCTCCGCCCTGCAAAACCGAAAGGTTTTCGCGGGCGACGGGCGAACGGAAGCGCGGATTAGCGGCCCGGCCGTTAGACACGAACAAGCGGGGAATTTGGACCCTTTTGCCGCCGGAAAGACGGGAGTTTGAACTCCAAAGAATCCGCAGCATCCGGAATGCTCGTGACTCAACGAAACGAAACGAAATCGCCGGCTGTTCGGCGGAGTCGTCCACGAGAACTCGTTTCTTGGCGCTCGTCTGGCGAGTTCGTTGCGGGCACTCGGCGCGCGCCTCCGCTTTGATTCCCCGGTGGGTCGTCTTCACTTAATTTCTGCCCCGCTTTCCCCCGCCATTAGAAGCTGGAAGCTGGAACTTGATTCCTGATGCTGACAATGAGTGCGGGGATTAATCGTGAAATTCTGAAGAAATCGCCGCCTGTCGCCCGCCGCGTTTGTTTTGGCGAATCGCCGGCGGCTGTTTGGCGACGAGCGGAGGACCGAAATAGCCGGCCGGCCGGCCGGTCGGGTGGCCACGAATTCGTTTCGTTTCATTTGTTTTCGTCGACGAACCAACGAACGAACTAGAGGAACGACCGGCCGTTTGATCGTGGGCGAACAGTCGAGCAGACGGACGGGCGTCCAAACATCCCCCTCATTCTGCCTCAAAGGACTAATGGCGCCAATTTCCCCCGCATTCCCGCAACCCAACTGGACTTCGGGGCCGCCGGCCGCCGAAGCGATGATGAGCGGCCGGAGGATGCGCTCGTGAGAAAACGAAGAACGAAGTTGGCGGACGGGTCGCTCGTTTGGCCGCGCGCTTTTAATTTCGCCCCACTTGCCGCCCGCCCGCCCGCTCCTCATCCATCGGCTGCGCGTCATTGCCTTCGGGCATCGGGCATCGGGCATTGAAGGCGGCCGTCTAAACGGAGAACACGTGTCCCTGTCGGGCCGGTTGACAGTTCTTGCTGGAGTCCTCGCTGGAGTCAATCGACCATCCTCCCGACGATCCCGCCCGTCCGCCCGCCCGCCCGCCAATCCGCGAGGATTCCGGGAAGAAGGCGGAAGGAAGAAGTTTGGAGGAATTCTACGGAAATTCCACCCAAATTTTGCAACGACACGAACCGAAAGAAGCGGCAGCTGAAGACGTGCGGGTGGGCGGCGCAAACGTCAACGCCAACCCCAAATTCGTTCCGCGATTGTGGGAATCGGGGGCCAAAACAAGCACGAACTATTTGGAGTTGAACGATGCAAATGACGAGCAACTGCACTCACATGACGACAACCCGCTCGTTTCAGTCGACTCGCCCGTACGTGTGCGGAGAAACGCCCTGATGTTCTCGAAGCTCCACCGCGCCGCCTTTCCGTACGGCCCCGCCCAGTGGCCGAAGCGATTCGTGCGCATGGAAGACGATCCCGACTTTGACGTCCTCGGCTGACCACCGCTCGAATGCTCCCGATTAACCCGTGAACTGACCGATTTGCTCGTTTGATGAAAAGAAGTGTGTTCGGATGGGAGTGAGTGCGAACTGATCTCGAAAATAAATATTGGATTCGTTTGTTCCCTGCTCGGCGTTGCGGTTCGGCATGATGGGAAGCATTTGGATTCGACGGCTGGTAGGGGATCGAACCCACCAGAGGCTTCGAAGCGGACGGCGGACGCGAGAGGAGTGGACAACCATTGAAATTACGGGCAGCCAGCCGGCTTGCACAGCTCACACCGGAAACACCTGATTCGACTCGGCATTACCGCGAAGAATTTCTCTGTCCGAAAGAATGGACCAGCTTCTCTTCCGCTGGCACCACTCGTCCAGCGAACCCAAGGACAACGGCGACATCCAATGGTCGAATAACTGTGTTTAATCCGATCGATTGAAGGCAACACGTTCGTGTGAAACAAAAGTTATGACTGACGGATGAACGGATCAAATTCGACGACCAAGCGACAACGACGACGGCGAGGAGCGGGACAAAAGAGCGGAGCAAATGCGGAAACCACAAACTGGTAACAAAGAAAGACGCAAAGGAAGGAATTGGACGACGACCGTAGAGAATAAACACACACTTTTAATGTACATGAGTTCAAGTTCGACGACGTGATCGGTGGACAGCGGGGAGATCCTCTCATTTGTTGTTGATTTGCGCTCGATTCCGGTCGTCCACGAGGAACGGCTTGAAAACGTTGATCACCTTGTGGAACGAGTGCTGAAACCGAAGAGATGAGTGAGGGAATGCACGTGATCGAGGCGATGTCCTGCTGTCTACTGCCTTTGCTCCACTTTGGATTAATCCCCTCACTCTTCAAACACCCAGAAAAGCAGTGGAAACCGATCAGAGCAGAGCAGACCGATGCGAACACAAAAAAGGTTTCAATGTTTCGAGTGCTCAAACGACATCCACCAGTTCCCGCCGATCCCTCCCCACAGCCTCGCTCCGACGGATCACTTACGAATCGCCTCGGCTTGACCGGCAGCCTGCCGTCCATGGCCGCCGGGCGGACGGCGTCGGGGGCGGCGGCGTGCGAGTGGCGGGGGATCTTCACGCTGAACACACGGCGGTCAATCCTCCTCTCTCCTGCTTCTCTCGACTCACTTGGAGGAGCTCACGCTCACGCTCCGGACGGAGGCGCGCCGGTCGGGCGTGGGGCCGCGCGAGGCGGAACGCCCGCTTCCGTTGCGCACCTGCTTGAAGATCGGCGGTTGGGTCACTGGAAACCACAAGAATTCAATCGATTAATGGAAGGGAACCCACGAAGTCGGGAGTAGTTGTTGATCAGGAGCACGATGCAGTGGACGAGCCTCTTTCGCTCCTCCTCGAACCGCTCCGAGCGCAACTCCTGCAACAACTCACTTGCTTAATCGAATGAATTGAAGGGAACGAACGGGCGCACTGATCGTGTTGTTGCCGCTGGTGTACAACGAGCGGACGAACAGGACGGGCGCGAACATCAGGGCGAGGTTCGTCGAGTTCATCTTGTTGTTCTCCGCGTCCTTCGTGATCTAAACGACGAAATAAACAAGAGAATGCAGAAGAATGCTTGCCTGATGCAGGTTGTACAGCAAATAGGAGAGGGAGCCGAAGTAGACGGGCGACAGGGTGTTCAGGTACGTCCACAAGCCGGTGGGGTTGGAGACGAGCTCGCCCTTGGCGCCGAAGCACCAGTTGAGGACCTCGTGCTCCTTTTCGCCGAAGATCCCGCCGTCGATGTACTTGAAGAAGCGTTTGATCAACACGCACACCTCCACGACGGTCATCCCTTCGGGGATGTTCCCGTGGACGAGGCACTCCTGAACTCGACGGAATCAAACGAATGCACGAAAAGAAGGACGAACCTCGGCCTCCAACAGCCGCGAGCTGACGCCCTCCTTGCGGAAGATTCCCTCCTGCTGTCGGTAGCCGTGCTCCTCCAGGTACTTGAAGGCGTTGTGGAGGAACCTGAGCCGAGAGATTGAGAGGAAAGAGGGCGGAGGAAACTCACAACGGAATCACGAGCGATCGCTTCGTTGCGCCGCCGGCGCTCAGCGAGATCATCGCCGTCGGGACGGTCTTCAGATCGATGACGGTGCGTTGCGGGAGCGGCTTCATGCTCGACGGGAAGCACTCGGTGGCATGAACGCCCAGCACGAACGTCAGCGACTTCTGAAGGTGCAAAAACATTACCGGCCGAAGCGAACGAACGGGGCGAGCGGCGCGGGGGGACGCCGAGGGACGCCGTCGGGCGCGCCCCGCTCGAAAAGCGCCGCGGCGGGCGGCGGCGGGGAGAATCGCGGCGGGATTCGCCCGCTGGAGGGTGGCCGCTGGCCGGGGCTCACGGAAAGCGAGTGAATGAACACGTGAACGAGGATAAAACGAGTGTGATCCAAAGAGATTCCACGAACATCCTCCCGTTTATCCCCAGAAATCTCCAGCCCCGAAAGAACGAAGAAACGGACAGGAGATGAAGGAACGGAAGATGAATCATCCCCGGATCCGATCGCAAGAGAATCCCCGCACCAATCCAACGGAAGGTCAACGAGGAAGAAGTGCGGAGTGGACCGACCGACGGAAAGGAAATTCGCGAGAGTTTCGCAACGGGGATGGGCGGAAGGAGAAGTCGGGGCGGCGGTTTTGTTTATTCCCGAACGGAATCGCGAATTTGCGAATCGCCCGCCCGTCGCGTCCGCCGGCCGGCCGACCGAACAGGCGGCGCGGTCGTGTACGCGACGTGTTTGGTCGCCGTCGCCGTCTTCCACAAACTATCCCCCGCCTTTCGCTCGGTTTAACGATTGCCTGCCGGTTGAAGAACGAAGGAAAGTGTTGAGAACGGGGGACGGAAGGAAGAAAGGAGTTGCAAACCGAAGAGAAGCAAACCGAACCGAAAGAAGCGAACACTTCCGTTGGCCGGTGGGCGAGTGGGTGGGTGAGTGAAAACGAAACCGGAAGCCCGCCTTCTCGAGGATGGGCGGAAGTGGGCGACAAGAGCGGCGGGCGGGCGGGCGGAAATCTGCGGGAAAGTACCGCGAACTCGACCACCTTCCGTCCACCCGCCCGCCGGCGCCGTTCGTCGAGTGCCCGCCATCGGGATCCCTTCGGTTGTTGGTGTGTGAGTGACGAGGAATTCCGTACGGAAAAGTGAGGAATTGCCAATCAGTAGCCGCCGGAATCTTCAGCGGGAACAGGAGAAATCCGCCGAGCCGCCGTAAACACGTCGCAAATCAAACGGCGGCGAAATGCGCGCCAATTTGCGCCTCGCCTCGCCGATCCAAACGGAGCGAACGGACGGGCGGGCGGTGCGTGAGGGCGAAAGCGACCGGAGCGGGCAGCGGAGGATCGAAGGCGCGCGCAAAAGTCGACCGGCAAGACGGCGGCGAGCGGGAGGGCGACGGCGAGCGGACGGAAAATCGGCGCCCAACCCCACGGTTCTCCTCCTCCGAAAGGAGCGAGTCGGAGGAGGAGTGAGCGAGTCAACTGCCGATGACGATCGTTTCATTCCATTCACCGAACACGTGCACGTGTGTCCAACGGGCGGGGGAGGAATGTGCGCAAGAACGCTGGGCGACCTTTCGGCTGTTTGCTCGCCATAAACTCCCGCAAACGATCCAGCAAAAGGGATGACTCACTTCGAAAGTCGCCAGCAAATGCATTTGATCCAGACAACGACGAGAAATCAGACGGTGAAGGAAGGAATGTGCAATGCAATGGAATGCTCTTCCTTTTGCCACTCTCTTTGTCCTTTTGCCCCAAAATTAGTGCCGTGGATCGCGTGCGGAATGCACTTTTGTTCGCTCGTCTGCCGGTTTTTGCCCTCCGCTTTTGCAGCCGCCGCCCGGAATGTTTTGATTCGCACTGAATGGGGGAGAAAGTGAGTCAACAAGGGACGAGCGAGAACGGCGAGGAGGCGGGCGGGAACACTTGCTGGACAACGCGGATTGCCGCAAATTCTAGTCGTCTTGCACTCGGCACTTCGAAGTTAGTGGGTGATGTTAGGACATGATGGGAGGCAAATTGAAGGCCTTTCAGAGGATAATTGAGCGAGAAGCTTCCACTACCACTCATTTATCGAACGGAAGTGTAAAGGAATTCGCTCCGTTCGCTATTGCAAACTGTTCCGCTGCAACAAAAGAGAATGACGAGTCGCGTTGCGGACGGGAAAATGCAACGAATGCTTGCAACTCCACTTGAATCGATCCCCACGGAATCCACCAGAATCCAAAAAAAGCCGACTACCGTACACAAAGCAAACGTTCCGCCCGTTCCGCTCGTCCGCTTTCGATTCAATCGGATTCGAATTGCCGCTCGCCGGCCGTCGGTTCAAATCGACGCGCCGAACGTCCGTTCCGACGGCAAACCGGCAGCGCCGTTCGGCGAGGCGCCGCGATTCCCGCGGGAGGCGAGCGGCCGCTCGGCTCGGAATCACGTTTTGCTTTCGGGTTCACGAACAACCGAACGAACCGGAGGAACGAGAGGTTCCATGAGCGGTTTTATTGTTCTTCCTCCGCCTTTCTTTTGTGGTTCGTTTGTTCCGCCGACCGGCCGGCCGAACGGGGCGCGTGGGAAACGAAAAGAAGTTCTCGAAACCCGGCCGGTCGGTTGGCCCGGACGACCGAGCGGCTCGCCGAACTTCCGATTCGTCACTCACGGTCGGCACTCACGCGCTCGCTCGTTCGCCGGTCGGTGGGCACGAGGAAGACGGCGACCGATTTGCGAAATCCAGCGGCTTTTGTTCGCTCCTTTTGCAATTGCCGATGAACACGTGCACTCACTCATCATCACTGGTGGGCACTCTCTCATTACAAGTGGGCATTCGCTCCTCATTAGTAGGCACCCGCTTCGCACTCATTCGCAAGGAAAAGATCGACCGATCAGGTGCAAGCAACAAACAACAACAACACCGAGCGGGCGGGAGTGTTTTGTTCGGCCCGCAGTTCGCCGACTCGCTCGCCCCCTGCCCGCCCACGAACCGAGCGGCCGGCCGGCCGGCGGACCCCCGAACCGAACGGCGGCGGCCTCTCGGCTCTCGTCATTCCTTTCGCGGGCGATCAAGCGGGCTTGTCGCATTCCTCCGCGCTCTCCCCGCCGTCTTCCCGCCGTCTTCTCGCCTGCCGCAATGAATCGAGGCCCGATGGCGCGCAACGAGGATCACCTCTTCCACCGCTCGCAGCAATTCGAGGCCGTGAGTTCCCGTCCGCCTTCCGCCTTCTCCTACCCGTTTGGTTTGCAGGTGATCGCCGCGCACGAGGCGCGCGAACAGGCGTCCTTCGAGCAGATGCGCCGCTCGTTGGAGGCCGCTTGGTCGGAGGAAATCCCGCCGGTTCGTCCCTCCGCTCCTTCCTTCATCCACTTGCTCGTTGTTTGCAGCCGCCGCTCCACGAAGAGGTGACGCTGCAGTTGAACATGCACGGCAACGAGCTGCGCTACTTCGCCGGCCACGTGCGCGAGTTGGGCACGAACGTGGGGCTGGAGTTGGCGCAGCTTCACGCGCAAACCGGCTGCGTTCTGTCGATTGCGGACGTGGGCGATCGGGACGCGTTCAATCACGTGAGTCCCTCGAATATTCGCCTCGTATTTCTTCCAATCCCCCGCTTGCAGCTCCGAGTGGTCGGCAAGATCGACCGCGTGCTGGACGCCATGGACCGCTTCGTGGTTCGTCCTTCAGCCCGCCTTTCGTTCACCTCCGTTCAGAGCTTCATCCCCTACCATTGCGGCATCCATCTGAACCGCGAGCGGGCGTTCATGAGCGGCGCGCAGTACCGCGAGCACTGCAAGCAGCTGCTCGAGCAGGTGCACGCCGCCGACCGGCCGAACGTCGTCGTGCACTTCGCCACCGAGGAGACGAAGGACGAGGACACGAATCCGGTTCGTCCTTCCCACTTCTTTCAATCGATTCCGCTCTTTTTGCAGGAAAAGTGGGCGGTTTTCTGCGCGAAGCGGGCGGACGCCCACGCCCTGAAGACCGTCGCGTCGGGTTTCGCCCAACGGATCGCTCCGAAGGTGAGTTCCCGCACCTCCTTTTCCTCATGAGTTCCCTTCCTTGAAGGACGGCCCGCACCCGCTGCACAGCTTCTTCATCGCCTACGTGCTGCCCGGCCAGGAGAAGCCGTGGTTCCTCAGCGGGCCGGAGCATCAGCAGCTGCTCAAGGAGATCTCCCGCCGCACCTCGACGATCATCCGCCATCCCCGCGATGCGCACGAGAGCAAGGACCTCAACCTGCACGTGTTGGGCACGCCGCAAGCCCTGATCGAGGTCCAGGACATGATGCAAGTGAGTTCCCTCCACCCACAACTCACTCCTTCATTCGCTCCGGCAGTCGGTCGCCCAAATCACGCTCCAATTCGACGTGGAGGACGCGAAGCTCCAGAAGCCGTTCGGGCATCCGGTGATCATCACGAACGCGGTGGACGACGTCCACTTGGTCCTGATGAGCGTGGAGCCCTCTCGCTTCCAAGTGCACGCGCCCGCCTACTCCAATCGGATTTGGCACCGCATTTCGCTGAAGACCTCCTATCGCAACCGGCAGGCGCTGTTCGTCAAGCGCCGCTCGATGTTGCGCCCCGAAGGCGAGCGGACGATCCTTCCGCTCAACGAGATCGGGAACCGGCCGTCCAAGTTGCCGTTCGCCGACTTCCTCCTCAACGTCCTCCACTCGATGCAGCGCCCGCCCGCCCCGCCGCCGCCGCCGCCGCACGCCCAGCAGCGCGGCTTCCACGGCGCGCCGCACCGTCGGCAGTGGGCGCGCTGAGCGACGGCGCGTTCAACTACGGAGTGCTCCTTCGACCGCCTCGCTCCTCCTCTTCCTACTCCCTTCTGATTGAATCTCTAAACCTTCGATTGTTCCCATCCTTCTGTTTATTCTCTTCGTACTGCTGCAGCTAAACGAGAAATAAATAATTCGTCCCAACGCGTGGGTTGTTTCTCTGACGAATTGTTTGGAAGTGAACGCCCGCAAGTGAACCTCAGCGAACGGAAGGATTTGTTTGCTGCCTGGCGGGTGGTGAGTGCGGAACGCCTGAAACAAAACACCGCCGCGCGCGATCGCCCGGCGTCCGCCGTTTCTCTTTTGATCCCGTTCGCGCGAGCATGAGTCACGACTCTCACTTGCTTTTTGCCCCAACACCTAGATTTACGCCCGTTTTGGTGATGTTTTTGACGCGTAATTCCGTTCTTCTCCGCTTCGCCCCGTGATTTCCAATCGTCCCAACGCTCCGCTGAATGAGAGAAGACTTCAAGTCTTTCGCGGGAAGTTCTTCCGAGTTTGGTTTGTCCAAACATCTCCTTTCCTGCCGCAACTCCGAAGCTAGTGCCACTCTTTTCAGTCACCCAACTCGATTCAAGCGTCAAACCGGCGTCTAATTAGCAAGAGAACAAGTGGATTGCTGGACCACCGAAGACGAAAAAAATCAACAGACGAAATTCGCCCGAGTTGATAAGCGGGCGCTTCTTATCGCTAGGCTTCTTGCCACTCACTCGCCAACTGACTGAAAGCTTTCTTCTTTCGAACACACGAACAACCAAAGGAGTGAACGGACGGACCTGCGGAATGTTGGAACGAGCGAAACGCCGCGTTCTCCAGCTCGTCTACCTCGGCGTCTTTTGGCTCCAAGCGACGTTCACGTACCGCCGGCCGGGCCGCCGCGATCTCGCCGCTCTCGCCGATGGGCCGAACGCTGCGGACTTCGCGCTGGAGCGTTTGGACCACGAGGATGTGCGTTCAACCCACGAAATTCGTTCGAATCCGTTGGATTGCAGGAAGAACTTCTCTTCGAGGGCAGCCAAGACGAAACCACCGTCTTCCTCCAAGTGCGCACGTCGCCGACGGCCGTCTCCGCTCTCCTCTTGCTCCTGGTGGGCGGCCAGAAGTTCGTGCTGCCGGACGGCGTTTTGAGGCGACCGCGGCGGCGATCCTCCGCTCACTTGCTGGACGTCGGGCCGTTGCGGCTGGAGCTGCGCGAACCGTTCCGCCGATGGAGAATCACGTTCCGCGGGGATTTGCGGTTCGTTTTGGGCAGTGGGCTGTTGGCAGTTGGATGTCAACTTGATCTCGTGGTCCAGGGGATGTATGCGGAGAAGGAATCGTTGGCTGCAAATCTTCCGCTTGAACACTGAATCACTTCTACGAAAATCATTTGCCTCTCAGGATGCAACAGCTTCTTTTCTACCCTTGATTTCAGTGGCCCGGATGGAGCGCTCTGTTTCGTCGACTGGCGCGCGTGGTGGCTGCCGATCTCCGACGCGCACTTCTTCGCGGGCGACGTTCCGTTGAGCGTCGCGGCGAGGCACGCGGCGGCGAGTAGGCGTTCCGATTTGTTCGCGACGTTCGTCTCCTTCCGGTTTTTCTGCTTTCAATCCGTCCTTCAGGTTCCAAGAGTCAACGGACAACGTGCAGTGGGGCGTGTTGCGCGGCCGGCTGCTCGTGGACGGCGCCGAGCCGACGGAAGTCGATTTGCGGGGATTTCGGCTGCGGAAGGACGCCCGACCGTCTCCCGTCCGGTTGGAGAACGTCACCACCGCTTTGCTGCTCGTAAGGACTGAAGGAATGCGAAGAAATCAAACGAATGCTTGAGAACGGCGAGCGGACGGCCCACTTCGAGTTTTCGGTGGAGAACTCGGCGGGGATCCTCGAATTCGGGCGTCGCTTCCTCCCCAACCGCCACGAGGAGCCGCTGGACTCTGCGGGCAAGGAGGAAGTGGAGCACCTCGCCGTCCACTCGTTCCGCTTCTCGAACGGCTCGTCCGTCAACCTCGAGTTCAGTCGGCTGTTGGGCGCCGAGGGGAGCGGCTGCACGTGGTTCGTGGAGGGCGATCCCGTCGTTCCGCCGCTCAATCCACTGCACCATCGGGAATACGGTTGGTTCATTTGAACGAGAAGAGGAAGAATGTGTGTTTGCTGCAGAGTACACGGCGGACGAATTCGAGCGCTCCCTTCCGCTGCTCCCGTTCACGCACCGCGCGTGCGCGGATCCCGCCCTGGCCGGCGGCAAGGGCGCCAATTTGGCGAAGATGCGCGCCGTTGAGCACAAGGTAGGCGGAAGGAAGCGGTCGATTGATTGTGGTTGCAGTTTGTGGTTCCCGCCGGCTTCGTCCTCACAGTCGCCGCCTTCCGCGAGCACCTCCGCTCTCACGATCAACTGCGGCGATTCGTCGAAGCGATCGACAAGCAAGCGCTCACTACTTTTTTTGATTTCAATCACGATCTTTCGTTCTTTAGCGACAACAACCGAGATTTCGCGGCGATCGAAAAGAAGTGCGCTAATTGATTCGTTCTCCGCTCAATCCCAAGGCTTCAGGGCGCAAGAACTCTTCACCGGTAGTGAACTGAACACCGAACTGCACGCTTCGATCGACGAGCAGCTGGAGCGGCTGTTCGGCAGCCGGCCGGACGAAATCCGGTTCGCCGTTCGCTCGTCGGCGGTCGGCGAGGACGGGGCGGAGTTGAGCAGCGCCGGTCAGCTGGAGTCCATTTTGCACGTGGAGCGGTCGGAGGTTCGTCGTTTGCACGAGGGAATCGGATCAAAAAATGCCCTAATAGTCCAGCGGTAATTTCGAAGGCTGTAGTCCGCAATTTCGCGAATACCTCTTGACTATTCGGCTTCTAAAAGCTCTAAAAAACGATTCCTTGACTTGAAGATCTGCACGCGTGTCCTCGACTGTTGGGCGTCGAACTTTCGGAGAGAAGTCCTCACCTACCGCTGGGAGCACAACCAACCGTTGAGCTCGCCGATGGCCGTCGTCGTGCAGGAGATGATCGTCGACGGAGTGGCCGGCAAGTGCCCTCAATTGTCACTAACATTCCTCTAGGTGTGGTGTTCACGAACGACCCCGTTCGAGGCGACCCATCGCGCGTCGTCATGAACTTTGTGGAGGGCGACGGCGAGAAGCTTGTGAGCGGTTCGTCCCCGCACTCGTTCCTTTCTTTTATTCAATCCTTTTTTTCTGCAGGCCAAGCAATCCCGACTCAAGTGGTGATCTCGAAGCGGGACATGCGGGTCGTCGAACAAGCACGTCTTTCCATCCGCCTTCTTCCCATTCATTCCTCCCGTTTGCAGACCGGACCGCCACTGTTGAACGACGATTGCTGTCTTCGAATCGCCGAAGCGGCCGTCTACCTGGAACGCGTGTTCGACCACCCGCAAGACGTCGAGTTCGTCTTCAAATCGGGCGCTCTCTTCGTCGTTCAATCGCGGAACGTCACCGGCCTCGATCTGGAGTCCGAGTGGGAGCTGGAGCACGAGTTCGACACGCCCGCGTTGAGTCAGAAGGCGATCTTCAGCACGGCGAACCTCGGGCAAGCACACGAGAAATCGAAGGGTTACTCCAGTGTTTGAAGGGAAGTGATGCCGGTGCCGCTCTCGCCGCTCGGCTGCTCCACACTCGCCATTGCGTACGACCGGACGATTCACGTGTGTTCCCTCCAGTTCCACCGCATTGTCCTCTTTTGTTCAGACGATCTTCTCGTGCATGAGCGTCGAGCCGGAGGTGATCTACCAACACACGCACGGCGGCGTCATGATCTTCCGGCAGCGGGCTTTTTTGAACGCTCTCGAGGTCTCTCACACTCTCTCCTCCTTCAATCCTCTTGTAGAGCCTGTTGAGAAACTGGGAGGACGTGAAGACGAATCGAATTCCCGAGTACAACGTCGCCGGCTGCCGGCTGTTCACGGACGAGCAGCTGGAGCTCGGCCGCGAGCATTTCCCGCCGAAATCGCCCCTGCAACGGGGCTACGAGTTTTTCAAAATGCTCAAGGCAATCCTTTCGTTGGTTAACCTATGAAATGATGTGCTTCAGATGTTGTACGTGGACAGCGGGCGGCTGTTCGGCCTACTGCAAGCGGCCCACGACGAAATGAAACTCTGCACCGTTCCGGACGACCCGCGCGGGATTCTCGCTGCCGTTCGGCTGCAACTGGAGTATTTCGTTCGAGTAAGTGCGGTCGAAAGATCCTCTGCATTGCTTTGTTAAGGTGATCGAGCTGCACTCGACGATCACCGTCGTTTCGAGCATCACTTACGTTCTCGTTGCGATGATCATGAAGGGCGATTCCGGTGGGCATTCGTGCCTTCCACTCGCTCAATTCATTGCTTGTAGAAGGCGACTTGGACTCAAAGCTGCTGAACGCGATCGCGACCGTCTACTCGAACAATCCGCACCGCCTGATCAGCGGCGACATTCCGGTTTCTTTGCGCGTAAGCGGCCGAATCCCAGCGGATTCACTCGCTTGATCGATCGCTCGTTTGTTGCAGAAGATCGCCCTCGCAATCAAATCAAACCCAACAATTCGAGAGCAACTGGAGATGTTCGAAGACGCTGGAGAAGCGGTCGCCTTCCTGCGCGCCGACCGCTCGGAGTGCGGCGAAGCCGTCCGGGCGTTCCTGCGGGACCACGGGCATCGCGGCCTCCACGAGCTGCTGCTCGTCGGGCGACCGTGGGGCGACGACCACGAGCAGCTGATCGCCACTGTCAAGGTTCTTTGTGGGGCTTTGTTAGGCGTTTCTGGGGCGCTCTCGGTTCCCTCGCACTTGACAGACAAAAAAGCGAATTTCTCTTGCGCACTCTGGTGCGAAAATCCAGTAGTGCGAGAGGAAACCCAATAGAACGCTACACCCAACGATCAACAAACGACCCACTTGCAGTCGATGCTCGCGGACCCGCAGCTGGAGAAGGCGGACGGGCGCGAAGTGATCGCCGATTTGAGCCGCCTGGTCGGCAGTTTGGACGTCCCGTTGGGCGCCGTCCAGCGCGCACTCCTCAAGCACTTGATCCCGCACGCGCATCGCTCGGTGCAGTCACGAGAGGCCGCCAAGAACCTCCTCGTTCACGGCACGTCGCTCATCCGGAACTCCTTTAAGAAGTTGGGCCGTCGGTTGCACGAGGACGTGAGTGAGCGGGCAAGACAGAAGGATTCTTTCGGTTGATTGCAGCGAGTGATCAAGCAGCCGGAGGTCGTTTTTCAGTTGACGCTGTGGGAATTGGAGGCGCTCGTCGTGCGGGGTGACACGAGCGTTCTCTCACGGTAAGCCCGTTTGTTTGTTTGCCGAAGGTGCGGGACAGATTCGGGCCAGTAGTCCAGGAGAAAGACAGCAGTCATTTGCAATCGCCATTTGGCCACACACTCCCTAATTCTCCATTGTGTCTACTCATCGCTCCTTTGCAGTGCCCGCAGACGGCAGCGCGTGTACGGCCGGCAGTTGGAGCAACGCTACCCGCTGGTCTCCGTCGGGAATCCCGAGCCTTTGGTTCGCACCATTCGTCTCTTTTTTCGTCTAATCGATTGCTTCAGGAGGATCAAGCGAGTGAAAGAAGCGAGGGAACGACGTTGCGGCTGAGCGGCACGACCGTCTGCGAGGGTCGAGTGAGCGGACGGGCGCGAGTGGCCCGCTCGCTGGCCGAAGCCAAGGACACGAAGGTGAGCTGTGACCTCGGTAGATTGCTCGATAGTCCAGTGGAAACGACGAGGCATTTCCGTTAGATCTGCCGTGAATCGGGTAAATTACAAGGGAAAGGCCGGCATGCAGCTGCCAAATGGCATCTTTTCCATTTCCTGCACTCAACTAAAACGAAGACCAACCATTCATTCCGTTTGTTGCAGCCAAATGAGATCCTGATCACGACGTGGACGGACATCGCGTGGTCGCCGCTCTTCCCGGTGGTCGGCGGGCTCGTCACGGAGATCGGCGGTCTGCTCTCGCACGGCGCCGTTGTTGCGCGGGAGTACCGGCTGCCCTGCTTGATCGCCGTCCCCGATGCCACCGTCCATTTCAAGACGGGTTCGTTTCTTCGCTTGTTTGTTTCCGTCCACTGGATTTTTGTAGGCGATCTCGTCCTTTTGGACTCCTTTAAGGGAACTATCGAGCGAGTGGACGAATGATTGTGTTGAATCGGGGCAATAAACAGACTTCTATTGCATTACCTCAACCAACACTTCGAACTGTGCGTCAGAACAAAGGACCGTCGCTTAATTCGATCCACCCGTGGCGGGAAGAAAGTTCGCTTGGCTTTTCTTTCGATTGCCGGCCGAACTTCTGCTCTTTCGGACTTCTTAGCTTGGAACTCTCTTTATTCGTTCATTTCCCAATCGTCGTCGTCGGCGTCAAAAATGTCAGTTAAAGAGGACGCTTCTTCAATGAAGACAAAATTCAATTCGGTGCCGTCCGACGAGCACGTCCAGACGTCCACGATCCGTTCGTCGTCCACCGTGAGCTCGGCGACCAGCTGGGCGTCGAAGTCGGCCGTTGTGTGGGTGAACTGCGGGTACACAGCGAAGTACCAAGCGGCAGCCATTCGCGCTTGCTCGTGGTCGGTCTAAACATTCGGTAGATGTGAGAGCTTGATCGAGCACACGAACCGGCAAATCCTCTGCATTTGGGAGTGAAATCTTCACCGAAATCTGAACGTTCGGATGACCGGCCCATTTCGCGCTCTTCGCAAGGCGCCAAGCATAAACCCAGAAACAACAGAGAACGTAGTTGAAATGATACCACCCACACTAAAACCGCAGGGTTAGAAACAACAAGAAACAGTTTAAACTCACGGCAAAGTCCGGGAACTCGATCCGGAGGAATGAAACGTGCAGGACGAACGAATCTTTCAGAGTGCGCAAATTCCACACGGCCGTTCGAAATTCGTGTTCTTCCCGCGCGTAGGCCCAGGGATTGGCGGTTGGATCGAACGGAAAGAAGGGCGGCAGACTGGCAGAACGACGGACAACCACGCGTTCAACCCATTCGTTAGAATCGAAGCTGAAAGAGCGCCTGTTCTCGTCTTGCGGAAGCCGAACTCACGGTCCATGAGCTGCGATGTGCTCCACACAATCCTCAGCAAAGATCACTCGAGCGCGTGATCCGAAGAGCGGAGCGAGAGCTAAAGAAACGCTTCGATTAATCGTTCAGGATGAAAGGTGGAACGTACAGGGAGACTCCGAGAATCGCGGACGCCATTCCACTCGATCCGTTGACTTCGAGGGCACCTGTCGCGCGAACAAGAGAAAGTCCTGCGGACAATTGGATTTGAATTCGGAGATGAAAGGCGGCAAGAAGTCGCGGAGCAGCTGGAGGATCCAAACAGTCTCGTAGTCCCGGTAGACGTCCACTTTAATCGCCTTCAAATGCCTCAAATCTGAATAGCGAAATGAAGACCTGACAGCTGCAAGTGCTCACTTTTGACGGCGCAAAGCAGGAACGCCATCTTGAGCAGACATTCGAAGGTTTCTTGGCTGTCGTCAATGGCCACACGGAGGCATTCGATGTCCCGCTGCCCCAATTGCAGAAGAAGCGACGCCGATTCCGGCCGCAAGTGTTGCTCGTCGAGGTGCAACGAGAACGACGGCGCGCACAAGTGAGTGAATGCGGGCTCGAAAAGAAGGTAGAATCGAACTGCAGACCATCGGCTTTCGCTGCTTCGCGCAAAGTAGGCGGTCACAAATGAACGCGAGCAGAAGAACATGCGGAGAGTGCGGAATCGGAGAGCCGCTTGTTCCCGAAGGAAATTGGGACCGTTCGGCAGTCGATTGGGGGGCAGTTCCGTGCTCAGCGAGTGGAGCATCAGCGAACGTCGAACGTCCAACCGCATCTTCGGCTTCTTGTGTTCGTCCATCAGACTGCCGAAATCAACGCAAACTAGTGGAAAGAAAGAGCAGGAGAGAGCGCGAAGCTTTGGTGCATGCAACTGGAAAGAAAGCCAACGCCGAGCGGTGCTTTGCGTTGTGTGCGAAACCCGCCCTCTTTTCCCAGCCGACCGCGCGGCGTCCAGCTTGGGAAGCTTGATCTCACCGCCAAAAGAAAAGGGATGCTCCATTGACTCGCTCGTCTCTCACACAAACGTCGTCCTGTTGGCCGTTTTGAACTCGCACCGCTTCGGTCTTCTGTGTAAAGCTGTCCAGCCGAGTTCATTCATTGCAATCACAGTTAATTTACATGCACAGAAGCAGTTTAATCAAATGAATTCTCAATAAAAACGACGTTCAAAACGATCTCATCGTATGTGCAGGACCAAACGTCCACAACCCGCCCGGCTCCGCACGTGAGTTCGTTGGCCAAGTCGGAGTCGAAGTTCTCGGTCGTGCGCGTGAAGTTCGAGTACGCAGCGAAAAGCTGGGCAGCAGCTTTGCGCACTTGCTTGTGGTCGTTCTAAACATTCAAATCAATTCGACCACTGCATTGTGAAAGACCTACAAAATCTTTCTTCGAGTTCGGCAGTCCGATCTTCGCCGAAATCTGCACGTTCGGATGGCCCACGCCTTGCGAGCTCTCCGCCAGTCTTTGCGAACCGGCGACCAAACGAGACAACGTGTCGTTGAAGTGATCTCGCCCGCCCTGAAACCTTAGAACATGAACGCCAACGAACGAAAGAAATGAACGCGCCCAATACTCGTGGAACGCGAGGCGCACGAAACAAACGTGCAGGACGAAACGGTCGTTGAGGGCGCTCAAGTTCCGGCCGGCCGTGCGGAAGACTTGCGCTTCTTGTCCGTAAGCAAAGAGATTGGCAGCCGGATTGATGCAGTAGGAGAACGTTTGGTTGAGGACCACTCATTCCACGCGTTCGTTCCGCTCGAAGCTGCAAACTCGCTTGTTCTCGTCCTGCGGAAGCCAAACTCACGGCCCGTTCGCCGCAATGTCCGCCATGCAGTCCCAGACGACAACGACGCGTGCGGGCGACCGAAAGAGTGGAACGAGGTCTGAAGAGCCGCGCACATTACTCAGTTGCCTACGGAACGCACGTTGCGTGCCGCTGGAATCCGCGTTGCTCTCCGCTTTTTCTGCCGATCGTTGTGGCGGCAGGAGAAGGAAGTCGTGCGGTCGGTGGGAATAAAATTCGCGGACGGACGTCGGCAAGAAGTCGCGAAGGAGGTGCAGAAGCCACGCGGCCGTGGGTTCCCACAAGATCGCCACATTGACGGCCTCCAAGTGCGGCAGGCCTAAAGACACAGCTGGCTACCGCTCAATTGTGACCGCGTACTTTTGACGGCGGAGAGCAAGAAAGCCGCCTTTCGAAGGCTTTCGAACGTCTCCGTGCAGTTCTCAAAGTGCAGATGAATGCAGCGGATGTCTCGTTGCCCCAATTGCAGGAGCAAAGCAAAGGATTCCGGGCGCAAATGCTGCTCGTCGAGACACAACGCGAAGGACGCGGAGCCCAAAACCGTGATTGACGGTTTCAAATAAGGAAACGCTTGTTCTTCGGGCATTCGGCCTTTCTTGCTGGCCGTAAAGAAAGCGGTCACAAACGAGCGGGAGCACGAGAACAACCGGAGAGTGCGGAATCGAAGAGCTGCGCGTTCCCGAATGAAGTTTGGACCATCAGGCGGTAGCTGGTTGTGGGGCAACCGGGTGCTCAACAACTGAAGCATGAGCCGGCGGCGAACGTCCATCTGCACCCTCGGTTTCTTTACTTCGTTCATCGGAATCCTGAAATCAACACAAACGTGTGGGAAGGGAGAAACGCGCCACATTTAGCGGTGCTACTGCTCACTTGTGCATCCTAGTGAACTCAAGCGATCCCGGTGCGCACTTGCATGCGACGCTCACCTTCGATCAGCCGGGAGCCCACGCGACCTCGTGCTTGGCGCGCTCGACTCAAGCGGCAAAACACGCGGGTTTGCAGCAGAGGTGTTCGGTTGACTCGACCTTTGTTCCTCAAGAGGTTCGTCCATTCGGTCGGTCTCTCGCACGTGCTGGAAGATCGCGCGGCCGCCTTGCACGTTTGCTATTCATGCGGGCGTCCGCTCGGTTTCATCGTTTGACTTTTGGCCGTCCACGAAGCCCCAACGCGGCGCACTTTCCCCTGCTCTTGCCGCTCACACCTTGGCCTTAATTTCAGGTGCGTGATGGACACCATGAAGCCGAAGCTGCGGATGGATGCGCGCCGGGGGCTCATGTTGCACTCGCTCAGCTTTCAGTTGGCCCACAACCGACTGCCGCCGCCGAATGTTCCCGAATTCCTGCACGAACAGGCAGCTCTCCGATTCCGCACTCTCCTGCTGTTCTTCAGCGGCCGCGCCTTCTCGACCGCCTTCTTCACGCCAAGCGAGAAGAGTAGGTGGTGTAAGAAACAATCCGACCAGACGAAGCTTGGAATCGGCAGCCATTATTATGGCTTGGCACCGTTTGGGTTGGAGCTCGACGAGCGTCACTTGCGAGCGGAATCGCTGGTGGTGCTTCTTCTGCGAGTGGGAAAGACGGACATCCGACGTCTCCACCTGACCGTTGATTACATGGGAACTGTCGATTACGGATGCATTCGCAAGAATGCGTTGGTTCTGTCAGCAATCAAGAGTAATCCAACAAAATTTCCTGCTTGCATTCGTTTTTTAGACCTGCGGAACTTGGAATGCCTCAACGTGAGGATCTCGCGAACGAAAAGGCAAACTTGGATGTTCCACCTTCTCCGCGACTTCCTGCCCACCGCAATCAGCAAATTTAAGGCCGATTGCCATCAGGATTTCCTGCTGCTCGGCCGAGAACAGACGAGTGCCGAAAAAGCGAAGTTGGATTTCTACTTTTGGGGGACCGAATGCACGTCTTCTATTCGTAATTGCAGAATAAAACGTCATGCCTCAAATCTCGCTCCTCTCTTCCAATCGCGTGCTCGCGTCATCGCCGATTACAATTGCATTGAAAGCATTGCAGCCCATGGACCGTGTGTTTGAACATCTTTGGTCGAGTAACAGCGAGCTTGCAGCTTCGAAGCGAACGAACACGTGGAGCAAGTGTTTATCAAGTATTTCCAAAAAGCTTTGCTGCTCTACCACAACCACCCGTCTCCCCCGCCGTCCGATCACGATGAAGAAACCCGGACGTTCCGCACGGCGGTCCACAACTTGCGCTCGCTCAATGCCAAGTTCTGTCTTCACATTCGTTTTTACCCGCGCATATTCAATGGAAATTTGTCTTCAACAATCTCTCGCTGCCAACAACTCGCGGACTCCGCGAAAGACGCCGGCCATTCGAACGTGCAGCTTTTGCAGGTGATCGGCCTGCCGAATCCGTAAGTTGCCACAAACAATTGATTCGAGTGTTCCATATAGCGACGAACAGCTGCCGGCAATGGCTGCGCTCTTCCTCAACGAACACCCGAACTTCTCGCGCACAACCGACCAATTCGACGCCCAGCTGGCGGCCGAACTCACGAGCGAAAACGAGCGGGTCGTGGACGTCTGGACGAGTTCCACGGACGGAATCGCGTTGAATTTTGTCTTTGTCAAATGAGTACGAATAAAATACAACGAGCTTATGATATGGGAGAAAAAGAACGCAAGAAGCGGCTTGAGCTGCGGTCGGGGCATGAGCGAGAGCTCCAATCGATCAACGAGGATCGTGAACAAAACAAGTCGAATCCGCACATCCGTGCACAGAAAGAAACAAAACGGCCGTCCGATCAATCGCTCGGTTTATCCAACAATCAGTCCAACAACAACAAAGTGAATAGACAAACAACAATCATCGACGATGCCCCGCTCACTCCTCGACCTTTGCGCCCTTGCCGCGTTTCAACTGCCGCTCCTTCCGCTTCTTCAGGTAGCCCTTGACGTTGCCCTGCTCCTTCACCTTGTCGAAGCGTTTCTCCATCATCTTCGTCTTCATTTGCTCTGCAAACAAGCGGGGGATGAGAAGGGAGGAAGGTGGAAAGAAGAACTGACTGTTGTTCAGGTAGATCGGCCGTTTGCCCTCGTTCATGCGGCGGATGTTCTCGGCGCGCACTTCGCTCTTGGCCTCGAATTCGGCGTTCTGCTCGTCGGTGGCGCGGATTTGATTCTCGAGGGTGCGGATCGCCTCGCGAATTTCGGCCGCCTTTTCGGGCTCCGCGCACTGCGCCTCGCGTTGCGCTCGCTTCAGGCGCTGGAACAAACGAGAGGAATCGAGGGGAAATCCAATGAACAGCTCACCTGAACCTCCTGCTTGCGCATGTCCGAAATGAACGCGTAGTCGCGGTTGAATTGAAAGCGGTCGAAGTCGCCGCACTCGAAGCGCGGATCGTAGCGCACCTTCTTTTTGACGACAACGAGCGAGTTGTGAGCGACCGGGCGGCGGCTGGAGAGTTCGCGCGGTCGTTTGCGGTTGACTCGCTGCAATCCCGCGAATTAAACGATCAATCCAAAGGAACGAACCGAATGCTCCGCCTCGTCGTTCGGCTGGTCCTCGCCCGAGTCATCCGCCTCCTCTTCGGCCGTTTTGGCGGCCACCTCGGGGAAGAACGCCTTGTCGAAGAGCTTGACGCCCAGCTTCGCTTTCAACGCGCGCACTTTGCTCAGCGGCATGCTCGCGATCTCTGAACAGCGGCAAAGAGGAATGAAAAGAAAGGAAGGAGGGGAACAGACCGTGCCGCATCAACTCCTCGCCGGTGGTCCCGCTGCGCGTCGGCCGCTCGACTGCCGACTCCTCCGATTCGCTCGTGCTCATCCTTCGGTCTGGAAACGAGTGAGCAATCCAACCATTCCTTCCGTTCTCTTCCAGCAAGTACTTCAATGACCTCTGAACATCTCCTTTCTCCCACCAATCCAACCGACCGTCTCAACGAAAAGAACGAGGTTTACTGGGCGTCGAGAGCGAAAAGTATTCACATACACGTACTTGCGGGCGTTCGAAAATGTTGATCGTACGACGAAGGGAGTCACTAGCAGAAAAGGTGGGGGCACAATTGATCAATGGATGGATGAATGGAGAGAAGGTGGGAGTGGACCGGAACGGGGTGCACAAAAGAACGAAGAAGATCGACAGAAGAAAAAGAAGGCGGTGAAGTGGGCGGTGTTCAACTCAATGGGGGCTGTACAATGGACGTTGGGATGAGCAACAGAACACGAAGAACGAACGAACGAACGGACTGAGAACCAAATTACCCATAGCTAACGAAAAAGAAGGAAGGGGAAGGCCTAAACGTTGAAGGTGTTCGGCGGCTGATCGTCGGCGCCGCCCGGCTGATGCTCCAAGTGCTCCAGGTCGTCTTCGTCGTCCCCATCGCTCACATCGACCAGCTGGCTTTCCTCCGGGACGCCCCAAATGTTCGAGGTGAGCGGATTGGGGCCGGCCGACTGGTGGACGCCGCTGGGCGCGTCCTGCAGGTGGGCGGCGGGCCGGCGGAAGGGCGTTTTGTCCGTCGACGGGACGGCCGGAGCGGTGGCGCCGTACGAGGGCCGACGACCCAACGCGGCGAGCTCCGTGAACGCGCCGCTGCCCCGAGAAATCAGCAGGTCGGTGACGGCGAGCGCGTTCATCGACATTTCGAGGGCGCGAAGGTCGTTTTCTGCAACAAATCGAGCGGTCAATCCATTGCTTCTTTTCTTCGAACCTTGCACCCGATCGGGAACGCCGCGATTCAGGTAGCGCGCCGCCGGCGCGTGGATCACATTCGATTGGCGCATCGAAAAGACGGACGACGTCGACATGGCAGCCGCCGCGGACTCGACGAACATCCCCGCGCTGCCGCTCATGATCGTCGAGCGTTCCGCCGACAACGAGCGCTGCCCTCCGCCCGGCTGCCCTCCTTGCGGCTGTTGAGCGGCGGTCGGCGAGGGCGGCGGAGTGGAGGGCCGAGCGGCCGCTTGATGCCGAACGGTCGACTGCGACGCCAACATCGCCGAATTTTCGATCAACGGGGCGAACACGCCCGGCTGTTGTTCGTTCGCCTCTTGGAGGTCTTTCGTCCACTGAAACGAGTCGACTGCACTCTCTTTCCATCCACACGGAACGTACCAGCTCCCGAATGTTCTTGATCAACTCCTCCGCTTCGGCGGGCGGCTTCCAGGCGGGATTCTGCGAGACGAAGTTCAGCAACGACAGTTCGACCTTGGCGTGTCGCTTGCGCGGCGAGCGGCGGCCGAAAGCGTTGCCCTCGGTGAAGTCCACGACCTCCGACAGTCGGGGATCGCCGTCACGCGCCAAGTCCATGGCGGCGAACGCGCAAACGTCGCCGATCGACTCGCAGGAGCGCGTGTTCTCGTGCAGGAAGAGGACGATCGAGGACGCTTTGTCCCGAATTCTGCAACGGAGTCCATCAATCAATCGACTCTAATCGAAGGGAACGAACCGGAAGAGCAGGATGAAGGGCGTGATGATCGGGCTGAGCAGCTCCTCTACGAAGAACTGAACCTTCAGCTGGAAAATGCGGCCGAACTCGGAGCACACGTCCGTCGAGTGGCTCTCGCGGATCCAATTGGTGGGCGCGTAGTGCACGTTCGCCACGATCTGCCGCATGAGGAAGTCGTGACAAAAGACGAGGTTCTCGTTGGGGATGAACGAGCGGCACATCAACCCGATGGCCGCCGTCACCGTCATCACGGTGAGCACGTGTTCGATCTGCAATCCACTCGCTCAATCCATCGAATCGAATCGAAGGAACTCACATTGAGGACGTCCTCGTCCCAGGCGGACAGCACGAAGAGGATTGCGAAGATGGAGCCGCAAATGAATGCAATGGTTTTGGCGGCAATTTCAGCGACCGTCGAAATGAATTGATCCCTTCAACCAACCGATGATTCCAGTCATTCCATTGCCCAACTCACATGTACCGCACGGCGTACTCGTAGCTCTTGTTCAGGCGCGCGTTCAGCTCGTGGTCCAGCTCGTTGTAGTGCCGGAGGCGGAGGCGGCCGTAGTTCGAGTACTTGCGCGAACCCAAGACGCCCGGCTCTCGACGGACGAGTTCGGCGTACGCAAAGAAGCTGAAGAGCACCTGGTAGAGGAAGACGAACGGGAAGAACACGAGATTCGCGACGCCCATGTACAGGATCGTGCGTCGCATGTTCTCCGCTGCAATCCTTCGGGTTAATCGATTGAATCGACGCAAGAGAACGAACCCAACGGTTCGAGATCATCGCCGGTCTTGAACTCGTCCTTCAGCGCGTACGGTCCCTTCCACGGCGCCCACGGACCCCAGAAGAGGAGCCACTCGAGGTTCAGCCGGAGGCCGCTCGACAAGTACGCGATCTTGCCGACGAATGGCACTCGGATGGTCAAGGGAAGGACGTCCTAAACAAATATATTGAAGAGGAAAGGAGGAAAGAACGAACATTGTCCACCAACGCCACCATGTAGTTCTTGTAGCGGAGAATTCGCTGGTACACGTCCAACGGCGTGATGCTCTCCTGGTTGACGATCAGGTGGACTTCGGGCTGCTTCTGGCAGATCTTCTCCACGACGTCCTTCCACGCGGCGTTGCTGAGCTCCCAGTCGGGGATCTCGAGCACCGTGCCGAAGAAGACCTGGATTTCGTGCAGCTGCAGCAGGCGGTAGCCGACGCGGAACAAGTGGGCGATCCAGAAGACGACCGCAAGGAGCAGCGAGAGGACGATGATCGGATGAAAGTGACTGGCGCAGTTCGGAACGACGGCGTCCTGCAATTCGGCGGAAATCGTTGGATTCTTGCACGAGAGAACGAACATCCCAATGGCGCTTGCCGACGATCGGCCGCCCGCTAGCCGTCGTGTTCTTGTTGTTGAAGAGCACGTCGTAGTCGACGCACTGGAGCAGGAACGTCGAGACGGCGACGACGAACACGAACTGGAAGAGGGCGACGCAATGGCGCAGCGCGATGCACATGAACCCGTTCCCTTGATGATATTCGTAGCAGAGAGCGAAGAACTGCAAGCAAGGGACGAATGGAAAGAATCATTGGAAGGAGGGACGAACCTGATCGATGTCCTCCACATGATCCCACCGATGTTCCCGCTTCGAGTTGATCAGTTCGGAGGACTCGCGGCTCGAAGCGTCCGGGAACGCGACCTCCGTTTGGGCGCGGTGGACGGAGGGCGGCAGGCCGTTCTCCGCGTGATGCCCGTCGGCCCCAGCGGCCGCATTCTCGTAGTTTCCGTCGATTGGCTGCAAGCACAAAGATGAAGGAAATATTCGAATGGAAAGGGCAAACCTCGTAGTAGCTACGGCGATTCGAAAAGATTGACATCCTGCATTGGAGTTGGGAGGACCGACTGCCCGCTTCTTTCGGCTGCAAAACAACAACAATCAGAGGCGATCGAGACGATCGGCGGAGTTCGCACGGACGCGAGAAACGCGACGGTCACATGTTCGGAGGAGGCGCCCCGAAAAGAAACCCCGTGCTCGCCTCGTCGCTCACTCGGGCGCACTTCTCCCGCCCCAGCCGCCCGCTTCGCCGCTCGCCCGGTCGGCTTGTTTCCTCCCTCTCGCCGCCGCCCCCCCCGCAGCCGCCGTCTCGTGAAAAGCGGCGGCGTGACTCCCGCTGCCGCCCTTCGGGGTCGAGCGGGCGGCCCGAAAGAGGCGGCCGGACGGACGAAAGCGAAAGAAATCCTCGATTGACACCGTCGAATACTCCATAAAACGAAAGAATCACTGAAAGAAGCGAGTCACTCGAGAACCGCTTCGATTTCATCAGTCTGGAGTTCAAGGGCGATCACAAGGTGAACGGAAGTGCAACACTTTGTTTTCCTGACAGAAATCAATACCACCGCAGTTGCCCCGGCAAGCCCGAATCGTCCGCAAATCGCCGAAGCTCGTCGAAAAGAAGGCAGAAGCAAACTCCCGGTCATCCCCTCACGGAGCGCCCGCTCCGATGCCCACGGCCCACCATGGGGCTCCCGGCAGTTCAAATCTTCATGATCGGGGCCCGGCAACTGTCGAAGCCGGTCGCCGATTTCGTCATGCGGCAGGGTCGCCAACATCCCGGCTTTCGTGATCGCGTGCTCGTTCCGATGGGCCGAGGTTCGTCCTTCCTCCATTCTCTCATTCTTTCCATCTTGCTGCAGGGATCGTGAACCTCACCACTCGGCTCCGCATGAAGAACCTCGGCCTCGGGGCGCCTGCAAATCGTGAGCAACCGAACGATCGCTCATTTCATCCCGCTGCTTTCAGTCGGCCCAATCTCCGAATCAACCGCCCTGGAGCAGTCGTCCGAATTCGTCCAGCAGATCGTCATCTTCGGCTACTCGGTCGGCGTCTTTGCCGCCTACCACTACTACAGCAAACGGAACGAAAAGGAGGTCGTCCTTGCGGAGGACTTCCGCAAACTCCTCCAAGAGCTGGACACTCGCTTCGCGTTCGTCGAGAAACGTTCGTCCACTCCACAATCCTCTCTTCCAATTCTTTCTGTTGCTTCAGGCCTGGACGACATCGATCGGCAGCTGGTGGACATGAACCGGGTTCGCTCCCTCCTCTTCCTTCCATTCATTCCTTCCGGTTGTTTAGAGCGTGGTCGGGAAGATCTTCCGCTCGAAGAGCGAGCCGGAGAAGCCGAAAGAAGCCGTCCGGCCGCTCTCCTCCTCGATTCCTTTCGACGAGGCCCTCCAGAAGGTGATGCCCTCGAAGCGGGCCGAGCTCCAAAGCCGGGACGTGAAGGGCGTCGCCCCGGCGGCCGAGGACTCGAGTTCACTCGTCGGCGACGATTGAGCGCCTTGCGTATCGTTAGTGTAGATACTCCTTCCTTCCATCCGTGTGTGTATAGGACCCTCTCGCGTAAATAAATTCTACTCATTGCTCGTTGGCTGCTCACCAACCAACGCCCTTTTGTTCATGTTCGGACTTCTCGCAAGCTGCAGAGAAAAAGAAAGGCAGCGAGTGATTCACACTGATCGCCTTTGCACCGCTCCTTTTGGTTCAACCCGCCGTCAAGGAGACTTGAAGTCGTGAACGTTTGCCTCGAGAGAACAACTCCAGAATACAACTCGAGGAATTCCGCTCTTCAACTCCGAATCCCCACAATTGCCCACGAATTCAGTTCCACGTTGCGAACCCATCAACGTATTTATTCTTTGAGCGATTCAATAAGTAGGTAGGTAGGTAGAATTCAGGGAGGATTATGCTTCGAATGCTGCTGCTAACAATAAGGAGGTGGGAACAACTGACTCGTCTCGTCCAGAAGAGGGATGGAAGTGAAATGCGGCAGGAACCATCGAGGAGCATGCCGGCCGTGATCACAACTCGGTGTGCTGCTCGATCTTCGACTCCAAGTGCGCCTCGAGTTTCTTGAGCTTGCGGAGGATCCGATCGCGGGTCTCCGCCTCCTCGGGCGTCCACTCGAGCGCGTGCTCGCCGAGGTGCTCGCTGTGGTGCTGGAGTTTGGCGCGCTGGCGGTCGAGGTGCCGCAGCTCCGTTCGGATGGCGTCCAGCTCGTTGGGGATCATGCCGGGCGAGGTGCGGGCCTGAAACAAACGATCGAATGAAAGAAACAGAAGAAGGACCCACTTTCGTCCACAACTCGCGGACTTTCGCGTCCTTGAACGGATTCTCACGCACGTCCGTGAGGCGGTGGCGGAGCTCCTCGAATTGGCGCTCGATCTCCGCGTTCTGCTGCTTCAACGAGGCCGTCGTTGCGGCGTGATCGTGGTGCGAGTGGACGTGGTTGTCGTCCAGCTGCTTGTGCGCCCGCAGCGCCGCCGCGTACTCGCGACAACGAGCGTCCTGCGCGACGAAGAGGCGGCGGATTTCTGCAAACAACTCGCAATAATCGAAAGAGATCGATCGACCGAAACGAACCTTTGAGCTCGTCGCCCGTGAACGCGCCGTCCGTCTCGACTTCGCTCCAAAAGCGGCGCACTCGCTCGTCCTCGAAGTCGGCCGGCGGCTGCTCGTGAGCGGCGGCGTCCATTTGCGTCTTCTCGTGCTTGTACTTCTGAACAATCCATCCTCCGATCACTTCTTTCCTTCGGGGCAAACCATCTGGAAGGCGTGAACGACGTCGGCGAGATCGAAACGCTCGAGCATTCGCTGGAGCTTCTCCTCGACTTCGGCGAGGCCCTTCTCGCCCGTCTGCTTGATGTTCAGGAACAGGTCGTCGAATTTCTTCAGTTCTTTCTGCAAGCAATCGATCAGAGAAGAAGGAAAGAAGGAGGACAAACCCGAAGCTTCGCCACCACGTTCGAATCGCGCAGCCGATCCGCGGCTTTCGTCCACAAAAAGTTGATTTTTTCCATGCGGAAAGCGGCGGCGGCCGCCTCGTCGTCGACGGCGGCGGCATTTGCGGAAAGAAGAAGAACATCGGCGGCGGCGAGCAGCAGGAGGACGGCGGCGGGGACGAGGGTGACGAGCAGCGTTCGCATTTCCGAATGACGGCCGACGAGCACGAGAGCGAGCGGCCGGCCGACGGGCAAGCGGATCGGCCGCGACGGTCTGGCGACCGGCGGGAATTTCGGCGCGACTTTCGTTCGACCGCAAGGAACGTGGCTTTGCGTTCGGTGCGTGCCTCAAGGTCGCCCTTTGTTGATGAGAACTCGGAGTTGAACCCTTGACTTTGATGAATCGGTTACAGCAGCAGTTGAGAAGGAAAACGACATAGTCGGCTGCAGATCCCGGACTGGACAACGCCCATAAACTACAGCCAGACAGCTTACTTTCGTAGAACCAAGTGGCTTTCAAGTGATCGTTCATCTTCGTTTCCACACACAAACGACGTGCTCCAGCGTATAATTTATTTGATTGACCGAAGCAAGAGAGGAGTACCGAGATGCGAGGAGATCGAATACAAGCGAAATGCAATTCTTTTGATTAAAATGAGGGTTTTCTTTTGGTTCACGGACTCCGATCGAAGACCTCGTCCGAATTGTCTACGGGATTCACGAGGAGGTTCAACAGGCGGAGGAACTCGCCGCTGCACGTGTTCTGCAGGTCGAGAACCACGTGCCGGCCGTACTTGCGCTTGTACTCGTCGCAGATGTCGTGCAGGTCGATCTGAACTTGGGGAATTAGTCGAGTGTTGATGGGAGGAATGAGTAGTCGCTTTGCCGTGCATTCCCTCTTGTACTCTTCCATCCCTTTCGTCGAACTCAATCCCAACTCACCTCCGAGCGCATGACGAGAATCCGAATGATGGCCGAGTGGTCGGCGCGCGTGCCCGAGATCGCTTCGTGCAGGCGTTCGGCGAAGTAGCGCTGCATGTTGCGCGCAATCTTGGCTGCAATCCACCCCATAATTTTGGTTAAGAAGTGAGCGAACTCACAATACATGAGCAACAGTTGGCGCACCTCCGAGTGGATGTTCACGGACTTGCGGATGATCGACTCGAAGTCGCGGGTTTTGGACGAGTCGCTGATCGTCTCGTTGCTCGTCTTCGTGTTCGCCACGTGCACGTCGTAGCGGTCGAGGAAGACGCGCACCTGACTGAGCGATTGAGAGGAGAAGAGCTTTTGGAAGAGCTCCAGGTTGCGGCCCAACTCCTCGACGCCGCCGTCCGAGTTGCACAACAGCTGGACGTTCGCCTCCGCCGCCTCCACGTCGACGTCGGCGGCCTCCAGGTCGCGTGTGCGGAGGATGAGGAGGGAGAGCATTTTGCCGAAGATTCCCTCCACTTTCTGACTCAAATCCTTCTCCAAGTTCACGTGGTATTCGTTGAAGTAGGCGTCGCGAATGACTTTCAGTTGCTGCAATCCACCAATTCAATCACTCGCTTCTCCTCTAGCTTCACGAACCGAAGCCGAAGAAGTCAGACCGATCTCGACGGCGATCGAGCGACTCGCTGAGCGGCCGGTGAGCGCGTGGTGGAGAATGCGGGCCGAGTACACGTGGGCGGGCTGCAGGAGGGCGAGCGTCGCGTCGAGGAAGAAGCCGCCCGCCTCCTCTTCGATGTCGTCCGCAAGCGTCTGAACCGAAGGGATGAGGAGGAGTGTGCGAGTTGAACGAACCCGATGGAACATCCCCTCGTACGCCATCGAAATCTTCTGTCGCTGGAAGTTCGTGTGCGCGAGGAGGACGTTGATCAACACTTTGTCGTCGCTCTCTGCACCAAGGGATTGATTGGAGGAGAGTGGGAGAACTAACGAATTCCGCTCAACGCTTGACGGAGCGCCTTGCTCGCCTCCTCCGGTCGGAAGTTCTCTTCGCTCGGCCCACGAACGGTGCCGCGCACGTCTTCGCTCTGCAACCCGCCCATCAGATGCTTCTCTCGATTGTTTGAACTCACAATCGACTCGTACATCTTGTAGATGAGGGGCATCTGCAGGCGGCGCTGCCGTGCCTTTCGCTCCTGCTCCGAACTCGTCGACTTTTGTCGCTGGAAATCGACGGGCGCCGAAGGGAGCTGCAAACAACGGCGGTAAACAATCGAGCTCGTTCGCTAATTGATTGCCCCGACGGACGAAAGCAATCGAGCAAATGGAAAACAATCGACGGAAACAAGCGGATTGTTCGTCCGGTCGCCAGCTTGCGAAAGAAAGCGGCCGGAGGAAACGGTCGACCCGAAGGCGCGTCCGCAAATCCGCGAGTGGCCCACCGGTCGGTCGGGCGGCCGGCGGACAAGGCGGCCGCGGGCTTAGACGCACTTTCCTTTCGTTTGGCTTTCGCTAATCCCCCGTTGTCTTCGTTGTCGTTTGAATCACGTGTGAAGCGACAAACCTTTTCATCAGTAGGGGATCCAACAACCCCGTTCTCCACGTGCTTCGCTTCGATCGGCGGCATCTCCACTTGAACGGTCGGCTGCTCGGGCGGGGCTGTGGGCGGCGTGAACGTGAACTTGAGATCGCCGTCCTCCTCCTCGTCCTCGACTCGTTTCGACTCGTCGGCGGGTTGGCGCGGGGTGCTCGCGTAGATCTGAAACAAATGAGATGAGTTGGATGTGGACGATTCGGATGTTTCGGTCGGTCGATGGGTTGGTGGGTCGACTGCGGGAATCCTGGGCCCCGTTGGGAAATTTGAGGCAAACGGCCGACTGCGCCCCGCCCCGCCCACTTGCGGCGATCCCGCCGGCGGATTAGGCGGCCGGGCGAGGACGTCAAAAAGCTCAGAGTTCAACTCCGAGGACTCGTTTCGGTCGAGCGAAAAAAGAAAACGAGCGATTGACTCGTTTCACAACAAGACTCTTTCGACTGCCCGTTAGTTATGAGTAACGGGAAATCTGGTAACGAATTTGAAGCCCCGATTGTGCTCTCGAATGCCCGCTTTCGATTTCCGCTGGCCAGACAGTCGGTTGACTTCCGACTACAAGCCGCAACGAACACTCGAGCGCGCGAGTACAATTGGTTGAGCACGAACTCGAAGAACACAAGCCGCCCACCCACCCACCAATTGAGGACGTCACACGCACTTCTTCTCTTGGATTCGGCACGGCAATTACCTCCTGACACCTCCCCGAAATAAAACCCGTACTTTCCCAAAGGTCGACCGCCGTGCAGCTCCGGCAGAGTTGCGTTCCCCCGTACAAGCCGCGTGCTCGTCGTTCCCCGAATGGGCGGCTAATTGGCGGCCATTGAAGCGGCCCCACGCGCCCCGAAGCGACCGGCCGCGGAGCGCGTGATGCCCGAATTAAATCCGCGATTTTCGACCCACTAACTCAAAGGTCGAAACGAGTTGTTTACACTCGAAATCCACGGAATCCGTTGGACAAGAGCCAAGAGGCGGTTGAAATTCGGAAGCGACGACCGAGGGGAAGACCCGCGATCCCAGCGGCCGTCTGTTCACAGACTTCAACCCAACCGTTCTACCCCCCCAACCGACTTGCTGAACGAACGGATGAAAGGAGGAATTTCGCTAATGCACTCCGAATTCAACACCAACTGTTGGTCGGCGAGCGATCGGCGGCCCGCAAAGCGGATTCCGTGGGGATTTTCGGACGAACTGGAAGGGAACGTGACCACTTTTAATCAATTAGCAGCCGAATCCCACGGATCAAGGGTAGAATCCCCCGCACTACTCACTCGGTACATCGGAGCGGGCCGCTCGACGGCGATCGGAGCGGACGGAGTGGTCGGTTGCACGCGAATACCGTAAGACATCGGGGGACGAGCGAACGAGCGGCTAATTCGTGCAGTCAAACGAGATCGAGAGTACGCAGCGATACGAATGGGCGAACGAACGAGCGGATTGTGTACGTGGCCGCCGGCCGGCTCGTCGCGTCCGTGAGCACGCGGTTTGGCTCAAACGGCGGGGCGCGGCAAATCCGGCCGCTTGGCAGACCGCACGACGAAATCGCCCGTCCGCCCGCCCGTTCGACGCAGCGGGGATGCGTGCAGCGCGGGGATTTGGCCGTCAATCCTTCGCCCACCGGTCGTCTTCGAGTCCGCAACACAAAAGACGGCAGCCGAAGAGAAGATTACGCGGTCGCGGTCGTGCGAGAAGGTCGCCGCCGTGAATTGCCACCTTCGGGCACCCACTCCCCCGCTCGGAAGGCCGCGAAGCCGCACGGGCCGCTTGTTGGCGGCCGGCTTACGTTCGGCCGGTCGGTCGGTCGGCGAGTCCACCCGCCGGTCTCCGGAGAGCGCCGGAATTCGCTCGTTGTTGACTACGCAACAAACCGCTTTGTCAACGGGACTCAACGATGATTCACGCGCGCATTAGGCGGCGATTAACGAAAGCCGGTCGTCTGTTTGCAATTGGGAGTGTTTACTGGAAGATTCGCCCCGTTTGGCGCGTGCTGGTGGGCGCTTTCGTCCGCAGCGTCCGCTCTGACGTCCCCAAATCCCCCCGAAGATTATCCCCAACTGCGTAATCAAACCCGCTGATCCCCTTCGGGCAGGGGGCAAATTTCCAAATTGCTTACGGAAATCGTGGGCCGCACGAAGCCGGTGGTTTCTTCTTCTTCGATGGGGACGTCGTCGAGCTGAACGAGCGGCAATCATGCGGAGAGAAGCCCTCGGATTTGTCTCACCATTATTTCGACGAAAGTCGGTCGTTCACTCGCCGGCGACTCGACTTCCTTCTCCACATCCAACTTCGGCTCACTTCCCTCGCCGCTGCTCCCACCGCTGTCTTCCTGCGGCGCGGCTGACTAAACAGACGAGAAGCCAATCAATCAACAGACGGAATCAAGGGGATTCTCACGTTGCCAAACGGAAGGACTTCCTCTTGCTCCTGCTCGTCGTTTGAGTCCTTCAATGCGGACAGTGCGGGCCCGAGCTGAACAAGAAGAATGAGTAAAATGGAAGGAAGGAGAGAACGAACGACGGTGCGAACATGCGCGTAGACGGGCGTGCAATCCAACGGAACGACGAGGTCGACGGAATGCGGTCGGGGAGGTTCCTGAAAGCGGCGGCATGTTCGAGCGTAAGTGAGTGAGTGCGGGAAAGCCGCGTACCGTCGCCGGTTCCAAGAAGAAGTCGGAGCGCGTGTCTCGGCGACTAATCCGCAGCTGACCGCCGTGGAGGCTCGGACGCTTCGCACACGAGTCGCCGGCGTCCGGCTGGTAGGGACGGGGGCTCGCCTTTGCGAACTGAAAGCCGTCGATCGATTCGAACGATTGTAGTCGAAAGAACGAACCAATTGGGCGAAAGACTCGCGCCGATCGCCGCCGTTCGTCTCCGGCGCGTCCACGAAGCCGGAATCGTCGCGCGGGAGCTCCGTCGTCGGGTTGGGGCTCATGCAAACGTCCACCACTCGGGGGCTCATCACCACGCCGCTGTTCACCGTCTGGAAGGACTTGGCGAACGCGCCGCACGCGCCCAAACCCGACTCCAGGTCGACGAAGTTCGTGTGTCGGCGGCGGCAGAACGACAGGGGCCACATTTTTGCCAGAACTCGCGAACAGCAGTCGGACATCAACCGATGAGACGAGGGAGTGACTGGAGGACTGACTAATCGAAGCGATGCGAACGAACAGGAAGCAGACGACCGACCGAATGCTCCGTCCGACTCAACCGTTCGCCCCGCCAGTCGGCCGCATCGGAAGTCCCCCGCAACCCCCGGCCGCCCCGTTCATTAACAAAATGAATCCGTCGGGCGTCAGCGCGCAAAGCTTCTTTGTTCTTGTGATCCGCTTGCCCGCTGACGGCGGCCGACTGGCTGATTGCTCCGACGGGAAAAGACGCACGGGATTTATTCTCTCAAACCACATGTTACAAACACAAAGAGAAGAAATCAACGATCGGCTGCAGTCGGTGGGTGAGTCGTCGCTCCTCGCCGAAGTCGTCCTGAAAGCAAACCAGCGGATTAATCAGCCGGGAGAAGGAGGGAGGAGGATGAAGGGGCAGGAAGAAGTGTCCCACTCGCCGTTCGTGAATGGAACCATTGAGGATTCGATCCGAAAGAAGCGACGAGCGGACGTTCGTCTACCTGATCGTCGCGAACGCGCGGCGAATAGCCGAGCGGGCGGAAGCCGCCGGCTGCTGGCCCGGCGCTCCGGACCGCCACCGCGACTCCCGCACCGCCCGGCCTCGCCGCACGCCGCCCAGCCGAAAGCCATGGACGCTGCCCAACATCTGCTACGATGCTTAGCAAAAACATGGGCGCTCCCGTGAACCGAACGCGCAGCCGACCGGCGGCCTCAGCGCGCGAGCGGCGGGCCCGCTCCGAGGAGCGAGCGAAAGCTTAGGCTTAAGCGGCCAACGAGTGACCGCTGAAGCTTTCGGACGACGATCAGGATGGAGGCCATCGGCAGAAGGAGAGGAGGGGGAGGAAGGACGGAAGGAGAACTCACCGCTTTCCAGGGCGCTCCGCTCGCGCACTTCTCCACTTGGGCGGGTGTGCGGCGGACTGAACGCCGAACGGGGCCGCGCGGCGCGTTTAAATGGACCCCAAACGACGCGCCGCCGATTCGAATTCTCCCGCCCACTTTTCTCACCCGCCCGCAATGCACCGAGCGTCGTGTGAGCGGCGGAGTGACCGCCCAGCGTCGATTGGGCGGCAGAAAGCGACCGTTGCGCAAGCGGCGTCTTGGTTTACGATCGCCGGAAGGCAAACCGGTGGGAAACGAAGCTTTCATCAATTAACTGAAGCTTCTAATGCACCATTGGCTTGTTTGGCACGAACACAAATGATTTGATCAAGCGATCCAGCAAAATAAAGCGCTAAATTGGCCTAGTGCCCAGGAAATCGAACCCTTTAGCCAGCCACAAATCGTTCACGCACTTCAATTCTTCGTGTTTGCTCGTGATCACACGTGATCATCTCCCTGCACTCCGACGAGCGAACAAGCCGACAGTCGGCACTCGAAACCGACACGTTCAAGTGGGAACGTTCTGCGTGATCCACGCGCGAAAGAAAGCCCCGACGAACGAGCGGCGGGCGGCCGGCTGTCAAGTTTCGGGCCGATCGTTCGGCGGTTTGACGTCGAAACGATCGGGATTCTTGAGCGGGTTTGAAGTTCGAAGAAGCGAGCGAGTCACTCGAAATAACCGCCGGGCGGCAGCCGGAGGATTCGAAGAATTTCAAGGAACAGCGGAGTTCGTGCGCGTTTCCTCTCGGTCCGGCAGTCAATTCGCGTCCGTTTTGTTCCGGGATCAACGCTCGATTGCTTCCGGCGAGTACGGTACGCGCACTCACTTGCCGTTCCGGTCGCCAATTGCTCGTTCATGTGCGAACGGGTGCACTTTCGATCTGACGGCGGCCGCGCGTTCAGCCGAGCGAACGGCTTTGTTTGAGGTCAATCGATCGCTCGTCCTCCGCAGAACAGAAGGATGGGGCGTGAATGTCGGCGGAAGGTCGGCTTTTGTACCCTGATCAATCATTTGTTTGCTCCGTCCCCCGTTCGCGTCTCTCTGAATAGGTCACACGTGATCACTTCACCCTTTCGGCATTGATCTCCGAGTCGAACATAAGGGGTGACAATTCTGATGGCCTTTGACGTCCGGTCGTTGCGGGTGCGGCTTCTATTCGAGCATTCTCTTAAGAAATGCGAGGAGCACCCGCCCAACCGTCGAACATCCAACCGCAACGAATTCCTTTCGTTCTTCCGCGTGCACCCGCCGGCGGCAACGTGGCCGCTTCCCGTTGCTTCATTTTGCTTCCGAAAATCGCGCGCTTATCGCACGCCCTCCGGCAAGCACTCCCTCATGCACAAGCTCCCGCACACACCCCCTCTTGGACACCCTTGCTCACGCGCGACGAACACGCGTGTTTCTCAACGAGCGCCATGCTTTCAGAAGTTCTTATCGCCGCCTTCTTTTGTTCCCGCACCGACCGACCGATCGGACGACTCCAGCAGCTTCGCAGGATGCCGAAGAACTTCGCATTGTGAGTTTCCGCTGACGAAAGCAACCATCGGAGCAGCTTGCAAGTTTCAACGAAAAGACGATCGATTGCATGAGATGATCGCCGGGGGTGCAACAAGAACGGCTTCGTCGTTGGGTGCAGCCGGGAGCACTCCACTCCCTTCTTTTGTTCCAAAGAGGAATGCGGACGGACGGAAACGAATCAAACGTTCTGCCTAATCCTCGGTCTTTTGACGTCCGCGGGACGAAAATGACCGTCCAGTCGCAATTAGCAAAACGGTTAGAAGCACTTAGCCGTCGGTTATCAGTTGCTTGAATGCTCCCCAATTGTTCAAACGGGGAGCACATGTCCGAAGCGATGGGCGGGCCGACGGGCGAACAAAAGACACCCTCCTCTTTTGTGCTCCCTGCTTCGGCGCTTATCGCACCCGCACGGCGCGGGAACGGCAGCCCGCCCGCCCGATTGCTCCCGCATTCGAATCAAGAGCCGTCGGCCGGTGCGGGTGGATCGCTCGCTCGCTCGCTTTACCGTCTTCCCCTCACTCACCCGCAAAAGATGTCCTTTCTGAAGCAAAAGAACGCCGTCTATTCGGTCAGCTTCAGCGAAGCGACCGACGAGAAGCCGCCGCCCTCGCCGCCGCCGCCCTTCAGCGACGGCTCGATTGCGCTCACCAACTCGAGCGGAACGATCGGGACGTTCAATCGGCCGCGTGTTCGTTCGGATGCGAAAGGCGGGACGATCATCGAGGGCGAGAACCCCCATGCGGATGGGTACTTCGACGCCCAGGGGCGGTACATCCGCTCGCACGGCCTCCATTGGATCATCACCGGCTTGTTCGTGGTCGGCGATCTCGCCGGAGGCGGCCTCGTCGCCCTGCCCACCGCGATGATTCAATCAGGCACTTCCTTGAACTCTTAGACATCTCTAATGAGATCTTTAGGCTTCTACTACGGAATGGTCGGCATCTTGGTGATGTGTTTTGTCGCCGGTTATACCTCGTACGCGTTGGGGGTGTCGTGGATGATCCTGCTGCGGCGATGGCCCGAATATCGCTCGCACACCCGCAAACCCTACCCGGAGCTCGCCTATCGCGCTTGCGGTGCACGCGTGAAGTTCATCACTTCCGCCTCGATTCTCGTGACTCAATTCGGCGTCTCGGTCGTCTAGTGAGTTCCCGATCGATCAATCACTTCCTAACCATCGCGTTTAGCCTCCTCCTTTCGGCGAAGAACATTCGTGACTTTGTGGAGACCTTCTTCCACAAATCCTTCTCCTACTGCTACGTGATCATGATCGTTGCGTTGGTGCTGACGCCGGTGATGTTCCTGAAGAGTCCCGCGGACTTCTGGGCGGCCGTCGTGCTCGCGATGTTCACCACCTCGGCCGCCGTGATGCTGATCATCATCGGCGCCTCGATGGACCACGAGGCGTGCGCGCCGCACAAGGACATGCCCGACTTTCATCCCGTCAACTACTTCCTCGTGCGTTCGATTGCGAGCTTTAATTCAATCATTGAGCGATGGATTGCAGGCCCTGGGAACGCTGATCTTCTCGTTCGGCGGTCACGCCGCCTTCCCGTAAGCTCAAAGGAGCACGCGACGAATCTCATTGCTTCAATTGCAGCACCATCCAGCACGACATGCGGCGCCCCGCGGAGTTCACCAAGTCGACGGTCCTCGCGTTCATCGGTGCGCCCCCACCTCTTTCTCCTCATCCTCGTTTCCTTCAGTAACGGGCATCATGTACCTGCCGGTGTGCGCCATCGCGTACGCGACGTACGGCGACTCGTTGCGCGACTCGATCATCAACAGCCTGCAAGTGGAGTGGATCCAGCGGACGGTCAATCTGCTGATCACGATCCACTGCATCCTCACGCTAACGATCGTCATCAATCCGATCATGCAGGAGTCGGAGGAGTTCTTCAAGGTGCCGCAGGAGTTCGGCCGGAAGCGCGTGATCGTCCGCTGCTCGATGCTCTTCCTCGTCGTCTTCGTTGCGGAGTCGATCCCCACTTTCGGGCCGCTGCTCGACCTCGTCGGCGGCTCCACTCTGACGATGACCAGGCACTCATTCCTTCTTTCTTTCAATCAATTCAATCGAATCGATTGCAGCATCATCTTCCCGTGCATCTTCTACTTGTACCTGGACGCCATCGACCGGAAGACCCGCGAGAAGGGCGACATCGGTGAGGCCGAACCGGTGACCTTCAAGGAGTGAGCAACAGAAGGAATTGATGGGTTGTATTGAGAGGATTGCAGGGTGATTCGGGGAACTGATCGTGTGACGCTTGGCATCTGCTGCTTCATCATCGGTGAGCTCTCTTCAGCAAAGATGGGTACAATGGTCTCCACTCGTCCGTGCACTTTGTAGCCACAAATTCGCGACAAACAAGCGAAAAGTCCATTAGTTTCCGTCCATTTCATTCTCCTTTGTTCCCTCCCGTCTTATCACTCACTCCTTCACGTACGGGAGTCGGCGGGGATCGGCGGATTGTTCCAACATTCCGCTCGATTGGCTTCAAAACACCCGCGCCGCTCCCGCCTCGCTTATCACTCGAAAACAACTCGCTAATCCGCCGGAACATTCGAACGATCACTGCTTTTAGTCGTCGGAACGGTGGGCGGCGCCGCCGCAACTTTCTCGGCGATCAACGGCCTCTCGACCACCCACTTCGTGCCGCCGTGCTACCTGCAGCCCTTCCTGCACCACGCGGACGATGCGGCCGCTTCGACGAGTTCGATCAACTGCTGCGGTCACTTCCAGAACGTCACCGCTCGCGAGGGGATCGTGTGCTCGACCGCCGACATGAAGTTCTACGGATGATCGGGGGATTGGTTGGAAGGAGAGTGTTGTACATAAGCGGTGCGCAGAAGCGACGATTCCCGGTGGATCCCATGGTTCCTCTTTCTTTTGAATAAACCGATGAGATGGAGGATGGTGGAGAGTTTATTTCCGCTCACGCTCACACGAGCGATTGGAAGCCGTGGATTCCTCTTGAGTGACGTCTTCGGCCAACTCTCGGCCGGCCGCCTTGTTCCGCTCGAGGCCGGCCAGGTACTCGGCGAAGAGGAGCGACTCGACGCTCCAGCTGATCAACGTCGTGGGGTCCTCGTCGTCCTCGAGCTCCGGCTCCTCGTCGGCCGCCGGGCAGCGGCTCTCCGCTCTGAACACACGAGAAATCAGCGGAAGAAAGAAGGGGGACTCACGACTTTGTCGATTGGATTTGCGGCGGCTTCGACCGGGCGAACGGGCGGGGAGTTGCCTGAAGTCGGGGATTGAACCACGGAGCAGGCGATGGACAAACCAAAGTGACTTCAGCTTCGGAGGACGGCGGATCGGCGGTCGCCGTCACCTCCACGCGTTCGGCCGCCCGCTTCGGCGGCTTGTCGATCGGAACCACGGGGACGGCGGCGGCGACGGCGGTGCTCTTCGATTGTGGTCGGGGCAGCTCCTGAACTCCAAAATTGAACTACGGAACGTCCTTCTCGCCCCGAACTCACCGCAACCGGTTGCCGAACGACCGGCTTCTCCGCCGCCCTCTCCGTTCTCTTCGGCTGGACGGCGGCGGCCGGAGGGACGGGAGCGGCGGCGGCGGCGGCGGGGAGCTCCAGCCGGTGGACCATCGGCCGGGGCGCGTGTTTCAGCGAACTCCTGTTCGTTTTGCACATGGCCGACGGAGGGGACCGAGCAGCCGGCCGGTCGGAAGGTGAGTGGAAAGTGGAAATGAGGGCATAGGAGTTGAATCAAAGATGGAATTTGTTCGTTTCATTCATTCCTTCAACGAGTGGTCTAAAGCATCGTTTATTCTACATCGTATTCGCGTAAGAGAACGGAGAGAACACTCAAAAGAAGGGGGACACTTAATAAACGTGTGGTTAAGGGCAAATACTCGGTGGAGAACGAATTCGACGGCTTCAGGCTTCGGTGAACTTGATCTCTTCGGTGTTGGTCCAGGGCTGCGAGAAGATCTCGATGTTGTAGGTCTTCGTGGACTGCACGGGCTCGTTCTCGCCGCACACTTCGCCCTGAAAGACGCACGAGAGTGAGGACAAGGAATCGAGCGGAAGAACTCGCCTTCTTACAGCTGGTGCGTCCGAATTCGGCCTTGATGCGGTACTTGGCGCCCGCCACCACTTGGGACTCGGCGGAGAGGATCTTCGTCACGATGTGCTGATGCATGTCGTTGGACTGCTGGTTCAGCTTGTTCACGGCCTTGTTGGCGAACTCCTGCAAACGAAACGATGAAGTTGAAGCGAGAACTCGTGACTCACCTTGATTTTGTCCGACTCGACGTCCTGTTGAGTCCAGCCGCCCATTTGACGGCCCTTGTGTCCCTCTTCGGTGGCCATGATCACGACGACGGAGGCGGCGGAGACGAGCAGGAAGGCGGCGAGGAATCGAATGGAAATGCGGGGCATCGTCGGCTGCAAACCAGGCGGCGAGTTTCGGTGCGGCGGACAGCGAGCGGGCGGAGGCGCGGCGCGGTAAACAAACGCTACGCACATGCACGCGGTACGCGACGAAGCGGAGCGGCAGCGCGGAGGAGTGCGCACTCGCTCTTTCGCCTCGTTTCTCGTTTATGGCCGCCCCGTTGGCGACCGGGCGAGCGATCGATCGGTCGACGAAATGCAACGACGGAAAGCGTTGATAAACAAACGGGAAAAACGAGTGGACTGATTGGACGTGCGGACGACCGAAAGCCGCTGCTCGTCAACAAGCGGCCGGCAGCCCGCCGTCCGATCGAAAGCGACCGCTTTCTCCCGTGAGTCACCCGCCGGTCGGCTCGAAAACAAGTGGACGCGAACGAACGAGCGACCTTTGGATCTCTCCTGGTGATTCACGCGTTCAAGGGATCCGGGCGGACATCACGAGTTCGCGGAGGATCCAGCCGGAAAAAAGCACAAGCGCTTTCTTTCGGACGTGCGCGTCGAAAGCAAGCGCGTGGAATCGATCGCCCGTCGCTGAATTCGGAGCGCCCACTCCTCACCGCTTTGTTGTTGTTTGACCAGCTTAACTTTTTCGATCGAGTGGGAGGTGGCCGGCGGATGACTCACAATCAGCTGCTTTACGAATCCCACGCAGCATTCAGACCAATCGGATTACGAACGGGTACGAGCGGGTTGGAGAAGGAGGGGATTTCGAAGCATTGATTCCTTTTTTGTTGCTTTCCGTCATCCTCCAAATTCCCCAGCACTGTAGGAATTGTTTTGCTTGCTTGCTCGTTTGTTGCCGGCCAGTCGGTCGGTCGGGATGACGAATGTCGGGTGGATTTCGCAAAGGTCAATTCCATTCGCTCGGATTAATCGACACCTGCCTGCTGGCCGACGTAAAGGAGTTCAATTAGCGGCCGTCCCGCTCGTCCGTCCCAACGGAACTTCGGACTCGAACGAGCGCAACATCGCGCGCCATTCCGCTCCGTCCGCTCCGCACACGATTTGCCGGGAACAAAGCGACTCGGCGATCGCGCACGCGACGTTCGGCGAACCCGACGGCCGAACCGCCGGTGCCGAAATGCCGTCGAGTGTTTCCGCTCGTCCGTCGACCCACTGGTTCGTTCGTTCGTTCGGTCGGCCCGGGAGCGAAAGTACACTCTTTTGAGTTGTGTTGGTCCCTGGTCGCCGCCATCAATGGTGGCACGAAGCGGCCGGGAGCAATCGAAAGAACAAATTGGAGCTCGAGAGCGATTTATTCGCACGTCATTCGAACAGAAACGAACGCGAAATGGACGGAGATCAACGACAATCGAAACGAATCGAAACAAAACACCCGACTGACTAGTGAGCGGCAAAACAAAGTGAGTGACTACTCGTTGGAGAGGAAACAAACGAAATAAAACAGGTGAGAGACGAAAGAAAGCATCGAATTCATTCCAAATTGACCACAACGACGTCGCGCGCCAGCTCGTCCAAGTGGACGCTCAGTTGGGCGTTCGCTTGGCGCTCCAGCTCCTCCGGCGACTCGTCCGGCTCCTCGCGGATCGCCTGCAACCATACGGATTGATTCCAAGGATGAAAGGCGGAACGAACCTCCTCGATCACGTCCTTGTAGCGCTCGTAGAAGTCGGCGATCGCCTCGGCCGACTTCGTGCCCACGACCGCCGTCGCCATGTCCCGATTGCCGCGGTAGCGGATCAAAGCTGAACGAAACGGAGGAGTAGAAGAAGGATGTTGGAAGGAGTACCTTGAAGAGCGAGCCGCTTCTCGTTGGTGGTCCACAGGTTGGAGACGCGCAGACGGGAGGAGGACGCGTTGTTCGCGGTCAACAGCGCGCGGTAGTCGGAGAGCTGCACTTCGGCGGCCAATCGCTGGGCGATCTTCGCGGCGTTCGTCTCCTTGCGCATGACGATGCCGCGCAACACACGGCAGTCGTGGAGGGCGTTCCTGAAGTCAAAGAAATCAAATGGAAAAGGAGGAAGACAAACGAACTGCTTGTTCTCCTCGCATTTGGACTTGCCGGTCGCCTTCTGCGGTTCGCATTTCTCCTTGAATTGACGCACGAAGCGGACGGCATCGGCGCGGTGCTTCAGGTACACTTGCGGCTCCCGCCGATCGACGTTGCGGTGCGAGTTGAAGGCTCTGCAATGCGGAGAGGAATGAGAGGAGCGGGGAGAAGAGAACCCACTCGAAGTGCAGCTTGCAGCTCAAACACTGCAGCTGGTTGGCGATGTGGTAGAGGCCGTCCGTAAGGGAGCCGCAGTTCGAGCACACCGACGGCTTCGCCACGTCCGGCGCCTTCTCCTCCGTCGACCTCAACAATACATGAGTTCGAGGGGATCTTGCCGAGTTTCGGTGAGGTGGGGAAGTTCGAGAGGGATTTGGAGGAACGAAAGGATGCCCAAAATCCAGAAATAGCCCGCGGAAGCCCTCAAACGCCCACAGACGCCCACCAGAAGGCCCCAGCAAACAAACAGCAGGTGCACTCGAACAGAGCATCAATAATTGATCGAGAACAGGCTTCAATCGTCGTGGAACGTAAGCGGACGCAAGAACCCGGAATTCAAGAATTTACTGCAGAAAGAACGACAACTGAGCAGAAACAAATGATACGAATTCATGAGTGAATAGTTGGAGAACCAGGAGAAGCACCGAATTGATTCCAGACTTATTCGAAAAACTAGAGGGAATAACAGCAGAAAGAACAACAAGAACGAAGGAATTAACGGAGTGAATGAAAGGAGTGCAGGAGAGAAATTCGGAGCTTACGTCTTGCGGCTCGGCTGGAACTCGAAGCCGATCTCGTTGTCCAGCAGGTTCGTGAGGTTCATCCGCAGTTTCACCTGATAGTAGTGGTCGATGATGGCGCGGACGGACTTGTGGGCCATCTGCAATCAAGAGGGAGTAATAAGAAGAACGAAAGGGAACTCACGATCGTCTGGATCTTGGCGAAGTCGCGGCCATAGATTTGGAAGAGAGCGTAGAACGTGTACGCGTCGCTCTCCGACCACTCGGCGCGCTGATTGCCCGCCGCCTCCACGGCCGCCGTCATCGCCGCTTTGACGTCGAAGTCCGAACGGTAGAGGAGGTGGAGCGCCTGGAATTCCCTTCCGATTACCCTTCCTTCCATCCGCCTCTTGCCTTCTCGGTGTTCAGATTGAGACGCTCGTGGGTCTTCTGGCAGAACTCGCGAATCGTGACGTCGTCCACTTGCGGCTTGGGCGCGTCGAAGGACCACTGGCATACGTCGCGGTCGGCGATCGCCGAGCGGTCGGCCGTCGGCGTGCACGCGGGCAGCGTCGTCTGGAACTTCTCACCGACGGAGATGTTTCGGAGCTTGCGCGGTCCCTCGTCGTCGGCTGAAAGCGGCGGAAACTCGTGAGATTCGAGCGCGAACGGAACTCACCAGTCGGTCCGGCAGCAGCGCGACGCTTCGGCTCCGGCTTGGCGGTCGAACGGGTGACTCGCGCGCCGCCGTTCCGCTCCGCCGGCTTCGAGCGACCGTTGGGCTTCGGCGCCGACGGCTGCGCGGCTTTCGGCTTCGCCGGCGGCGGCTGGGCGACGGCGGCGAGCGGCCGTTTGGTGCGCGCGGAGCTGCGCGTCACGCGGTTCTCCACGGCGGAGTCCATCGGATCGGGGCGACTGAAAGCGACGGGAATTTGACGGGAATTGGGAGGGAAATTGGCGCAAAGAACGGCACGTTCGCGCACGATCCCACCGGCAAAGTCAACTCGCAAAAATCAACTCTGCTCGGCGTCCAGCCGCACGCCGCCGCCGCGTTTGTCGCGGCAAAGCGGGCGGGCGGGCGCGTAGAGGCGAGCGGCGAGCGGCGGCAGCGAGCGGGGCGAACGAAAAGCAGAGCGAGTGCTCGCCGGGCGGCCCGCCCGGTCGTCTCTGCTTCGCGTCTCCCGTCCTTCCCGCCCGTCCGCCGGTGGGCCGCAGAACCCGGCGAGATCGCGCGTTTTGGCATCGAATTTGAGGGCGAATTTGCATCGACCGAACACATCGGCTCATTTTCGGGATATTCATGCAAAATATGAAACAATTCGCGGCTAACAGTAGACTTCCATTCAAATTTAATCAAACGAAACAGAACTCAATTCTTTGAGCCTAAAATCCAACAGAATTTCTAATGAAAAGCACACGAGTTGCCAAAGCCCCCCTCGGTGCGGCCATGCAGGCTGCGGAAAGTGGCGTGTGTTCAATCAGAGAAAAAAGCCGTCCGCCCGTTCGCTCGCCCATTCGAGAGCGTCTTTTCATCCCCGTCGGCCTTTCATCGACTCCCCGACCGAGCGACCGACCGCTGGGGAGTCGTTCGCGGCGGCGATTGCGCACATTCCCGCTCATTTCGCATTCCATTGATGCCGATCGTTTGTTTCCTGCAATGAGTGTGCGAACTCTCTTCTTTATTCGTTCCTCTCGTCCATTCGGAGCGCGTGTTTGTTCTCATCGGCCAACACACGTCAAACTCATCGGATTTAATGAAGCCGACTGTTGCTGCGCGCGTGCTGCACTCTTGTGTTCGATGGCGATGACGAAAGCAAGCGCAAATTAAACACGGAGGTTTGTTTGTTCCACCCCACCCATTCGGGCACGAAGCCGTCGGCCGGTCCCCCGAGTCCACCGACCGCCCGCCTGCCGGCGCCGTCATTTCGTTCGTCGAATCGAATCGAAATCACTCGCCGAATTCCTGCAAAAGTGCATCGACGATGCGATTCGTCGAAGTGTGCAGCGCTGCGCGCGCCGTTCGGGCCCGCGGCAAAAGTCGCCAGTTGGCGGGCGACCGGCCGCAACGTCGGAATCGGCGATGAGATCGAACACGCGATTCGGCGGCCGTCCGGCGACCACCTGCCGGCCGGCTGGCTGACGTCTTCCGTTGGCAAGTGGACGGCCGGCCGGTCGTTCGGTGTGTTGCTGAACAAATCGCGCCCATAATTCATGAGCGGATTCTGGACGACGACGACGACGAGCGGCCGGATGGCGAGCAGCAGCAAACCACCGGCCAAATCATCACGCAATCCCGGCCGGTCGGCTCTCGTGCCTCCCGCTCGGCTGCCAACTCGACAACGACGCGAAGCGAAGCAAGCGATTACGTGCGGACGGCCCACAGCTACGGTAGCCGACCGGCCGGCGGATTTCCACGAACACGCCAACCGTCGGGACTTTCCGCTCGTTCCTGCCGGTCTGCCGCCCGTGTCGCGGATTTCTTCACTCCTTCCTCCGATGTGTGCGGTCTTCCTCTTTACACCACAGGTTTGTTTATTCGTTAGTTAGACAGATTACGACAAGGAATACGGAAGGAAGGAAGAGATACAAAAGGAAGCAAGAGAACAGCTGGAAGAGGAGATCATAATCGATTGCTAGAGAACAAAGAGAACGAAGAAACCTCTTTGGGACTTCAAGCGGGTGTACTCGATCGGAAGAATAGAAGCAAGAAGAAGCCGAGCGTTTACATGAACAGTGGAGTGTGGTGGCCGGACCGTCCATCTGCCGCCTTTTAGAAGAAGAAACGGCCGTGATGGCGGCGGTCGAGTTTGTAGCACTTGCGCAAGCAGCTCAACGTCGTGCAGCAGACCTAAAGACGAACGAACGTAAAGAACTGATCGCTTGTGTTTGTTCGCACTCACGTCGTTGTAGAGGGCCGAACGCTGGCATCTCTCCATGTCCTTGTCGCAGCAGTAGGCGACCAACTCTTTGGGCTCGAATTCCTCATGAACTTTCCCTAAACGGAACGCAAAGTAATTAGAAACCGCTGCTTCGTTTGGTGAACGCACCCGCGAACTCCACCGCCGGCTTGTAGCAGGGCTCGTCCTCGCCCGGATAGGTGCACAACGTTTCGATGCGGTCCTTCAGCACCACCGGGCATTCGGTTTGGCTGAAGCTGCCCGCCGCCCACGAAACGACGAAGCAGAGCGAGACGGCGGCCAACAACGAAGACGATTTGTTCGTGAACATTTCAACTGCTGAACGAATGGAACCGAAGTCAAATGAAAGCAGTGCGGGCAAACAACGACGAAGGCGGCGGAAGAGTGTGCCGTTCGTTGCCGCCCCACCGCTTTTTATAGTCCACGTGCGCGACCACTCCGCCCTCCTCTTCGCTCGGGGCGGGCGGGCGGGCAGCTCCGGCGGGCCGAGCGGGGCGGAGCCACGAGCAGGCGGCCGCCAAGCAAGCTTACGGTCGATCCACGACGCAAGCAAGCAAGCAGAAGGGGGGCGCACGAAGAGAGCAAGGGAGCACGAGCGGGCCGTCCGGCCAAGTGGGCGTGCCGTCGGTCGCGGAAACCAAACGAAGAAGACGGCGGGCGGCGGAAAGTCCAAACGGATTTCGCGGCCGCACGACCCGCCCGCCCGATTCTTCCCGCTCGTTTAACTTCGGATTACCCGGACGTCTTGAAAGAAGCGGGAAATAAAAGTACACAACGGTAGATACGAAGAAGAAGAGAGCGAGAAGATTAGCGGAAAACCGACCGCAAAAAACTAATTACACGGACGGCGCGTGATCGTCGCGACTGTCGGTCTGTCGGATCAACAAACGGATTTCTCCTCCAGGCGACCTCCTCCTCGAAGATTAGTGCAGCAGCCGGCCGGTACGGAGAAGAACGAGCGGATTACCCAACCGTCGAGGAGCGATCAAGTGGGTCCCAAGAAGCGGAAGTCGCGACCTCCGGCAGCGACCTTCTTCCACTCACTCGTTTTACGGTAATCTGTCGGTTATTTCCGTAGTAAATTGGGGTGTTTTGGCCGTCGGGTTGGTGTTTGGTGCGCGCATTTGCAAGCGGCAAGCGGGGAGGTGGCACGAAAGCGCTACTGATCGCTCACTTGTTTTGTATTGCGCGCATTTCGGCTGAATTTGGAGTTGTATTCAAAAGGGCGCAAATTTGTGCGAATAATCACAACCCTTGGGTTCTTCGCCTTGACTATTCGACGCCTCTTTCCGGGAATTCGGGGCGATAAGCAGCGCTCACTCACTCACGATCAAGAGTGCTCTTCGTTTCGCAAATTTCTTCCGCGTTTCGACGGAACGCAACGAAATCCCCAAGCTTCCCGCCTAGGGGAAGCCCCGCGGATCGAAAGCTTTGGACGAAATCCCGGCGATTAGCCGCAGCCGCAAGAAACCCCCGGACTGCAGCCAGCCGCCTGTTTATTTTCGTTGAATCAAGTGCGTAATCGTCGCGGAAAAGAAGCCCGCCGGTTCAGGGGTGAAGAAACACAAGGAGGATGCAATCCATGAGGTTGTGGCCCGTCTTGCCGCACTTCACGAGTTGGGCGCCCGCTTCGAACGACAACCAAAACTCGTAGGACGTCTTCTGCTCCAGATGGCGGCGGACGTCCGCGCGGAGCTCGTCGTTCGCTTCTCGAAGGTTCTCGGCGATCACGAAGGCGCCGGCCGCATCCGTCGGTCCGTCCTGCCCGTCGGTGCCCAGCGAGAAGCAGGCGAACGAGCGATCCGAGCGGTCGGCCGCCGAAGCGCCCAGGAGGCGGCGGAGGACGCTGAGGGCGAGCTCTTGATTGCGGCCGCCCTTCGGCTTGCCGCCGGCCGGCAGGTCGGGCGGGAAGCGGACGACCGTCTCGCCGCCGAAGAGCCACGCGAAGGACCCCTCGGATGGCACGCGGAATTCGGAGCTCTGCGAGCCGAACGGCGGCGTGATCTCCGCGTCCCGTCCGCCGATCCACGCGGCGAGCGGAGCGGCGAGCTTTGCGCCGACTTCTTCGGCGTTTCCCTCCAGTTCGGCGGTGACGATCGTCGTGGGCAGTCCGGCAGCTTCGAGTCGCTCGCTCATGCACGAGAGGAAGCGGCGGTTGTCGCAAACGAGGAGATTCTCGACCGGAGCGTCTCGCGAAGCATCTGGAAGCTTTCGGTGAGGTCACAGGCCAATTAATTCGTGCGTGCGAGTGGGTACAAAAGGCGAGAGTACAAAGCTGAACTGACCGTTGGACGGAGGCGTCGACTCGATGACTCGACGCACGGCCGCGGGCGCGCGCTCCCAAACGCCCAACCGTCGCATCACGTCGGCCGCGTCCTGCGGGCGGCACTCCTGCGCGACGGTCGGCCCACTGGAAACCTTTTCGATTCGACCGCCTACGATGTCCGAAATGATCAGCGAGATGCCCTGCAAGCAATCGAATGAGAGGGAAGGAAGGGAGAGTTCGTGCCTTCGCTGGAGCGACGTGAGCGGCCAGCTTGCCGCCTTTGACCTTCGAAAGCACTTGGCGCACGGTGTTCAGCTGCGTGATGTCCGCCCCGTTCGAAGCCAACAGCCGGGTTGTTTCGAGCTTCTCGTCGAGCGTGATCCCGTCGACCGGCGAACACAAGAGCGCCGAGCCGCCGCCCGAGACGAGGAAGAGTACGAGGGACTCCGGCCGGTTGTCCGCAAGGAAGCGGAGAATTCTGCGCGTGTTCTCGACGGCCGCCGCATCGGGCAGGTTGTCCGCACCGCCCTCGAAGAATTCGGTCTTGAATTCGGTGGAATTTCTGCAACGGAAACGATCGACGGGAAGCGGGAGGACGAAACGAACGTCGGCCGGTGCGGAACGGAAGCGATCCCGTCGGCCACGTGCGCGTCCAGCGCCTCCTCGGCGCCGCGCACCATCTCGACCGCCGCCTTTCCGAACGCCACCAGTCGGACGTTTCGGTCGAGCGTGTGCTCGCGGCCGCCCACCAGCAAGCGGCCATCGCGCACTTGGAGTGCCTGAACGAAACGAAAGAAATTCGCAGGAATGAACGCTCAATCGGGGACCTTCCGGACAATCGAACGAGGCGAAACGTCGGCGAGAGCTCCGCGAAACGCGTCCAACACACTCGCCGCCACCTGTTTCGTGTTCATCCCGACAGAAACGAGCGGAAATTCGGTTGATTGCGGCGAGCAAGCGGCCGCTTTTCTTTCCGTTGATCGGCGGAACTTTCCGCATCGAATTCGTGATCAAGCGAAGGAGTTTCCGGCCGGTTGTTTACGTCTTTGTTCCAGCTGCTGCACTCGGGTATTTCGGGTGGTGTTCACTCGATCTCGCGACCTTTCCGCCCGCCGGTTGCCCGCTGACGACCCCACCGGTCGACATCTGCGGTTTGTAGACGGCCGACCGGCCGGGTGGTTAGCTAGCGGCTACGAATTCATTGAACTTCGAATCTCACCGCTTCGAATTGAGTTTATTTTGAGCGAGTAGTTTGCAGTAAAACACGTGGACACACTGGAGAGAATGAGGGGAAAGTGGGATGAGTAACTCTTTCTCCTTTGTACTGGACTGCGAGAAGCGGAGTGGACAATAGAAAGAGGTCACTGGGAGGTGCTTAAATGCACGTACACAAGAACACCTGCACCGTCTGCCCGGTCCGATTGTCTGGCGTGCGGGAGGATCAACGGCGCAACGCGGGCGGCCAGGCGACCGGCGAGACGGCGGGCGGCGGCCGAGCGACGGGCGCGGCGCCTGCGCGTCCACTCGGCCGGCCGTTGCGGCAGCGCGGCGGGGCGCAGTTTGCTTGCGATCTCCGACTGCCAACGGCGCACCGAGAGGTTCGGCTTGGCGGCTCGTTGGGCGACGAGCGTGTGCGTGAGTTCTGCAAGTGGAACGGCGATGAAATCATTTCGTTCTTCGTTCCGCCTTTGTTTGTGGAACGCGAAGCAAAAAGACGAGCCAGCAGGCCGGCGAGCGAGCGAGCGGCCGTGTGGATTGCATCACTTTTCCGCTCGATGAGCAACACGCGGCGGCGGGGCGAAAGTGAAAGCAGGCGGGCGGCAGACGAGCGGCGTCTTTCTTTTCGTTTCGGTTCGCCGCAATCCGCCCGCCCGAATGTCCACTTTGGCTTTGATCACGTACCCGCTTGCTGCTCGTCTTCCCACTTCGATTCGCTCTTTAATCGAATGAACTCACTCTTTTGTTTCTGCCGCATTCCGTTGGTCAACGAGAACTTCCGGCGCGCATTCTCCGCATTTCGTCGCGTTTGCTGCTCGTGGAGTTGTTCCTGCAAGCGGCCCGCTCATTCCTCTTCTCCTTTGTGGGGTGAACTCACTTGAAATTTGCGAATGGGCGACAGCAAGCGGGCGATCTGCTGATTCCGCTCGATTTCCGCCTGCCGCTGCTCGTCGGCCGTCGGCGGGCGCTCGAAGTGCGGGGGCGGCGGGGCGAAGAAGTCGGCCTCTTCGGCGCCCATCAGCGGCGATTCGTCCAGCGAGCCGTCGGCGTCGAACGACGAGGCGGCCGAGTGGAGATCCGTGGAGTACGGGGAGTAGTCGGAGGAGAAGTCGCTCAGCGAGTACACCGAATAGCTGGAGCTCTCGCTGGTCTCCTCGTGCACGTACTCGGTGCGGGGGTTGTAGTAAAAGTTCATGAAGGACGACGGAGCGGGCAGCTCGTCCGCGTACATCCCGCCGTTGCCGGAGGTCATCATCTTCAGCAGAGTGGAGGGACAAGTTGGTAGATGGGAGAAGTGGTTGCGGCCATCCCATCGAAGCGCAGCGGGTTTTATTCGCCCACCAACCGAACGCTCGGCGCCAACCTGTCGGTGGCTTTTTTTGGAATTTTGCGCCTCCAAACATTTTTTCGCAACGTTCCCCGTTCGCCACCGAACTGTTGGGCCGAGAGATAAGCGACGGCGCCCCACGGGCAGGTGTTCGAAGTGATTAGAAGGCGGCGACCACTCGACCACCTTCTGACCACCAGCGAGGCGCCTCTTCGCACTTCGACCGGCCGCCGAAGGGGGAATCCCGTGGAAAACGGAGCAAAACGAAGCGAAGCGGTTGCAAATGATCAACGCCTGCTGATAACCCGTGGGACTCCCGCTCGATTTCCGCATTTCGTTTGCACAAGCGACAAAAACGAACAGCTCCGGTTGGGTGGTGTGAAAAGTGTTGAAAGAAAGCTGGTGGTCAGAGCTTGCTTGTGAAATTCGAGGGTAGTCTTTCGATCAGCCAGCACCTCAAACTCGATGATGACCTTTGCACAAAGCTTCTTTCAGCTCAGGTGTCTACTTACTCTCAATTCCTTTGGACCTTGGCGCCTGCTCGCACTCACGTGCCCGGACACCCGCTAGAGCGCGTGCTCAGGCATTTACAGCAGCAGCAGCAGCACCAACGGCGCTATGCTAAGTGTTTCTACTCGAATTTCCGCCGTTGATCATTTGCAACTCGCGGGTCGTAAACGGGAACCCACTGCGCACTCGCCGCGTTGATTAAAAAATGGCGCCAGTGGTTTTTCTGCACGAAATCGCGGCGATAAGGCGCGGAGAAGAAGGAAGCAATCGAATAGTGGAGGTTCTAAACTGAGGCCAAAGTTCCAAAAGAGTTCCGCTTTGTTTCCGCTTCTTCCGTGTGTGTGGGAGTCGACGAGTGGGCACTAATCGGCGTGCCATTAGACGGGATAATTAGGAAGAAGAAGAAAGCGAGTTAATAACCGCATCTTAACTCACACCCAAACGACCTTCTTCTTTCTTTTTTATCCGCCTTACGGTCCTCTTCTTTCTTACGGTAAAGAAATCCGTTGGCAGCATACCTTTGGGTTAATCCCAGAAGAAAGAAAGCAGTAAGTGGGTTTCACAACTCTCGTCCTTTTACGAATGGGTGGATGGATGGATGGAGATTAGCAGGAGGAAAGAAGGATCACGGGTGATTGCGAAACACCGCCCGAATCGGCTTGTTTGTGCGAAGATTTGCGGGCGGCAGCACGCGCACGTCACTCCGCGTGCACGTGCAAGCGAACTACCGTAACTTCCGCGCGAAGATCACCGGTGGGTGGTCCGTCGACTGACTTCTTTCGTTCTTTCCGAGGGGTTTCTCCCAATTGGAAGCGGCGGAATGCGGCGATCGTAAAACGGCGAGACGATCGATCGATTGGAAGCAGTCGGGCCGGCCGGTCGGCCGCTCGGTGGGTGGTTCACGTGCACGCGCACGTGCACCCCCGCACAGCGGACTTTGAATTCTGCCCCGCCGATCGCAGCGGCCGCTCGATGGCCGCCGGAAGCAAAGCTGCGGGGGGATCGTGGCCGCAAATGCACGGCCGCATCGCGAAATCCCACCTTCTTCCGCCCGCTCGCCTGCTTCAGCTGCAGAAGCGGGCGGAAGCGGGCAGAAGTCACGAGACAGTCGCCCGCGAATCGCCCGCATTCCATTCGGATCTCCGCATCGCTTTGGGTCGCTCGCACGGGCGGCTCTTCGTTTTGATCACAAGTTACCGACAATCAATCGCTTCAATTAGGGTTGATCGGTGCGGGCGTAACCACCGCTCCTTTCTTTCTTTCTGCTACGAAGCTCGTGCTCGTGATCGCCGCCGTTTGCTTCTTGTGTGGCCTCGAGCAGCGGCGGCTCGTGCTCGTTGCTCGCTCCGCGTAGCCCACTCGATCGCAGGAAGCGATTGACGTCCCCACCGATGGGCGCCGTTTCGTTCGTTCGGTCGGTGATAAAAAGGAAACGGAAGAGAATGCGGCGCCGATTCTCCCCCGACTTTAATTACCGATCGATCGTGCGCTGTTTGGTTTGAATCGACCGTCAACAGTCGACAGTCGAGCGGCCTTCCTTCTGCTTCCTCTCGTTCGTTGAGTGTAATTCCGGCAATCGAGCGGCCACCACAATCACCGGTTGGGTGGCGCCCGTCCGCTCGCGTTTCGAAAGCGATCCGTCAAACGGGCGGGGGTTGTTGAGAGGGATCGCTCGGGTGTTTGTGCAGCCGTTCGTTCGACGAGGCGGGGGGATTTGCGGGGCGTGCTCCAGGAGTCGACGAATCGATTTGCATTCCGCCCGCTCGCTGCGCTCCGCTTTGCGTGTTGACCGCCGCGTTTTTTTCACGCGATCTCCGCCCGCTCTTCAACGTCGACGTCGACGACATTCGTGCCATCCGCCCGCCCGCTTCGTCCTCCCCTCCGTCCTCTCGCCCGCCCGCCCGCTTATCATCTCCGATGATTGCCGCCGCGCTCCGCTCCGTCGATTCGATCGGGTTCGTCGTGCACACGATGCGCACCACTCGTGCACTGCCGCCCGCCCGTCCGCCTTATCGCCGCCTTCCCTCTCTCGTCGATCAGCGCCCTGCCGCCGCTCTTGCCGCCTGTTCGCCTGCAACACACGTTCTCTCGCCCGCCGATCAGCGCGCCGATGCCCGCAGTCCCGCCCCGCACGACGGCGGCGGGGCGCCGCTTAAAAGGCGGCCGACGGGACGGGCGCGCCGGCCGTAAGGCTTGTTATCGACCACCATGTCTTGGTAAGTGCCGGTCATGGTCGCCGATTCTCCACCACTCACTCACTCACTCAAAACAGAACAATAAAAGCCGAATGATGTGCAGTTGGAAGCTCTTCGAAAGTGAAGCAAAAGTATTGATTTTTGGTCGAAATCTTTCGAAATTCTTTCGGTTGATCGTTGGGATCGTTCGTTTTGGGTAGCAATTGATTGAAGGGATGATCTTCGAAGTTCTCGTGCTTCGTTGCTCACTTCTTTCGGTTGATTGTTGACCGAACGAACGAGATCAATGGTCAATCGATCTCCAAACACAAACATCACTTAGAAGAGAGAACGTGTGTTGAAGGCAGAAGACGGCAGGCGGCAGGCAGCGCGCATCCCCTCTCATCCTCTCCATCCTTTCACTCTTGTAGTTTGCGAGCATCCACTCCCTCCTCTGCGTTTCGCTCCGCTTTGCGAGGAATTGCTCGGGAACCGAATCAATGCGGGGCCCTTTTAGAATCAAACTTCCGCTGCTCCAGCTCTCCGTGCTCAACGCAACCGCTCCAAACCGCTCCAAGCAACCGCTCTTCGCTCCACAGCTCTCCAATCGACTACCGCTCAACCCAACGGTTACGGTAGATCCACGTGCATTCCGCCCAGTCAGCAAGCCCAGCTCTCGTCGTTCAACCCACCTACCGACAAAGAAGAGAAGCGAAGATGATGTCCTACGAAACGATCGGCTTCTTCTACGAACACGACAAGGAGACGGACCGCATACACGCGCGGCCCGTGATGCACGACGAGGGCGGCCTGCAGGCGCGCAAGCCGTCGGTTTGGCGCCACGCCGCCTGCGTTCATCAGGCCTGTGCCGCCGCGCGCCGTTCCCGTCGGGTGCGTGCGGGGGACTCTTGGGCTTCCTCTTGATCCGCTGGGCTGATCTCCTTCCGCTCTTTGCTGCCCGCAAACTCTCGGCTCTCGTTTCAGCAGGAGGTTCGCGGTGCCTGCACTCCGCCCGACCTCACGTGTCGCGTTACGAGCCCCCGCGCCGCCAAGTGCTGCGTTAAGCGTGGCTCCCGCGACCTCATGTGCGGCTTTATGTGCCAGGTAAGAGCTTTGCGATGAGTCTGCCCGCCTCCTGCCCTCAAACACACGGTTTCTCGAAACAAAAGTGATGGATTGTGGGAAAAGCTAGAGGATTTGGTCCATTCTGAAGTGAAAATTGAAGAGCTTTGGTCAAAAACCTACGAAATTACATTGAAAGTCCAAAAACTACGATCGAAACACAGATTTTGTACAATTTACAACAAATTCTGTTTAAATCGAAGTAAAAACCGACAAATTTCGGCTGCACGGAGTCGAAACTGCACATCAGGAAGCTCGAAATGCACCTCACGCATTTTGAATCGAAATTACGCGTTCGTCGCCGTTCGGATTCGAGCAAACGGCGCGGCGAGGTTGGCGGCGAGGCGATTTGAACAAAACGGAAGTCGCTTCTCCTCGCTCACCGTTGGAATGAACGGAGAAGACGACGGTTTTAACGAAAAGCTGCCGCCTTCCTCGCCGCCGCACTCGAATCCGAACGACCGCCAGTGAATCGTGACCTCCGCTCTCCGCTTCTTCTCGTCGTTCGTCCACTGACCTCTGTTGATTTCAGTGCACTTCTGTCCGCGCCCAGCAGCCGTGGTTTGTTCCGCACCCTACGGGAGGATCGTGGTTTATTGGAGGCGGAGGAGCGAACGTGAGTTCTCGACCGCCGGCTTTGTCGTTCAATCCGCCGCCTGCAGAATCGACCGACCTCGCCGTCATGCGTTCTGCGCGCCGTCCTCGACTGCTGAAGCCGCCGCCGAGTCGGCCTGCTGCTCGCCCACCCGCCTCCCGTCCACCTCGCCCTCTTCTTCCTCTTCTTCGTCCTCCTGTTCGTGGTCCTCCGCCGCCTCCACTCAACACTCCGCTTCGTCGTCCTGCGCGTCCACCGTAGCCTCGTGCTTCCAACCGCTCACTCCGTGCTCCTCGAATGGCTCCGAGTCGTCCGCCTCGCCGTCCGCCTTCTGCGGCGGCGGCCACCCGCTTCTGCCGCCGGCCGACTCGCCCCAATCGCCGCTCTTCTGGGCCGTCACCTCGTACGTCGCTGAGGAGTGCGACTGGCGCGACTTCCTCGACGAGATCATCGAGGACGTGCGGGCGGAGATTCGCTCCGAGAACGTGCGTTGAACTCCTGAGATTCTATTCAATTCAATCATTCTTATTGCAGGTCTTCAACTCGCACTTCGCTCCTCAATCCTCCACCACTCGGCCGTTGAAACGGAAGCTGCCGGTAAGTGAGCGAAGAGCAGCAGTTGGGAAGGGTGTTCTGTGGTTCTTTTCGTTCGTGTTTCCAAATTCGTCCCCCGAATTGCCGGGCGACCACCGAGCAGGCGGGCGGGCGGGCGTGGAAGGAAGTCGGGAACCAAATTTGACGTTCGTGTTCGTTTGTGAATCATTTCGTTTCGTTGCAGACCTCCGCCGAATCCACCGCATCCTCGTCGTCGGACGGCGAGGCCGCCGACGTGCCGCCGGCATCGGCCTCGGGCAAGCGCGCCAAAAAGTACTCCCTTTCGGCACTCACGCACGAGCAGATCGCCGAGCGCAAGAAGGAGCAGAACCGAATCGCCGCCCAACGCTACCGCTCGCGCCGCAACCAAACGCTGGAGGAGGGCCGCAACGAGATCGCCTTCCTCGAGCAACGCAACGCCGACCTGCGGCTGGAGACCGCGCAGTTGGAGGAGGAAATCCGCCAGCTGAAGGCGCTTCTCGTCGGCGATTCGGGGTGTTGAGCCCTCTCTTTAATCTTCGGATGACCACGTTCATTAATTTAATGCCCTCATCTCCATCTCCTCTCCTTCCCCAAGCAATCACACCACGCGAGCAGCAGATCATCTCATTTCCTCCATCAACCACTCTCTTCTTCCTCCTTCCTATCTAATTCGTTCGTTCGTTTATTACCCGCAGTTTTTCTCTTTGTCTTGTTTTATTCGTTTGATAAAAAAGAAACCGCTTTCCACTCGCCACTTCGCTTCGAGCGGGATCCTGCTCTCCGCAGCAGCGGCGGCTGATGGATTCCGCTGATTTCTGCGGCGACTCGTCACCGCTTCGAAGAGATTCCGAAGATGCGTGCGGATTTGCGGGGATTTGCGAGTGACATCACAACGAAACCACGAGCATCTTCTTAGCGACAAACAAAGAGGATCTCGCCGCTAATTGAATTGCCTCCAATTGACGAGTGATCGACGAACGTCGAGTGACGTCCGGCTTCCGGAAATCCCCGCCACGAAGTGCGCAATCGGCCGTCTGCGTTCCGGAAAGCGGGCTGCAGCGACCGGCCGGCGCGGGTGCAAAACGGCGGCCGCCCAATCGACCATCGAGCGGACAATTCGCCTCATTGACCAAACGAAGGCAATTTGTTGGGGCGGGCGAAGAGTGCGGGAATATTCGAATGAATGATGGGAAGGGGTCGATGAAGTGCGAAGGGAAGTGAAGTGCACTATGGAGATGGCCGGCCGCCTGGCAGCCGGTCGGACGACGCCGACCGTTCGGTCCACCAGTCGCTCTGGCAAGTGGATTTCTGATGTGCGGCTGGTCGGTCGAGCGGGCGGATTTGTGACGAACTTGGGAGACCAGCCGCTCGGTTCGCATCGCCGCGCGCACTTTGCTCCCAATTTCTCATCCGCGCCGACTTTTCACTTCCGCCCGTCCGCTCGGCCGTCAAGAACGAGCGGCCGGACACGCGCGAGTGGACGACCGGCCGGCGATGTTCGGGAATTCGCGGCGACGAACAACTTCCGCAATTTCTAATCAATCCCCCGGCTGTTCGTTCGTTACGCAATCCGTCGACCATCGGCGGCATTCAACCGAGCGGCCAAGCGGCAATTAGCCGCCCGAATCGACCGAAATACGTCCCACTTTCCGCTTTCTTTTTCGCTGGTTGTCCTTTCGGATTCCAAGAAGCGGCCGGGCGGTCGACCTTTGGATCACAAACGGGCGTCTGCTCGTCGCCCCGCTTGTCAATCGACGCGTTTGAATGCCAGCGGCTCGTGGCCTTCGATTCCATTGATCGGCGAGGAGGAGGCGGAAGTCGTGGGCTTCCAGTCGCCATTCACTCTTGAATTTATTCAATTGATTGAATTCAAATGATTGTGTTGATTGGATGATTAAATCGACCGTAAAGCCGGTTATCCCCACTTGTTTCCGCGAACTGCAGCTCGAAAGTCCACTCATTGCAACGAACGGCTCAAGGACGAACGAGAGACGACCGAACGGCCCACCGGAAGTCCTCCAAATCCTCTCTTGCGGGGTTGATTACGGCGGCGCCGAGTGCGCAGTTGTTTTCGTCGGCGTCGTTGAGTCAACATCGTCATCCCTCGCGCGCGCGTGTGCACTCCACGAATTCGAAGGGCGCCGACCGACTAATCCGGTGGGGCGGATGGGAAAATTCCTCCGCGAATTTCCACCCGACCGGCCGTTCGCTTCGGCCGGCGGCCTCGAGTGGGCGGTCGAGGGCCTCGGGGCGTGCCGCCCGCCCGCTTATCAACCCAACAGTCGACAGTCGACGGTCGGCAGTCGATTTAATCCCTCGCACACGGCTGTCGGGTCGGTCGATGAGATGCGCACTTCAGCCTTGCGGCCTTCCGTTCGGCCTTCCGTTCGACCGGCCGGACGTCCCACTCGCTCTTCCGCCGGTGAATGAAAAGAACGTCACAAAACGGCTCTCCGGTTCGTAGCCGACGGCTCGTCGGTCATTGGTTTCGAGCATTAAATTCGGATGTGTAGCCCTCAATTCGGCTCGTTCGGACGGCCCAAAGTGGGGGGAATCGGCTTTATTTTTGCCGAACGCACTCGAGCGGAACACTCGTGCCTTTTCGTTCGCTTGCCGACTCCTCAATTCATTCGATTACTGTGCTGACCGCGCGTGACATCACCCTTGCATCCTCCCGTCCTCCACTTCGTTCCGTGGACCACAAGCGAGCGAGCAAAGCAAGGATGATGGAAGCTCAACCTCATTCTCTTTGCAGGTACTCGGGGATCCACTCGGCATCATGAACGCACGGCTCTGCCGCCCCTCGTTTCAATCGCTCGTCTTCCTCGTGGTCGCCGTCGTCGCTCTCGCTCTTTGTGAGTTCGAAGGGAAAAGAGGAAATGAATGAGGAGATTGCAGACACGAACGCCCAAGAAGTCGCGTGCACGGACGACCAACAGTTGAGCCAACCCTGTCGGTGTTGCAAGATGGGCTGTTGGTACGCGATCGCTAAGGTTTGTTGCAATTCATTGGAGCAAAGTAACAAAGAGGATTGCAGACCGCCACCCACGAACTGGGGCACATCCCCGGGCAGGCGGGCGAAGAGGAGGCGATGGCGACGCTGAAGCTCATCCGCTTGTGCATGATGGAGGAGTGCGCCGAGGTGTGCGCCAAGCGGAGCGCCTTCCGGGCGGGCGGCGGCGGCGGGTTGGCCGCGCTGTTGGAGGCCCAGAAGCGGCTGCAGAACTGAGCGCCCGGCCGCTTGCTTCCGTCGATCCCCTCCATCGATCGCTCGGCTTCCTCTCCCGCACTCATCGCCTTCCATTCCACCCACCCACCCAATCAATCTCTCGTTCGATCTCGTAGCAAATGAACATAAAACGGTCGTTGTTTCCTTCTACTGTTTGAAATGAGTGGATGGATCGGGTTTATTGGAACAATTGGATAAATTAAACGAACGAGTAGAAAGCAACAATCAACAACAGCGAGCAAGCGAGAGATCAAACGGCCAGCTTCTTGATGAGCAGGTAGACGTTCTTGTCCACCTCGAGGCCGGCGAGGACGCTCGCCTCGCCTGCATTCGCATCAGGAGGCCGCCGAACGAAATGTAGACGCTCATCTTGGACGCCTCGCTGCCCGCCTCCTCGCCCTCCACGCGGTAGATGCGGCCGTGCATGATGTACGAGAAGACCTTCATCAGGGCGGATTGTCCCTAAAGAACGAGAGAAATCGAAGGAATGGAAGGGGGAACTCACGGATTGATCGTACTCACCCTCGTCCGCCAGGCCGTCGTCTCGGAGCGTGAACGCGAGCCCCAGCCGGAACTTCTCGCCGATGTTCATCGGGTACAGTTGGGTGTTGATGTCGATGATCACCTCCGTCTTGAAGTTCTCCGAGTTGCAGAAGAGGCGGCTGACGCGGTCGAATTTCTTCCCGTCCGCGTCGATGTCCTTGATCAGGAACATGTCGTCGAAGAAGAGCGCTTTCACGGCGCCCATTTCGTTGCTGGAACGGGTGGAATGAGAGGAGGGATGAGGGGATTGAATCACGGAACAATTGGACGGAACAACCCAAAAGGAGGGAGCGGAACGGACGCCCAAGAAATTTCGTCACGACCGAATGCCCCGCGATCGATTCGCCGCCGTCGGTTCGCTCGCTGCCGATCGCTTTCGCTTGCCGCCGTTCGGCCGCGGAATCGTCGTGGCAATTTGGTGGACCGTGCGGCGAACCGAAGCGAACCGACCGGCAGCACGCGCACAACGATGATCGCCGCCGAGTTTCTGCTGCTCGCACTCGTGTGTTTGCCGGCGCTCGTCGTTTTGCTCCTCTACCTGTGGGTTTCCTCCGTCTATTTCGTTTTATTCCATTGAATTGTTTAGGATGCTCTACTACAACACGTCGCCGCAACGAACGTGGGAGTTCATGATCCGCGAGCGGCGGCAACACTCGGCGGACGGCGCCGGCGTTCCGTTCGAGTGTTTGCTGGAGAAGACGGACGTGCAGAAGATCGCCGACGTTCGTCCCACGCCCGCCCAGTGCTCGCTGTCGGTCGTCATTCCCGCGATGAACGAGACGGTCGGTTCCTCTCAATTCTTCATCATTTTCCTCCGTTTCTTCGGTTTCAGGCCCGACTGCCCGTGATGCTCAAGGAGTGCCTGCGGTACCTCGAAGAGCGACGCGACCGATCGCCCGACTTCTCCTACGAAGTGATCGTCGTGGACGACGGGAGCACCGACGGGACGGCCGACCTCGCCGTCAAGTGCGGCCACGAGCGGGGCGTCCGCGTGCTGAAGCTGGAGCGGAACGTCGGCAAAGGCGGCGCCGTCCGCAACGGCGTCCTCTGCGCGCGCGGCTCGCTGATCCTCTTCGCGGATGCCGACGGGGCGACGCGCTTCGCGGACGTCGACAAGCTGGAGGCCGCCCTGAAGGAAGCGGGCGGCGAAGGCGACTCGGCCGTTGCCATTGGATCGCGGTAAGTCCCTCCTTTTCTTCCATTTTTATTCGTTTGATTGCAGAGCACACCTGGAAAAGACGTCCATTGCACAGCGCTCGATCTTCCGCACATTCCTGATGGTCGGCTTCCACGCGCTCGTCTACACGTTCGCCGTCCGCTCGGTGCGCGACACGCAGTGCGGCTTCAAGCTGTTCACGCGCAAGGCGGCCGCTCAAGTGAGTTCTTTCCACCCACTCTTTTCTATTCGTTTGATTGCTTGCAGCTGTTCACTCGGCTGCACGTGGAACGTTGGGCCTTCGACGTGGAGCTCCTCTACTTGGCCGAGCGGCTGGGGATTCCCGTCGCCGAAGTGGCGGTCGAGTGGCACGAGGTGGAGGGCTCGAAGATCACGCCGCTGCTCACTTCGCTGGAGATGGGCCGCGACATTCTGCTCATTTGGTTCCGCTACTACTGCAACTTCTGGCGTGTGGACGACCTGCGGATGTGACCGGGATTTCTACGCGCATATCCCTTCGAGAAATTAATTTATTGCTTTCGAATAAACGAATGAGTTCTTTCGTTTGAAGCTGCAGTCTTGTGTTCTTATGATCGTTGCGAACGATCCCCTGTACCTCTGAAATTCTTTTTGCTCACTCATCCCCCTTCTCCGCCTTGTAGATGGCGCCTCGTCGAGTGAAAGAGGAGCCTTCGGGCAACGACGAGCTGCCGTACGATGCGGGACGCGCGTACATGGAGGAGGAGATCATGACGAACGTGCGTTCACTCCGCTTTCTTTCTTTCCATCCCCTCTGTTCAGACGCACGACGCGGGATTCGCCCGCCCGACCCAACTGAAGGACTACCTGAAGAAAATCAAGGTCGACATCGTGGCGGAGACGCCCGACAAGCTGGAGCTCGAATTCGATTTGGTGCACGTGGAGGCGCCGATCGCCAACGCGCTCCGTCGCGTTCTCCTCTCCGAGGTGCCGACGATGGCCATCGAAAAGGTCTACTTGTACCAAAACACGTCGTGCATCCCGGTAAGCTGCGGGTTGATCAACGGAAGATCACGGTTGTTGCAGGACGAAGTTCTCTGCCATCGGCTCGGCCTGCTGCCGCTGAACGTCGACCCGCGCAAATTCGACTTCCCCACCGACAAATTCGTGCCGATCGCCGAGAGCGACGAGGTGGAGAGCGAGCCGCCCGGTCAGCCCAAGGAGCACCTGATCCTCAACTTCCACGTGAAGTGCACGAAAAACAAACACGCGCCCGCCGACTGCACGGACGCGAAGGAGATGTTCGTCAACCACTACGCCCTCTCCGGTCAGTTCGTCTGGGAACCCATCGGCGAGCAGAAGCAGTGGCTCAAGCATTGCCGCATGGTCCACGACGACATCGTGATCGCGAAACTGCGGCCGGGGCAGGAGATCGAGGCGCGGTAGGTGGAATTCATCGCTTAACTCGCTATAGTTCTTGTTTCAGCTGCCACTGCGTCAAAGGAGTCGGAAAGGACCACGCCAAGTTCTCGCCCGTCGCCACCGCCTCCTACCGCCTGCTGCCGGCGATTCGGTTGAAGCACCGCGTGACGGGCGAGGACGCGGAGCTCCTGCAGAAGTGCTTCACGCCCGGCGTCATCGACGTCGTCCAGGAGAAAGGTTCGAGTCGATCAATCGATTGAATCCACTCGTGTGTTGCAGGGCAACAAGTGGCGTGTGTGGCGGACGCGCGCAAGGACATGTGCAGCCGCAACGTCTTCCGTTTCGAGCAGCTGAAGGATTCGGTCGAGTTGAGCAAAATGAAGGACCACTTCATCTTCAGCGTCGAGTCCACGGGCGCAATGGCCGCTCACGAGCTGGTCGTCGAGGCCTGTCGTGTGATCAAGGGTTTGTTCCCTCCTTTCATTTGTCCAAATCCCCGCATTCTGCAGACAAATCGCACAATCTGATGATGCGCTTCGTCGAAGAGCTCAGTCTCATCATGCCCGTGGTCGATGAGTGATCCCGCTCCTCGTATTCTCTTCTTTGTTGTTGTTAAAGTTTGTTGTTTGGTTGAATAAAAGGCGTTTATTCGTCGTGTAGTCAAAAGAAACAACAAAAGTGATTAGAAGGGGGCGGCCGGTCGATTACTCGGCGAGTTCGGCGATCGTTCGGTAGGCCGCGGACGCCTCGGCGATGGAGCGATTGGCGCGCAACGCCAGCTTGCCCTCGAAGCCGTTCGATCGGTCCACGCCGTCCCAACGGTAGCCCGGCTGAATGTTGTAGCGATTCGGCGGCCAGTGGCCGGTGTACGTGGGGTAGACTGCAACAAACGAAGAGATTGAAGGAATGAACGGAAGAGAACTCACCAAACTCCGACTTCAGCTTGATTTTCATGTGCTTGGCCGAAATGATCTCGTTCATCGGGTCTTCCTCGCCGCGCAGCTGCTCCCGCAGGTGTTTGTTCATCGCCTCGTCGTCGGCGTGTCGCGTGAAGCCCTCCTGCACGGTCTGCTCCATGTCTCGAATGCGACGGTTGCGCTGCAAACAAGCGAATAAACGAATAGGAAGCTCATTTGAACGAACCTCCTCCTCTTGGGCGATTCCCTTGCTGATCGCCGAGTACTTGGCGTCGATTTCCTCCTGCTTCTTGGCTTCGCGCGCGTTCCGCTCCCCGTCCTCCTTGGTGAGGCGCTTCTTGCGGAGGTCGCCGCCTCGATGGACCGCTTCGGCGCCGCGCCCGCTGTCCTTCACGTTGGCGAGGAGGCGCTCCTGCTCCTCGCGGTCGCGCTTCGCCTTCTCGCGCATCTGCTCGCGAGTGAGCAGGCCGGTGGTCTGGGCGGGCGGCTCCTCCTCGTCGACGGGCTCCCGCTTCACCTCCTTCGGCGGCGGGCGACGCGGAGGCGACTCCTCCGTGCGGCGACGGCGCGGCGGCGTCTGATCGGAGCCGCCGGAGTCGTGGCGACGACGACGACGCGGCGGCGAGTTGTCCGCGTCGGCCGGGCGCTTCGCGGGAGCGGGCGAGCGGTCCGCTTCGCTTCGACCGCCTCCTCGACGGCGCGGCGACTGGCCGTCGTCGGCCGGACGGCGGGCAGCTCGCGGACTGCGAGAATCGCGAGCTTTCCGCCGCGGAGGCGACTGATCGGAGCCGCGCGAGTCGTGACGTCGGCGAGAGCGCGGAGGCGACTGGTCGGAGGCGTTGGAGTCGTGCCGGCGGCGCCGTCGGGGCGGCGATTCGTGCCCCCGCTTCCGCGACTTGGCCGGCGGCGACGGCGAGTCGTGGCGCTGCCGACGGCGCGGAGGCGACTGGTCGGCGGCGCGTGGCCGGGCGGGCGGCGGACTGGGCGACTCGTCGCGCGGCGGCGACACAACGACGACGACATCTGCAACAACGAAATCGAACGGAAGAATGCAATGAAACGAACCCTCGACCTCCTCAAAGGTCGATTTGAATCCCGCCCGCTTCTTGGCGGCGGCGGCCGCTCGCGCCTCCTCGTCGGACTCTTCGTCCGAGTCGAAGCGCGCCCGGTAGGCGCCCGGCGCGACCATCGCGAACGCCGAGTCCGCTTCGATCGACAGCCTGCAAAGACGAAGGAATCAATCAATGGAACAAATCAACAGCAAACTCACCCATTCCCGGCGTTCTTCTTCTTTTTCTTCGGCTTCTTCGTCTCCGGCCCGGAGAGGTACTTCTTCAAGTAGTCGTCTTTGAGCGCCTTCGCCGACATCTTCGCCGACATCATCGCGGAGTGGAGCGGAAAGAAAGCAGCGCGAAGATTTCGACAACGCCGACTGGCGACCTCGGCGATCGGCACGCGGCAGCGGAGTTTCCGGTCATTGATTTCCGTCCTCAAACGGGTGTGACTTGCGGAAGAGGACGATTGCTTGGAGCAGTGATTGTTTAATTCGTTTTGTTCTCACAAATTCTTGACTCAAGATTCGAAATTTGCAGACAGTTTTTGTCATTCAAGAGCACAAAGCGGATAGTTTGAGAGGAGCTACCGTGTGGAAACGAACGTGTTCTTTTCAAGCCGCCAAATCATTCATGGCCGAACAAAGTCAAACGGTGTGAAGTTAGCTGTGCAGTTAGTTTATTTATGTGATAATCAGGCAAGGAGGTATAAAAAGCGGGTTATACTGCAGAGCACTACGGAAGCGTGTTACAAAAAGAAATTCATTGCGCGTTGACTAAAGCAAAGTTGTGGGCGCCGGAATATTGCAACAATAAATTGCGGACGTTTACGAGTCTTCGTTCTCGCTATCTGATTGCTCATCCTCGAACGGGGGCAACGGAGCGAACTGCGCGGGAAAATTAGGGTGCCGGAATTGCCAGAAGAGATTCTGGACACGTGGCAAAAGTTCGCTGTTTGCACCTCGACGATAGATCCTTAAATCGTGTGCGAGAGTCGCATAACTGCCGCCGTTGTTCGCCTTGTACAGACCCCAGAGCCTACCGGATTCTGGGGTCGAGTTCACTCTCAACAAGCCTAATGCACGCTTACAACGCTATACGATTATTTGAAAGTAACAAACCGATTTGACGGTCGACCCACTCGATGCAGTAGCCGTGACGAGCCGAATGGTCTGCTACTCGGCACACAAAGTTCAGCACTAGCTTGTTCCCAAAAGGTCGTTCCGGATCGAGGGTGCCTTCAGCCGCGTTCGGCACAGGAAGTTCACTGGAATTATCGACTTTTAACAATAGGTAGGATTGTTTTCTCACGGTGCCGCTTGTTGTTCTGCTTCATTCGCTTCTGCGGGCACGTTTTCGACCTCCATTTCTCTTATTTCGTGGTGATCGGTGGCCACTGCGAAGTGGCCAACTCCGATCGAAAAAGCCGGTACTTCCGCTTGGCGAACCGGCGGCTCGTCCATGTGCACGTCCTGCAGAACGACGGGGACGACGTTCGCTTGCTGCGCTTGCACCTCTGCTTGCAGCAGGTGTCCCTGCTCTTTGAAGACTTCAAAAAGGTTCAAATGAGAAGAATAATCAATCTGGCGGCTACCTTCGACCCACAGCTCAAACTCCACGTCGAGCATGAACTCGTCTTCGTACGCGCCGATCTCCCGCGTCCTCTCGATGCACTCCCACATCTTCCGGCCGTCGGCCGCGTAGCCGTTCGGTCGTTGGATTCGAAGGCGAACGGCGGCATCCCACAACCAGCGTTGCACGTCCTCCGCACTCCACGAACGCGGGTCTTCTGCATTGGTTCAATAAACAATTGGAAGAAGAATGCAAAGTGTGTACCTCGCGGCAGATCCAGTTCTCTCCAGATCATCGGAATTGGAGCTGTCGTGTGAGTGCGGAGAACGCTTTCGAAGATTTGGCCGATCTGCTCGGCCGGAACGAACGCGTGGCCGCCCGGTTGATGGTCAAAGTTGCCGACCAAAAAGTCGTCAAAGAGCTGAAAAAGACTGCGGTGATCGTGACGTCACTGATTGCGTACATTCGCGTCAAACGTTTCCTGCTCCATTTCGCCTGACTGTATATGACGAGTTGACGGCTGCTCCTGAAGTTCACAAACAAATGAAAACAAGGTGAGAGAAAGAGTCAAAATCAATCGATAATCGGTCGGAACTTCAAGCCGAACGAGTTGCAGAAAGCGGCGAGGCGCATCGTCTTCCCGAACGGCCGTCGGCGAGCACTAAGCAACAACGGACGGAGAATTCACCCGTCCGTTTCGTTCTTATCAGTGAAGACGGTGAGGGCCCTCTTGACTTCTCCCATGCCCAATTCCAAGAGGCAAACGGGAAATTCCATTTATTGCTCGTGATCATCGGATCGCTTGCGAAACGCGCCCGATTTGGGATCTTCTAAGCACCGGAAGGCACAGAAAACCGTGATTGCTTTGCTCGGGGCTTGCAATAATCCCGTACATTGGTCAAAAAGGTTTCTTGACTGCAGAAACTCGAGTGTAATGACTGGAAGGTCATTCGTTGTTGCACTGCTGGTTGGCTGGCCACAACTCTTCCTGCCTCGTCTCGAGTATAATTAAGATCCGAAAGTTTGTCTCTTCAGAATGAGGGGCATGGCGATCGCCCAGCCACTCGAACGATCGCGTACAAAGATTGTTTACCGTTCGTGGAGGTGGCCGCGCATCCAGCCAGCGCCCTCCTTCTCCAGCTCCTTCTTTGTGCGCTCCTCTTCGTCCATTCCAGCAACCGGTCGCCCTAATCGTCAACTCGTCACAAACTAAAAACAACGAAATTTATTCAGATTTAGTAAAAAAAAAGCGTTTGGAATTGATTTTAGAGACGAAAGCAGTGGACGTTAGAACCACGTGAGTGGTCACTCGCATACTCGTGATCGCTCGTCTTATCATTTGTTTGCGAGCGGAGCAGCGGTGTGTGTGTGGAACCGAAAGCCTAAGTGGGGAAACGCTGCCTTTCGCCCTGTTTCATTCGCCTCCCCGTTGGTCGTTGTGTCTGATAGCGACCGGAGTGAGTGATTAACGTGTGTCTTCTGCTTTAGACAGGCACACTCGTTCGGTCGTTGCACATCTTTTCCAATTACTCGAAAAACGTACACACCATTGCTCGTCTGCCTGCTGCCGACCGAATTACACCACACAACGAACAGTTCATCATTCAATTAAGCAAGTGTTTCTACTGGCAACACACGCTGTCGTGTTTGAACAATCGCATTCATTTACTTCGTAAAGAACTCCTCAATGCCATCGCTTTGCTTCATTGCGGTGTTTTGAAAGAACAGAAGCCGGTGGTCACTCCGCGGTCGGGCGGATTCGTGGCTGCCGTTTTGTCGCGCGCTCAATGGACCGGCGGATTCCGTCGGCAGGTCGGCCGGTCGGCGGCCAAAATTCCGCGCGCGCGCTGCCTCGAAATCTCGCGGCTAATCCCACGCCGTTGCCCCGACAACCTCGCGCCCTCCGCGCAGTCCGGCCGGCCGGCCGCCGGCTAACCGAATCGCCCGCCCGCTCGCCGGTGGGCGCCGTAATCCCGCCCGAATTCGTCGCAAATCTCCGCCGTTTGAAGCGGCCAGTTGGACGCGCGAGTGGGCAGTCGGTTGGGCGTGCGTGCGCGCCGGTCGGGCATTGATGTCAACATTTCGAAGTGGTGGCGGGGAGTACGATCCTTCGGCTCTTCGCATTGAATTTCTTTTGTTTTCGTGCGGTTTCTCGTGCTTTTCGTCGTGCACCAATGGTTTCGGTAGTGCATTCCTCATTCCATTCCTTTGCCCATGCTTCTCGTACGGTACTCCTCGGCCATGCAGCCGGTTTGTCACCTCACGTTTCAACCCACTTGACCTGCGCGATGCTCGTCGACAAGCCGAGAACAAAGGCGACTAGTCGACGCGTGAATGCGGGGTGCTCGATTACTTCCTCGCTTCACGATCAAGCGGCGAGCGTGTGCACGACGCCGTTGGAATGACCGAGTGAATGGCCGTTTGGATCGTGCAGTCGGCTCGGCGGGTGTTGTGTTGAACCGAAGAGCCGCTCGGCCACCCGCCTGGCCGATTAGCACACGCGCGATCGGCGGGAATCCCGCCCGCAATCAAGTGGCTCGCCGGTCGGCCCGAAGGTCAAACGGCCGCCGGCCGACCGCTCACTCGCGCACTCTTCTCGATTCAAACAGGCGGGTGATCGTTGAGCATTCCGACTGAACTTGACGTTGGGGAATGCCTACGAGAGATGAGCAGGAAAGAAGTCCATTGCACTCTGTCTGTCGATTACCCGTGAACGTGTCATTCGTTTGTGTCCTCTTCTTGTTGACACCCTCCTGCAGTCCAAACATTCCTTGCCTTTCCCGGACCCCCTAATGAATGAATCCAAAGGCTCGCCGTTCGTTTCCGCCGATCCGTACCTCGCGACAACTCACTTCTTTCTTTCGCCATACCGGCGTGTTTATTTGCGTTCAGGTGGGTCGAAATTCGGCGTTTGGCAACCGGCGGCGAGCGCGCGAGCGAGCGGGATCTTCCGCTCGCCTACCGGCCGGCCGCTCGAAACGGCGACCCCACGCGGCCTTTCGCTCGCCGCCGGCCGGCCGGTGGGTCGCGCGGTTTGTCCCGCAAGTGCAAACAAGAGGCGGCCGCGCGAGTCGCTCGGCCGGGAGTGACCGCCGGCCGTCCACGTACGTCTCCTCATTACCTTCCGCCCGCCTTTCGCTCACTCCCTTCTTTCTTGCGTGTTTTCAAGGAGTTTGTGCGGAATTCACGTGCGCTTCTTCTTGACTCACCCGCCGGCTTTTCTGAGCCGTCGGTCGAGTGCGAGGCGAAGCAGCGGCCAAGTGGCCGTCGGGTTCAGTCGGTTGGCGATCTCCAGCCGTTGCATCGCCGCTTGAACTTTCGGTTGGGTTTGTCCTTCTCGGCCACTTGCAGTCCCTCGAACATTCCGCGCATTGCCGCACGTTCGTCGACACAACGAAACGTTTTGTGGGTTGCGCGTCGCCGCCGTCGAGTGGTTTCTTTCGTTTGATCGTCGTTCCCCTCTTTACCTTCACGTGCGGGCGGTCAACGAAGAGGTGGGCGGGTTGAGGGGATTGCGCACTTCCTCCGCGAACGGTCGACCGAACGAACGGCTCCTCATTCCGCCGCCTAATTGGGCATAACATTCGATGGAGATTACTCCGCTTTGCCTTTCGGTGGCTCGATCGAAGGGAAGGTGCGGAAATCCCCGCTCTCGCTCGAAATCACCCGCTCGGTCGCTCGCTTTTTTCCGCCGATCCACCCGCCGGTTCACAGCGGGCGGTCCGTCGTTTCAGCGGGAATTCGGGCGGGATTCCCGAACGAAACGAACGAGCGGGCGAGCGAGTCAGCGAATGCCGGTCGAAATCGACAGCTCTTTCTTTGATTTGACGTCTTTACTCGTGTTTATTCCCAATCGAATCCAACAATCAAGAGTCGATCGCCCGTACCAGGGGCTCGGCGAGTGACTTCCGCTCGGCGTCGTCCAGGCGGCCGCCGAATTGCGGGCGCGCGGCGACGGCGAGGACGCTCTGCGCGAGGGCGGCGCACTCGGCGAGGCTCTCCACCGTTTTGTTCACCAACTTCTCGTTGTTTCCGGCGACTCGGCTGAAAGCGCGGGAATTTTAACGAAAAATTGAGCGGAAACTCACAATTTGAGGCGATTTCCGTCGATCGCGAGCTCCCGTTCGATCTTCGCGGAGCGCGGCGGGTCCTCGTCGTGCCCGAACGAGTGGAACACCATCGTTGCGACTCGCTCGCTTGCGAACTCAAAGTGTCCTGAACGATTCGATTAAAAGAATGAAGAAAAAGGAGGGAACTCACCGCTCTTCTCGATTTGCTCCGCGTTTTGCTTCGCGCGCTTCGGCGGCGTCGAGTCGCCCGTTGGGTCGGGCATCTTCGAGATGGTCGAGAAGTGAAGGAGACGGACGAATTCCGTCGATTTCCGTTGATTTTGGTCGAAGGATCGCGTGAAAATTGCGTCAAGCTCGCTTTCTTCGGAGTAGAGAGACGGAAGGCCAAGATTTCCGCTTGCAGACGTTCTGCTCGCAAATTCTTTCCGTGCTCTTCCGTCCACCCATTACCTTGACGGCTTACCGTAAACAACCCAGAATAGAGCACCTTTAAAGCCCACACACCGCAATCAACCGCTTGCTTCCAATCCAGAGATCACTGTTGGGTTGCACTCCTCCCCCCTTGCAAGGAGGGCGTAAACAACGGTCTGTCCGGATGGAATGCTCGCCGATTTCCATGGTGATCATCGGTTTCTTTGCACGAGCACGCTTCTTTTCGACCAAACGAGCAATCGCTGCTCGCCGAAACGTTCGCGAATCCAACGAGCAAACGAGTGGGCGAGCGAGTGATCCCGTGCGGCTGTTTGTTCCGTCGATTGTGGTCATCCAGCGATCGCCTTCATTCCGCTCATCAATCGAATCAAAGTCCATGGTCGTGACCAATGGGCGTAAACTTCAACTTTGTTTGTGATCCACCAGTTTTTACACTCCTCCAGTGAATCACGACTTTCGTTCGCTCGTGGGCGGAAGTCAACTGTCAGAGTTGATGAGCGGGAGCGAGTGTAAAGCGGACGGATCACTCGCTTCTTGGCGTTTAAAAGAAGCCGCAATTGCGCGCACTTTCTCTCCCGCTTTCCACAATCTTCGATCATCCACGCTCGCCTTCCTTTCGGCTCTTTCGCAAGCCGCTGGATTCACAAATGGAAGGAGTGATTGATTGCGTTGATTCTTCCCGAATGAGAAAGAAAGTGGTGGGAGGTTTGTGCAAGTAGAAGCGAAAAGGAGTGATCGAAAACGAGCAGTCGATTGAATCAAACGGCCGACCGTTGATTCCGCTCGCTTTCCGCCCGTTTCGCGCCCGACCGCTCGCTCCCGCTCGGCTCGCTCGTTCGTGTGTTTGCCCGCGCTCTCGACATCCCCGCGTGCCGCCGGATTGTTTTCAACTCCCTCCTTCCTTCCTCTCACTCCCGCCTTCCTCCTCCTCTCCGCTTCTCGTACCTGCTCGCCCTCCACTCGCTTCGCCCGCTCGACTCACTCACTCCGCTTGCCGCTGATGAAAATCTCCTGATTGTTTTTTGCCGCCGCCTCCGGCTCAAATCTTCGGGAAAGCGCCTCTCCGCACTCCCCTCACGCACTTCCCTCCGTTCATCGCTGGAATATTCGCGTCTAATTTCTACCGCAATGAATCCAAACGATCGAGATCGTTCGCACCGCCGCCGTCCGCATCGGCAACGACCCTTCGGACTGAGCGCCTTCCTTCAGGCTCTCCGCTCGCCATCGGTCGGTCGTTTGGAGGACGTCGCCGAAGAAGACGAACGCGCCTCCATGGCCGCCCGCTTTCCGCCGCTGGAACACGAGCCGCGCGTCCACTCTATGCTCCTCTCGGCTGTGCCGCTCGCGTCGAAGCTCTCGCACGATCCCGCACCGCCCCCGTACCGCTCGATCGTCTCCGTGCACGACGAGGACCTCAGCGGCTGGTCGTCCGGCTCCTCGACCGTCGGCTCCACCGAAAAGCGCCGCTCGTCGTGGACGAATCTCGTGGACATGGGCGACGATCCGCAGCTGCTCAAGGCGAAGCTCGCAGGCAACTTTGCGCCCTCGTACCCGAAGGTCGCCTCCTCGACGGCGTCCGCCTACTCCGCTTCGCCGCCGACGTTGATCAGCGGCAATCCGAAGGGCCGGCCGACGAGCTTCACGTCGGGCAGTGTGTTTAGCGACGTCGTGAGTTCCATCCTCTCTTTTCCGCTCCAATCAATCGTTTGCAGCACAAACCCGCTTCCTATCGTCCGAACTTCATGCAGCCGAGCGACTACCCGCCGGCAATGAGCGGACCGCCCCGGCCGGGCACTGCCGCTTCGAACGTGCCCTCGGATCGCCACCGCGAGCCCCCGCCGTCGCAGTCGAGGCCGAAGCGCGACCGGATGGCTGACCTCCGCAATTTGTGGTCCAAACCCTCGTGCAAACTCACCTGCTGCTGCATTTGCCTCCTGCTGCTGATTGCGGTCGTTGTGGCGGTGGTTTTGACGAGTGCACTCGCATTGCCCAAGGTTCCCTTCCGTCCACTCATTCTTTCTGTGCATTCAACTGCTTCAGCACCTCAAAATGCAATGGCTGGCGCCCGACCTGCACCGACACGGGAACACCAATCCGAATGCGATCACGATGGACGTGGCCGATCAGCAGATCCGGCTGGAGCTGAACGGCAATCCCCCGTTCAAGTCGAACTACGTTTCGGTTCTCGACTTCCAGACGAACAAGAGTGAGCGCTCCGTTCAAAGAATTAATTGAGCATTCGTGTTTGCAGTCGCAATCGTCGACTCGGCGCTAAAGTCGCCGGGCGGGCAGAACATGATCTGCTTCGTCATGGACCTCGACCGGGACAACATCAAGTCGATCGAGGCGTTCCAGCGCGCCGCTCGCAACGCCGAAAAGAAGCGAACGCAGACGCGCGGCTGGGACGAATCGTGGAACTTTATTCCGCAAGTCCTCAACGAGCCGCCCGCCGGCCAGTTCCGGCCGGACGTCGCCGAGTGCCGGGGCGCTCGTTGGATTGCCCTCAACTACGTCAACCAATACCAAAAGAACCAGCGCTGCACCGACTGCTTCGACTTCTGCCTGCCGCAGTTCGGCGTCGAGCACGACAACATTCGCGACGAGACGACGTTGAACGTCCTCCGCCGCAATTGCTTCTACCTTTACATCCCTGAGTGGCGTGGCTATGGTGCGTTCAATTCTTCAGATTCCTTATACATGTTGTTCTGTCCACCTTATTCACTCACTCAGTTCTTATACTTTAAGGTCTTTCTTTCTAACCATCTTTATTCACTTATTACTCTTTTTACTCATTTACCTCTTGTTGCAGCCTACCAAACGCCGAACCTACAGCAGCAAAACCTGCCGCCGAATTGGCCGGTCGGATTGGGCGGTCCGCAGTCGTCGGACGGCTCGAACGGCAACGGCGGGATCATCGGCGCGATTGGGGCGGGCATCAACCAGTTGGGGCACCAAATCGGGCAGAACTCGGCCGTGCAGCAGGCGTTGGGCAACGCGGAGAGCAAGTGGACGGACGTCAAGAACGCCATTCCTCGTACGTCTTTCGAATGTTGGAGATGAGTAATCAATTATATTGTATAGAACACGTGCTCAACGGCACCCAAGAGGCGTTCCAGAACCTTCGAGCGAATGTCAACCAGTGGGGGCAGCAGGTGTTCGGCGGCGGGAACGGCGGTCCGCCCAACCGCAACGCGCCGTCGCTCACGGAAATCTTCTCCCAATCCAACGGCCAGCAACAGCCGACCGTCGTGCCGCCCGTCCCTCAACCTCATCAGGCGGGCGGCTTCCCCTCGAGTTTGGGCGCCAATCAGCAGGATTTCAACCGCAATCCCTACGGGCAATCCTCCGGCTTGTCGCAGTACCCGTACGGCAACCAACAGCAAGGCCAATCGCCGCCCAGTCTCTTCTCCTCGCAGCCGAACGCCCAGTCGCCGTACCAAACAAATCGCGGCAATGGGGACGGAATGAACGGCCTGGCGGGGCTACACAATCCGAATCAACAGTCGCCCTTCCCGCCCAACCAACCCCAACAGCCGTGGGGCATCCCCCGGCCCGCAGAACAACTGGGGAACGCAGCCGCGAATCGACAATCCGCCTTCCGTAAGCTTCCGGCAGCTTCCATCTTCTCACTCACTCGTTTGCAGCAATTCGGAATGGACCTCTCGGCTCAACGCAATCAACAATCCTCGCCGCAGTTCAACGCGAACAATCCGCAGCAGCAGCAGCAGCAGAACGGCAACGGGCAACAGGGTTGGATCAACGTTGGGTCGGGCTAAGCTCAGACTTCTCCTTTTCATCCCTTTTGCTCTTGAGATTCGAAACTCACTCACTTTCGCGCATAATCCCCGATTTCTTAGTTTACTGCAGCTTTAATGCATTCGTTTAATCAAGTCTAAGTATTCTATTGAGTAGAGTAGAGATTCGTTAGTCACTCCTGGCATTTCAGTTCACTTAAACTTCTTACTTTTCGTTTACCTCACTACCCACTCGTCTTTCGTTTCGCTCCGTTGGACTCGTTCTACTTCAGAATCGTGTGTATTCAATCAATCGTTTGTGTACGTAATAAACAGTCGGTAATAAGCGGGACAATCGTCGTTGTCACAAGTCCTTGCGATTACTCGGCCAGTTGGAATTCGGTGTCCAGATTGAAGGTGAAGGACGTCTCGCGGTCCTTCAGGAAGTGGAAGAAGCGGTAGATGACCTCAAGGAACCACGCCTGCAGGGCGGCGAAGCAGCTCATCAGAACGAAGAAGTAGATCGTGAATCCTCGGAGTTCTAAACATTGTCTCGGAGTTAGCCAGATATCTAATGATGAGCGTACGTCTGGCCTGTTCGTCACCGCTCGCCTTCTCCTCGACGCCGCCCAGCTCGATCCCGAACTTCTTGAGGCCGGTCGGCGAGAACAAGGCGGTCATTGTGAAAATGAAGAGGATAAGGAACAGGAAGCACACGAACACGCCCTAAAGCAATCATTATTGAGTACTGAGAACTTTGAGGATGTCTGAGGGTAGCTAGAGAGATTTAAAGATAGCTAGAAAGATCTAAGAGTTACCTGAAAAACGAGGAAAGGCATCGTGAACAGCCGCTTTTCCTTGAACACGCCGTAACAAAGCGAACCGTAGATGCCGACCGCAAAGCACGCGGAAAGCCACGAGTACATCATGACGGTGGTGCTCCGACCGAACGATTGGATCAAATTCACGGCGATGAGGCCGAGCAGCGCAACGGAGACGCAGCGGGCGGCCAGGCGGACGTGCGTCTTCTTGAACATCACCCGATATTTGGGGTTCTTTTCGTCGAAGCAGTTCGACATCTTCGTTCTCTTGGGTGCAGCCGATCGGAGACGAGTGTAATCTGCAAGCAGTCCAGGAATCGAAAGAGATCGGCCGGTTACCTCGAGCGAAAGAAGCCGGCGGATGGAAGGCGGGCAGGAGAACAATTTTGGAGCGGCGGAAAGCGAAAACAATTCGAATCCATTGGTTCCGGCCGTCCGAATCTCCCCGACCGTCTCGTTTGCGCAGCTGTCAGCCGGCCACTGGTCGTGATTCACGAGAAATCCGCCCCTTCCGTCCTCTCGACGTGTCCACCGGCTTTTCGAAACGAACGAATCGATTGAAGCGAGTGAAGCGAGAGTTATTTAATAAAATGTTTTCATTAGCTTGTGCCACAGGCTAGACCAGCGATTCCGGGGCCGCCCGTAGGCTCTCTTCTTTTTATTCAACGCGAGCTGCAACTCGAAGCAAACAGCGAGTTACACAACCGAAGAAGCAGTCCATGAATCACGGGTTGCCTTTTGCCAAGCCCAGCACTTCTTGCTCGACGTTGTAGACGGTGCACTTCTCGCGCAAGAACGGGACTCCCAGCACGCAATTGTCATCTCCGTTGTTGTTGTCGCCGCTCAACGAAACTGCCAGCAGACACTTGTTGTCCGGCAGTCCCACCTACAGAATCAATTAAGTCAAGAAATAAATGAAGTGAACGAACATCGAGCACGTAGTTCGAAGGTGAACTCGTGTAATTTACGTTCCCAATGGTAAAAATCATGTCCGGAAGCGACGAAACGGCTTCGCAATCAACCACCGAGATTTCCTTGTCCCAATCGTACTCGGGCCCGATCTCTGTGTACACCGCGTCGTAGGCTTGTTGATCGAGGATGAGGACGGGAGTTCCCGTGTCGAGTGCAGCAGAACGACGACGTCTCGTCGAGTAGTCCTTGATTTCGAAGCTGGAACATTGACATACATTAAAGAATGAGCGCCTGATGCTTGCCCTTGAATGTTAATGACCATGTCTTTGAAATAGAAAGGAACGTAGTTGATGTTCGAATCGCAGTTCGTCGTGTCGATCCCGCCGACCGTGAGCAGGCCGTTGCTTGTGGATTGGCCTGGGGAGCGACTTAAAACATTGATACAATTGATTGCATGAATAAGAAGCGTGCTTACGCGCCCAACCAAACGGTAAAAACGGGCTGCTCGAAGTTCGTGAGCAGATTCACGATCACCGAATCGTCGGGGTCCGTCGTCCCGGCGAGCTTCGGTCGGGAGCCTCCAGCGACTTCGTTCGGATTCCAATACCACGCAAGCGCGAGAACGCCGTCAGCCGGAAACTGGACGGGATCGTAGTATTCGTCCAAAGAAACCGAATTGGCCGCTCCGAAGCTTTGATTCCAGCGAAAGGACGAGCCCCCGAGTGTCATCTGAAAGGAACTAGCGACTTTTTTCGTCCGTACCCCATTTTTACGTTCATGGCGTCGTAATAACCGAAGCACCACACATCGTAAGAGCCTCCATAACAACCGAACTCGTAGCCGTTCTGGAACTCTACTGAAGTCGACGATTGTCTACCGAAGAAAGCACGTTATCGTGGGAAAGTTGTGGACGAACCCCGGTTTGTACGTGTGCTGATCGCTGCCGACGTCCGTGTTGCTCGAATTCAACACCCACGAACCCACTTGACCGGTTTGAACGGCGACCGAAAACTGTTGCGCTAAACACGAAAAAGATTGAACGCAGATGGAAGAGAGGAATTACGGGGCGTTCCGATGGACAAGTCAATGAGAACTATGTCCCCCTAAACTTCACTATTCGATGGTTTCGTCGTTGTATGAACAAACCAAGAGGCAGCGCCACGGGCGCATCACCCACTCTGCCGCTTCGAGAAACGAGCGAATTTGCAGCGCGTTGAGTGAGCGGCAATTGCAAAGGATCCGCTCGTTTGGCCGCCGCTTGGAGCACAAACAAAAAGAGCACGAAGAAGAGCTTCATTTCGCTGCACCTCCCGTTAGTTTTCTTTCGTTTTTATACGCAATGCTCGCAACGACAAGCACCAATGCCAGGCCGTCTTTATCAGTCTTCTTTTTGTGTCACGAGCATCCTCTTTGCTCGGCGAATGCTTACTTCAAGGCTAATAAACCTGCTAATCCTCTTATCAACTTCCTTTGACGTTTGTTTGTTCTTTTGCACGAGCGGTCGAGCGGAAGCAATTTCGGTTGCTTTCTACTCATTTCTTATTAACAAACCTTCATGTTGACGCACACGATTCAGGCCAGCAACCTGATGGTCCTTAACGCAAATGTTCTGTGTTCTTCCTACCGAGGGATCGACGGCAAGAATAGCCTGCGGAAAGGAGGAGTTGACCACCAAAGAGAAACTAGTGACCGCTCTCCCCACCGGTTCGCGCGGGAAAAAGTGACGCGCGGGGTCGGCGTCGTTTCAGAGATTCCCGCCCTTGTTCTCTAATTCTTTGCTAACTACTCAACACCAACGACAGCTCGTGAACATGGCACCGTATTCCTCGAACGACGAGGACGTCGACTACGAACCGCAGAACGAAAACGAGGAGAGCGACGAGGACGTCGAGTGGGCGCCATCTTGCGAGCCCCGTCGCCCTCGCGCGGTCAACGTTTCGACCGCCTCCGCGTCCAGCCAGCGAGATCGACGGCAAAAAGAAGTAGTAAGTGAACGAGTCGCCGAGATGTGCTTGATTTCAATGTTTGCAATTAGTTCACGTGTTCTTTGTGCGGCGTTGAGCTCGAATTTGCCGATGTCCTTCGGCGACACGAGGCCACACACAAACGCACAAACGGATGCCAATGTTCGATTTGCGGCGTGGTTTTGAGCTCCACGCAAATGCGAAATCGCCACGAGCAATCGGTGCATGGGTTCTGTCGCTTATTTGAAGACTCCACAAGCAACACCGCGGTTATGCTTCGGAAGGCGAGTCCATTCGCTCATTCCCATCTATGCCCACGCCTCGTTTTAGTCTCAACTGCGACTTTTGTACAACGTGGGCTTCAAACTCGCCGAAATTCAACGGAACGCACGTTCGTCGCTCGCTCCGCCCACAGACGAACAGGACGACGATGCATCGGTGGACGATTTGGACGCCGTCATGCAAAAGAATCCACCCCGTCCTCGAAATCTAGTTCGTAGCGGTTTGACTCCCGTGTATCACATGTTTCTTTGCAGCCGGCTTGTCCGATTTGCGGCCTCGATTCTTTCCGGAAACGCGTCACGTTCGAAGAGCATGCCGCCGCCCATCGAATGACGAACGGCTACGTTTGCTCGTTGTGTGGATTGCACAAAGCGAATCAAGCGCAGCGAAATGCGCACGAAGAGAAGGTTCACTACTTCAAACGTGCACGTGCGGATTGTTCGCGAAAAGAAGCCATTCGAATCGGAGCCGTGAGTCGTCTTTTCTGCTTTCTTATCATTTCTTTCATGTTCAGGAACATCGAGCTGCTTTCTTGCAAGTGGGCACGAACGTCGCAGAAGTGCAGCGAGCGGCCGTCTTGAGCCGCGCGGGCACCGACCACTTTGCGCCAACAATCTACCCATACGGGCGGCGCAAAACGATTGCGGTCGCCGAAATTCGCGTTCCGAAACGCCGAGCCACTCAAGAACCGCCCGTCCAACTTACTCAGAAGCGCCCGGCCGTTGCCGACGTGATCACTTTGGATGAGTCGGAGGACGAAGAGCACGAACGGCCGGAAAGTTCCGGCTTTCAGCCGCCCGCTCGCCACTCGCTTCCGCCCGTCTTTCGAGCAGCTTCTCCGCCGAATGAGCCTCTTGTTCGTCCGCAAGCGCCTGTGCAACCACTCGTCAACCAACAACATGAGCAGCAGCAAGAGGAGTCGCGTGCGAGTCGCCTTGTGAACGAGTTGCAGAAACGGCCGGAATTCCTCTACTACGACCACAAAAAGGTGAGCACTCCGCCCACTCACCGCATCAATTCTCCTCGTTTGCAGCTGACCGAGGAGTTCAACGTGCTGCCGGTGCGGATGTGGGCGAACGCGGCCGGCTGCTCGTTTCTTCTGCTCCGCCTCTCGAGCGAGGAGTGGCGGGAGGCCGTGCCACTGCCGCCGCCCGTCCTCCGCTTCACGCTCGCCGACGAGTTCGGCTTTTTCTTGCTGTTCGCCAAGGCCGACAATCGGTCGTTGATTAGGCGATTGGAGGCGGCTCTCGTCCACGATCTCACCTTCCGGCAGCTGATGGGGACGATCGCCGGCTTGGTACTCCGCTCGGCGTTGATCGTAGCCGGAGAAACGGACTGTGAGTATCATTCCGCAGAGTGATTCCCCACTGATTCGTCTTTCTTCGCTTGCAGTCGCCTGCGTTCGGGAGCTCGAGTCGGAGGAGTTTGTTGTCGTTTGAACGGCATGAAGAAAGTGTTTCCCTAGTTGTCAGATTGAATAAATGCATTCTTGTTGAACACGTCGGAGAATCATAAGGCACGACAACGGCGGAGATAAGGACGGCGTAGAGGACGGACGTAGATTCCGTTGTGTTTGTTTGCGCATCTCTACGAAAAGAAGAAGCGAGAGCGGAGGGTTCAATTGTCCATCGAGTTCAGCAACAAGTTCATTAAATCGTAGTTAGTTACGAAACGACCACCGTTAAGCTACGCTATGGTCAATCCAAACCAGTGCAACCGATCCGATTAGCCGCAAAGGTCGAGGCATGTGTCGCGGCAATCGAATCAGCCGTGAACAAAAGAAACGATTGACGTGCGGAGACGGCGGAAGCGAGAAGTCAGTTCCTTTTTTTGATTCAATTGGATCAAAGCAAAGACAAAAGATCGTCGACACTTGTTGCACGATCGTTTGGAACGTAAGGGAATGCTCAAGATTTGTATTGTGACCATTGGAATGAACGAGTGGACGCCGAAAGACTGTCAACAATTGGCTCTGCGGCTCGTTGTCTCCGCTACAAACGAGGAAATGAAAGAGCGGGGCGTGAGAAAGAAGAAATCGGTGGGAATCGCATTGCCGCACAGCTAATTGGATTCCGGGCGCCCGATTCGGTGGTCTCCCGACCGTTTCCGTCCCTTTCGTGCCTCCAGCTGCTGCAGTCATCAGTCGGCAGAATGCTGGAGAAATCGGAGCTCCTGGCCCGGCTGTTCGAGTGCGAAGAAACCGCAGGGATTCGGATGATCGTGGAGCTGGAGTCTTCCGTCGAGCTGCTCCTCGCGCTCCCGAACCTCGTCGTGAACGTCTACTTTGCCGTTCGATTCGGGCAGCTCGCCATTTTCCACTCGAATTTGAAGACACTCGTTGTGAGTTCCTCCTGCTTTCTCCTCATTCCTCTTCGAGCTGCAGTTGACGACGAACTTCGCCTCGGCGTTGATCTCGCTGCTGCACGCGCTGTTCCTCAAAATCCCCGTCGAATGGTACTCGATCGAACAGGGCAGCATTGTTGGAGCTGCTCTCGTCTTCTCGCTGCTGTTCGTCAACTCCGTGGCGATCCTCACGGTCTCCTTTAAGTACTGGATGATCGGATGGGAGCGGAAGCGAGCACTTGACCACCGGAAGAGCTACGAGGAGCACGACGGGACGATGGCCAAGCGGCTGCTCGTGCGAGTGGTGAGCAGCGAGCAGAAGAAGACGAAAGAAGCAATCTGGAAGCTTAGGTCCTCTTGTTGACTGGAGTGATGGTCCTGAAGAACTCGCTCGTGTTCCACTTCTCGAGCGCCCGCTCGATCGACGAACGGCTGCTGGAGTCGTTCCTGTTCGAGTGTCGCCCGATGATCGGCTTCCCGCTCACGTGCATCGCGGGCAGCTCGATTCTCTTTCGGGTTTTACGTGAGTTCGCCGGGGAAAAGGGGGGGTGAAGCTTTGCGGGAATCCGCCCAAGATTCGCAAGATCCTGCGCTACAAACAATCAGCTTCGTGCTGCATGGAGCTCGCTAGGGTCCAAATTTGAAGCGTTTTGTACTCGACGGTCGAGCACAAAGATCTCCCGACTGCACAAACAAACTACCTCGCTTGCTTGCAGGAATTCTACCGAGTGAATCGATTCGTGAAGCGCTACCGCTGGAACGCCGCGTCGTTGAGCGAAAGCTTCCAACTGCGCGAGACGAACGAGGTGCTCCGCGTGATGAACCCGCTAATGGCCGCCTTCTTCCTCGCCGCCACGACGAGCGCCCTTTTGACCGCCTTTTCGATCGGTTTGCTCCATTTCGGCTCGTGCACCGTCCACTCCTCCACCTACCGACTGTTCATCAATGTGAGCACTTCTGTGTTGATGGCTTGCTCATTGACCGAATGGGAGTCACTTTACTATCTGTTAACTGCAACACGCTCTCCTATGTTTCGACGAATCAAACCGTTTCTACCATCTTGTTCTCCAACCTCGAGCACACGAACTACAACCCTCACTTCCTTCTGCTTGCAGGCCGCGTACGTGGGCGTGGCGATCTACGGCCTGTTCGCCTCGCTGTTCATGATCTTCCGTTTTGCGGCCGTCCGGCGCCTCTTCCTCGCCGACCTCCGCCGTCTGACCGGCTGGAAGCTGCGCGATGCGCCGCCCTCGATCGTGCCCGCCCGGATGGACGCCGTCGCGACTCAACGCAAATACTTCGAGGATCTGCAGAAAGCGTGGGAGTGAGAGCTTGTCATCTTATGGGCTTGTCTGAGATAAACGGGGGTTGGAGAGGATGCGCTAAAATGAAGGAGTCATTGGAGAAACGGAGTGGATGTTCACTGTTCACTCGTCGCCTCCTCAAGCACCAGCAACGACCATCCGCCTTGCTTTGCACGAATGACAAAAGCGAGTGGCAAGTTCACTGGCATTTCAATCGTGTGCATCAGACGCGTCCGTCGCAGCCAACACGAGCGCTCCCCGCTTCGCTCATTTCATTTCTTTGCGCCCGAACCGAACGGGCGGCTCCTCCCGCTCGAGATGAACGTCCAGTGGCGGTGGATCTACGGGACGAAGACGTGCGCCGTGCTCGCCGTTCTGTCCGTTTGGGGCATCGTTTTCATGGTGAGTTGCCAATCTTCTTCACTCACTCGCCTCATCTTTAGGCGATTCTCGGCCTCGCGTTCCAACTGCGCGCCGTCGGCGTGTTCCAGGACCTGTACCAGCTGCACCCGGGCAAGCACTGGAGTCGCGAGATGATCGAAGGCGTGTACGACGAGTACGCGCGCAAGTGCTTCGTTTCGTGCGGAATCTACGCGCTCCTCTTCGTCGGCGCCGCCCTTCGCTTGTGGCGCGCCGTCCGTTGATTCCTGCCTTTTGATCTCCGCTTCGTGTTTTCGTTCGAATAAACCCTGCAGTGGGGAGAGCGGCCGACGGAGTTTTTGTGCTCGCTTTCGGTTTGAGCGGTACTCATCGAGACGAGTTGGGGTGAGCTTTGCGGGACGTCTAGCAGGATCTGTTCTCCAATTATTCAGGGCTTGCCCCCGATCCTTTCCATGAGAGTGAGGCCTTTGCGGGCCGCAGCGGCATGCCCTCGCTTTCTCACCCCAACGAGGAGGGCCGATCGCCCGAATGCCCCGTGGAAAGGACGAGTTGACTGCAAAGAGCGTCATGCCAGCTCTTTCGCTGCTTTGTGCAGGCAGACGCTCGGGCTTGGCGTTGTTTTTGCCGCTAATGCTGCGTTAAATTCGTCTGCTCGCCACAAAAATCTTCCTTGATGGACGCGAACTGGACGGACCGCGAGGACGAGGACTACGAGCCGGAAGAGGAGAGCGACGAGAAAGCGGATTGGCTTCCAGAGGGCGAACATCGGCAGCCTCGTCAGCTAAACACTTCGACCACGTCCAACAATCGAGATCGCCGGCAGAAAAGAAAAGGTGATAGAAATTTGTGTGCACTCATTTGTTGTCTGGTTTTAGTCGTTGTGTTCGTTTTGCGGCGTCAAGTGCCCGACTGGTGCGGCTCTCCAACGGCACGAGCAATCGCACAAACGGACTGGCGAAAGCGAATGCTCGATTTGCGGCGTATTTTATTCGGAAGGCTGGATGCGAAATTCGCACGAACGCGAGATGCACAATTTTCGTCGTGATGCGGGAGATATACGCAGCAAATGGGCTATCAAGATTCGAAAGGTGGGTCCTTCCGAGTGCGGACGATCGCAGTGCTTCTTGCCGTTTAGTCGCAAGTGTCTCTCTTGTACAACGTCGGATTAAAATTGGTCGAAACACAACAGAAGGCTCGTCCGTCGTCGGCCGCGTGCTATGAAGATGCAGACGCATCGAAAGCTGAGTTGGAGGCCGTCATGCAGGAGAATCCGCTCCGACCGCCAGCTTTCGTAAGTTCGGCTTCATTTGGCACGTTAATTGTTCACAACTGTTTGTATTCTAGGCCGATTGTTCGATTTGTGGCTTGAATTCGTACAAGAATTTCAAAGCGATTGCGGCGCACGCAGCGGCTCACCGGATGACCGACGGCTACGTTTGCTCGTTGTGCGGCGTCCAAACAGCGAATGGCCCAGGGCGGAACGCACACGAACGCAAGATCCACTACTTCCATCGCCCGGCCGAAGACAAACCGCAGAAAGCGGCGGTTCGTATCGCAGCTGTGCGTCCAGTTCTTTGTCCCACCGATCAACTCCTTATTGTTTACAGGAACATCGTGCTGCTTTCTTGCAAGTGGGCACAAACATTGATGAGGTCCAGCGAGCGGCCGTGTTGAGCAACACGGGCACCGATCGGTTCGCTCCGATTGTCTGGTACCGAAAACCCCACAAGTATCGGCGCAAAACGATCAGCGGCGCTGGAGTTCGCGCACCGAAACGTCCCGCTGCTCAAGGGTCGTCCGTTCGGCGAGCTCCGAAGCGGCCGACCATCCGCCAACCGAGCTCGATGGAGGAGTCGGAAGACGAAGAAATGTACCAGCCGCCTGCTCGAAAGCTGCAGCCGCCCGTTCGACACTCGCTCCCGGCTGCTGTTCGTCCGGCTCCTCCGCCGAATGAACCGCCCGCTCGTCCCATCGCTCCCGTGCCCCCTCTCCTCGATCCGCAGGAACAGGAGGAGTCGCGAGCGAGGCGCCTGATGGACGCGCTGCAGAAACGACCGGAATTTTTCTACTACGACCACAAAGCTGTCGGTTCTTCCTTCTACCACCTCTCATTCGCCTCGTCCAGCTGTCCGAGGAGTTCAACGTGCTGCCGCTGCAGATGTGGGCGAACGCGGCCGGCTGCTCGTTTCTTCTGCTCCGTCTCGCGAGCGACGAGTGGCAAGAGAGCGTCTTGCTGCCGCCGGTCGCTCTTCGCTTCACACTCGCCGACGAATTCGGCTTCTTCCTTCTGTTCGCCAAAACGCCCGGCTGCTCGCTAGTCGATCGGCTGCAGGCGGCTCTCGTCGAGGACCTCACTTTCCGGCAGCTCATTGAGGTGGTTGCCCGCTCGGACCTCCGCTCGTCGTTGATTGTCGCCGGGGAGTTGGATCGTGAGTTGCTCGTAGAAATGTGCGTACGCGTTTAATCGTTTGGTTTGCAGGCGGCAGCATTCGAGGGCTGCAGTCCGATCGATTCGTGCTTCTTTGATTCATGAATTCTTCTAGTGTGGACAAATAAACAAGAAAGTAAAGAGAAGTGTTTGCGAAATGACTGCGATGAAATGGCAGGATAATCGGGAGAAACGATTGGCATCAACGAATTTACACACTCGTATTCAATCCGAGCAAACTGCCGTCCTCTTCGGGTCGAACGGCCGGTTTTGTTCGTCGCGAGCGGATCTCCGGACTGTCGGCAGTGTGCGACGCGTAGGATGCGTTTCCTTTCGACTGGAGGGTGGGCGCGTCGGCCTTGCTTAACAAGAGCTTTCGCAACCAGATTTCGCTCGAAAATGTGGTAGAATTAGAAGAAATGCCTGAAAATGGGGCATACTCTCGGGAATGGTCGGCTGTCGTCCGCTTTCGCTCGATTGTCCGCGCGCTCCAGCAGTCGGCGGTTCTTCAGCGACCAACAGGCGAAGAAGATCAGCACAAGAACCTGAAAGAAACAGTCGAATTTTTTGTGCCTCTTCTTCTTCCACTCATCACAACGACGGCCATGATCGAAAGAATGGCGGTCAGCCACTTCAAAAAAGTGTCCATTTCGCGCGACCGGCACCACGGCTGGGCGCCCTTGTTCCACTCGAAGCGGTAGCTGTTGGGCTGTTTGTAGTCGACCACCATGCTGCCTGCAGATCACCTTCAGTCATTCGTTACTCCCTTGCTAGAACGTACACTTGTACTCGTGATCTCGGCGAATCCAATGCATTAGGAAGCACTCGAAGCGTGCGGTGTCGCCTTGCAGGTAGCTGGCGGCAAGGGCGGGCGTCTTGACCAAATACCGGGATATTCGACCGGGATCGGCCGCAGCCGTTGTCTAAACGGATCGGTTTTCTAATCTCTTCACCGGGCACTTACACTTCCGAATGGCTTGCATTCGGTCGACGATGAAGGTGTTGTACGCGTTCTTGGCTTCGTTGCCGAGAATCTCCGCGTTCAGCATCGCGTAGTCGTAGAAGCAGGGCACGTTGTCGCCGCATTCGGTGAGGATCTTCTGCGGGTCGTCCGAACACTCGCGCATCGCGTAGTCCCGATAGATTTGGCCGACCATCGGCTGCATGTTCACTGCAAGCATTTTAATTGAGCAGAAGACAATCAGGAGTTTCCTACGCGTGTTCGCGCCGACAATGTCCACACACGTCTGGATGAGCTGTTGCAACATTTGGCCGTTGCGCGGGTAGAAGCGATGCTGGGCACTAAACCAAGGGAATAAACGTTGAATGAAGAGAAAAGAACAAACGTTTCGTAGACTTCCGCCGCTCGGTAGATGGGCGCGTCGATCATGACCGCCTCGGGGAACACCTCGAATTTCTTGTCCTCCTCGCGACTCGTCGAAAACATGTTGTCCGTGGGCATGTGCTGATCCAGCGCGCCCATGTTGTAGTCCGTAAAGGCCTCGCCGCTTCCGGGGATTTTGTCTTAAGAAAAACGAAGAATAAGCGACGAATTCGAAGCTTTCCGCGTACAGTTTGTGATCACTTGCTGCCCGACGGTCTCCGAGTTCACATCGTTCAAAGTGAGCGTGTTTGTGAACGAGCCGCTCGTTTGATCGGGGAATGGCCGCATCAGGGCGGCGACTCGTGGCAAATCGTAGCGCTGCCGCTGCTCCTGCTCGCGCGTTTTGTCGCCGTCGAGACGCTAAAGTCGACCGAATTGCTCCAATCCTTTCCTTTTTCTCGCAACTCACCACTCCGTACTGCGGCGGCACACTCAACTGAATGTTCAGCATTCCCATCGACTCCTGATACTGCGGCAGGCGGTCGATGTCGAGCGCGTAGGATTCGCGAATGCGCACTCCGATTTGCGCCTCCTCCAGCACTACGTAGACCTCCGCGTGTCCTCGTTCCACGTTGTTCACGTAGACGAGAACGCCTGCACGAAGAACCTTTAGATCGGTCTTCCTTTTCGAACGAACCTCGAAATCGCTGCAAGTGCATCGTGTCGAAGTAGCGCAGAATGTTGCCCACGATCACGCTCGTTCGGTAGCGGAAGCGGCGCGTGTCGCCGCGCGCCAGCACGTGCACACGGTCCGTTCCCGTCGCCTCCAGCGCGATTCCCGTGATCACCGTCGCGTTCGTCGGCTGCACGAGTTGCTCTGCCGAGGTACCGGCCGAGCAGCCCTGCAATTCGCGGTCAAAGAGGAATGATCGTACATGAGAGCTTACTGAAGTCAACGCGGCGATTGGGGTACCGCTCCAGCCGGATTTGAATGCGCACTTCGGGCGTGTACGCGGTCCGCGGAATGTAGAGCAGCGTGTACACGCCGGGCTCGTTGAACACGAACTTTTCGCCGTCGATCGTGACGAACGTGCCCGCGCCCTGTGCCTCGCCGATGGCCGGCGGCTGATATTGCTGGCAGCTGCTCGAAGGGCGTCGCCAATAGAAGAGCTGACAGCGATGCTTGGCGAACTTGCAGCACAAAAAGTAGGGCATGTAGTCGTGATGGAAGGCCGACAGGCCGGGCACCTCGAACTGGCCCATGAAGGGCGCCGTGCCGAACTCGTAGGCGCGCAGCGGGAAGCCCGGATTGTAGGGCGTCTCCTCGATCACTTTGATCACCGGCTGGTAGGCGGTCTGCATCAGGAAACCCTGCTCGTCGTAGCAGCACACTTGGCCGTAGTGCGTGGGGCGCAGACCGCTGCGCTCCGCCTCGTAGCCGTGATTCACCGTGCGGCCGGCCAACGCGGCGCGGATGTTTGACGCGGACATGTAGCAGTTCTTCGCGCCGATGCGCGTCGTGCACGTGACGTCGCGGAAGGTCTGCGAGCAGCGCGGATGGGGCATGAAGCGGCCGAGGTCGAGGCGCGCCTGCCGCTCCATGCACGGGCACGAGGAGTTGGTTTCCGTGTCACGAATGAAGTTCCACTGCGCTCCGTCTTTGTCGTACCAGTCGTGGCACATCCGCGTCGATTGCTCGACGATGAACTCCTGACGAGCTTCGGCATCCCGCGCGGAGTACGTGGTCGTCTCGTAGCGCGGGTTGTTCGTCGTCCACAGCCAATGCAGCGAGATCGGCGCGGACACGAGACTGAAAGCAATCCATCAGTCAGACCTCCTTTTGTTGAACTAACCCGGAGAGCAATCGAGGCGCGTCCTGCTGCTCGTCGTTGCGAATGGGCGCCAGCTTGAGGTAGCCGACGCGGTAAGTGTACAACTCGTGCTGCCGCTCCCAGTCGTTCAGATACCAGTGCTCCACTTGGTGCAGGTTGATCCGCTCCTTTTGCGCCGTGAAGCGGTACTCGGGCTGGTTGCGGTTCGAGTAAGTGGCCAGACGGCACAACACGCGGTGCTCGGAGCGGAATTTCTTGATCTGAACACCCACACAACAACTCGTGATCCCTTCCACTATTGCTTACTTGGTTGTCGTCCGATTCCTTGTAGCCGATCACGTACAAGCCCAACTGCACGCTGTAGAGGGCGTCGTCGCTGATTCGCACGTGCGTTTTGTCCGCGTCGTTGAGCTCCGGATTCGTGAAGTTCCGCGGGTACCACGAGAGGGGCATGACGGCGGATGGAAGCGGGTTTTTGTACCAATCGTACAGATTTCCAATGTCCAGCCGCATTGGATCCAAGGTTGGAGGTACTGGAAAGCGAGCAGATAACAAGGAAACAAACGAATGGAAGCACCGAAGTAGATATAGCCAACGAACGCCTTCTCGTCGTTCGCGCCCATGCTCTGCGGCTGGAAGTAGACGGTCTTTGTGCCCCAATCGTAGATCTTCGGCAGGGTGCAGCGAGCGAGTGCGGGGTTGATCACTTGACACGTGGCGGTCTAAACGAAGCATTAAAGACATCCATTGAAAGATTAGAGCTCACTTGACGCTGTTCGATCATCAGAATGTACGTCTGTGTTCGGTCCAAGCAGATCGCATTCACATCGACGGTCATCTCGCCGAGCATGTTGACGATGTTCGGGTAGATCGTGATCGGGTAGGTGCCGCCCGTTTTGTTCGAACAGCCGCCCGGTCGGACGACGTCGTCCACGCGGAACATGTAGCGACCGCGCGCCATGTGCGGAACGCCCGATCGCTGCGCCAACACTTTCGGCGTGTTCTTGTACGCCTGCGAGGGATCGACGAGCACCATTCCGGTGTGATTGCCGCCGTTGAAGAGCGCCTGACAGCGGCCGCTGCGGGAGTTCGCGCGCACGTCGGCCGCATCGAAACCGAGCCGCTCGTAATTGAGGATCACGTAGCTGACGCGGGCCGCCTGATCGGTGAGCCAAATCGCTTGGTAGGTGGCCAGCTGGCCGGCGTGCATGTCCGCGCGTCCCGCGAGCGCCGAGGCCGTGTTGTACCAGGTGACCACGAGGGCGGCGTCCGCGCGAAAGGCGGTCGCTCCGGCAACGCCTTCTGCAACACAAAAGAATCGAGTGATTGACCGCTTCCTTCAAACCTTGAAACCACCGCTGCATTTCGTCGAGGAAGTGGTCGCCGGCCGCATCGCAGCACACATACGAGTCGCCGGCGCTCGGGCAGGACTGCGGGGGGCGGCCGAAGATGCTCGAGGCCTCCATCGTGTTGCCGCCTTGCTCCGAATTGATGTTCGTGTTCGAGCCCCGCCCGAACATCGACTGTCGCATGAGCAGGCGGTAGAAGACGCCCGCTCGTTGCGCCGGATTCCGGTTCTGGTTGATCTGAAAGCGAGCAGAAGTGAACAGAAGGGAGTGCTGGACATCCCTGTTGCTTGCACAAATACGGAGCGATCATCGCCGGATCCGTCTGCCGCGGCCAATCGGTGGCATCGGGGCCGACGTTGATTGTGGGGCCTAAAGCGAGATGAGATTCCGAACCCACGAGAAAACTCGCTTTGATCCAGAACCGTCGCGAATGCCATGTAGCCGTTCACCGAGAGCTGAAGTCACAGTGATCAATAGAACTGACTAAATAACGAGCTTACAGTCGTGTAATTGTAGAGGCCGCCGTAGAACGGAAAGAACATGTGCAGGTCGATCGTTTGGCCGGCGGTCAGCAAGCCGGCGTGCACTTGATGATCGCCGACGTCCGGCCCGAAAGGCACCAGATTCACGCCGTAGAAGGCGTTCGTGTTGGTGCCGGAATCCTGCGGCTGAATGTTCTGTTGGAAGGCGCCGCCTCCGCGCGCCACTTGGGCCCACGCGCCCGGCAAGCAGACGATCCCAACGACCACGAGAGCCGCCATCAGCTGGCCGAACGACAGCGGCCGCTTTCGGCGACGCGCCGCTGGCAGGAACATGGCCGCACTGAACTGCAACGATCACGAAAGAGTGAGAGTGAATGAAGTAAAACTGCTGAAAGCGAGTTGAACGACGTCGCGTGCAATTAAACGCAAAAAGACTCATCGGAAAAAAGGAAGACGAGTACGGTCAATTGACTGAATCATCACTGGAAATCAAACGCCCGTTTCTTGTGTTTTTTATCAACGACGTCCGACGAGCGCGCCAAGTTGAATCGAAGTGAAGCGGCCGCTCGCAGGCCAACGGTCAGCACTGTTGACCGAAACCATGAGTCGGCGTGTTTGTTCGGCGGCCACTATTTGCGCAACGGGTGACTCATAAAGCAAAACAGAATTCATGAGCGCTCAGAGTTGATTAGAACAAGAAGGAGAAGATGCGTGTAACTCGAAGATCATCAAAAAATCAGAAAATGCAAGCGGAGCAACATGCCGCAGGTTTTCGTTTGTTCGTCGAATTCGACCGAGTATTCAACCGATTCCTTCCGCAAACCGGACGAGCGCAATGAATTTGCACTACAAACGGTGGGCGGAGTCCCGCGCCGCAAGAGATCGCCTTCTTTTAGCCATTGCGTCTACGGTGGACGGCAAACAGGCGGACGAGCGGGAAGAAGGCGACCGCTCGAGCGGAACCCGAGAAGAAGAAGGCAGAAGGAAGGAGACAAAAAAAACGCGGAAATTGCTCAGAAGGGGCTCGCGAGCGGTGACTCATCGCGTGGAGTGGACACGCAACCCGAGACCGCAGATGAGTCACTGATGGCGACTCGAAAGCCGGGTGTTACGGTGCGCTCATGGACGAGAAGCGCAAAATTATCGTTGCTACAGGTGCGCGCCCTTAAAGTCAATAAGATTTGTTCAAATAAACAAAAAAGGAAAGGGTTGGACCGAGTACACACAGGAGCCGCGAACATTCCGCGGGATTTTCCGCGAACATTCGGCACGCAAGCGAGAACGGCCGCTTGATTGTTCCGCCGGCCACTGTCCGCTTTTGGACGGTCGCTCGTTCTTGTTGAGGAGCAACGCGCACGGTCGGCTCGACCGACGATCGTCGCCCAGCTTTGTGCGGTCGGGCGGGCGGCTGTCTGCGCAACGCTGCGACGAAATCGCGGGCCTCTGCGATGTCGGCGGGGGAACGCGATCAAACGGCGGCAACTTCTATTCTTTGGCGCCGTCTGCTCTTGCACGTCGGGACTTCCGTCGCCGTTTGCACGCGCATTCTCGCTCGCCGGCGGCTCTTTGTACGCTTCCGGTTGCTCCTTTCGGTTGGGAGCAGTGGAGAGCAGCGGGCAAGAAGGAACGTCCCCCGCGTGCTTATCCACTTCCTTCTCGCCGCGTTCGCCACCCCCTCGCTTATTTTTGGTCGTTCGTCCGCCGGCCCGCGCACAGGTGTCGCCCATTCGACTCGGCGGACGGGGCCGCGCGGAGGACGCCGCCGATCGCCGCCACGAAATTCGAACGGCGGGCGGCGGCGAGCGAGCGCGTTCGGTTCGAGCAAAGCAGACGGACGGCGGGTTCGTTTGGACGAGAGGAGAGAGTGGGCTGGTGTTTTCTGTCGTCCGGTTCTCGACTTCTTCCGGTTTTTATCGACTGACGGCACGAATGCCCGTTTGTATCAATTGTCCTCGATGTGGGGCGTTCTTATCGCTTTCCGAATATTCAAGTGCCCCCCGCGGTCATTCCCAGTGCCGCGCGGGCGGCTCGCCGATCGTGTGAGTGCGCGGCCCTCGACGAGCGGCTCGCTTTCTTTGTTTGCGGGCAGAAGGTCGGCGCGAGCTGCGCGGCGTGTTTCCCTGTTCGATTTTCTTCCCTTTCGTCTGCTTCGTTTCAGAGATGGACGGGCGAGTGTTCACGAAACGCACAAGAGCGCAGCAACGCGCGTACGATTCGGCGGAAATTCGATCGGACGATTCAGCAAGCATTGCGAAAATAAAAGAATTGAAAATCGTGTCTGAGGCCTCCACCAAAGCAGCGGATTTGACGGGAAAAGTAGGTCGCGAAAGTCTACCGTTTTTATTTTATGACGGCTGGCCATCTGTTTCAGTTCACGTGCTCCACGTGCCGTTTCGTGTCCAGCACTGCACCGAACCATCGACGACATCAGAACGCGCACTCCAAAACGAGCGGCTTCTGTTGCTCCTTCTGTGGTCTGTTGTTCAGAGACAGTTGTAATCGAACTCGACACGAAGAAGCACAACATCGGTTTGAGAGACCACAGGCTTACAAGCGGTTCAAAGGCGCCATCAAGATTCCGGCCGTAAGCTCGACATCGGCGGTGTCCCGTTCATTTTATTGTTTTCAGGGCGATTTGCCGAAGTACACGCAAGTCGGTAAGAACTTTGCGGAAATTCAAGAACGAGCGAAGCACGTCAGCGAGTTGAACGATGTGGTAGGCGGGCGTGGAGCAATTCTCGTGATTTACTTTCTTTTTTCAGCTAAAGTGTTCTACGTGCGGATTCGTGGCCCACAACGGGCATTATTTCCGCGGTCATTTGAAGGCGCATACGAGAACGCAGGGCTTTCGGTGTTCCTTGTGCGGCGTTTTCTACAAAGAACACTCGGAGCGAAACACACACGAAGAGAAGCAGCACGGATTCGAGCGGCAAGCTGAAGACCGAACGTTCAACGGCGTCATCAAAATCTCCACGGTTTGTGTTCAGCGTACTGACTGCTTAACCTCGTGTTATTTCAGGCGGATTTGCGGAAATACCCGCAAGTCGGCACGAATTTTGCCGAGCTCCAAACGGAGGCAAAAGTCGCCGGCGGCAACGTTCCGAAACCCCGGGTAAGAGTCGAAAGTCCATAAGAAAACTAATCGTTTGATTTAGTTCGTGTGCGACGTGTGCGGTTATGTGGCGCCAAATCCAGCCAGTCATCACAAACACCTGAACGCGCATTCAACAACGCACGGATATTGTTGCTCGTTTTGTGGTCTTCTGTTCGAAAGGAGTTCGAATCGAAATCAACACGAACGCGTGCTGCACGAATTTGAGCGACAGCCCGCCGACCGAGGCTTTCGCGGGGCCATCAAGATTCCATCGGTTTGCTTCACACCGATTGTGTGTTGACCTCTTCTTTAGAGCGATTTGAAGACGTACACACAAGTTGGAACGAACTTTTCGGTTGTCCAAGCGGAAGCGAAGAAGCCGGGCGAAGATTTCGTGAAACTACGGCGACGACGCAATGGAGTACGTTTTCCTAAACTTTTCCGTCATTATTTTATTGCGTTTCAAGTGCCAAACATGCGGTCTCGTGTTTGTCTTCGGGCATCCACAACACATTGCAGCACACACGGACACAAGCGGAAAATTCCTTTGCTCCGTGTGCGGGATTGGCACCAAAGGAGCGAAAACTCGACGAGATCACGAGTTCAAGCTCCACAACTTTGCACGAGACATGGCCGATTGGCAAACGAAAGAAGCGATTATAATTGCGCCGGTCAGTCTCCTCGTTTTATTCAGCTCATCTCCTCACTTGTTATAGGAGCAGTACGCAGAGCTGCGGAACCTGACCACGAACTTCGCCGCCGTCCAGTCGCGCGCCGTCTTGAGCAAGCGGGCCGAATCGAAGAAGCGGCGCGTGGACGAGCGGATCGACCGCCTGCTCGCACTCGACCCAAAACTGGAGGACGCGATGGACCGCGAGGAGATGCGGGCTTTCATCGAGGCGGAAGTGAACGATCGCGACCGGCGGCAAGCGAGGAAGCGATGCCGACTGAAAGCCGACGACGAGGAATCGGTGGATGGCGAGTGGGATGACGACGACCTGGAGGCCGCTCTCAAGATCGAAATCATTGAAGACGATTGTTGATTGTTGCCCATCACCTTGTTGAATAACTTGCAGTAGACGAATTCTTCTGTCAGCGGGCAGGAGATCAGTCGTTCCATCCGCCAGAGGCTGCGTAAAAGAGGACGCCGGTGGCGTGAAGCCGACAGTCCCGAACGCTTCGGAAGTCGTCGGCCATCTTCCTTGAGGGCGCCGTTCAACCGAGGCGAAAGCCGGGATCGATGCGGCGGCCGGCTTAGAGTCGAAAAAGAACGAGCGAGTGGACGCAAAGCGGCAGGCGAGCGGCCGTTCGAGGCGGTCGAGCCGCAGAAGAAGCAGCCAAACATTCGTGGGATGAACGGCAGCTCTTCGACGAGCACGCGCTCGACCGCGTGAAAAGGGCGGCAGTCGTGAACTCCGTGATATCCTTGTCGGCAAGGCGCTTCGATTCGATCGAATGAGCCCCCGAATCGACTGCCCGCTGCTTCAGCGACGACCTTGAGGAAGCCTGCAGAAAGCGTCGAGCGGTGGGCGGAGAGGCGGCCGCCAGCAACGAGGAGGACGAGTGGACGGAGTGGCGGGGCGTCCGCCTTCGCGAAGCCCCGCACAATCGCCGCCTCTTCCGCTCGCTCGTGCCGCAGAGGTCGGGAGGCCGGATCCCCGCCGGCCAGTTGGCCGTCTCATCCAGCAAACAAGCAGTCCCCGGCCGCTTTCTGCTCGTTCGTAGGGGCGGAAGGCGGGAGTTCCCACTCGACCGGCCGCTCGGTTGAACGCAATTCACTCGCTCGTGCTCGACGCCTTCCTGCAGCAAGCCGAAAGCGAGCGGACGAGAAGCCCGCTCGATTCTCGCCGCAGAGAACCGAACGCGAGCAACGAGACGAACGAACGGGAGAGCGGAAGGAAGAACCCGCCGATCACGAGAAGCCAGTGGGGCGAGCTTCTCCGTTTGAATGGCCGCAAGCAGGAGTGGTGGTTGAAACGAAGGATTCCTCTTGTTGCGTTGAGCGATGAGCTTTTGGTCAGCTTCTTCTCGTCTTCGTTCCGCGGCGACCGCAGCTTCTGCTTCGAGCTGCCGGAGGAGCCGCTTGACCACGGAAATCCTCGCCGATTGTGGGCATTTCTTGCTTGTGGTCGTGAATTCGGGCGATCGAATAGAAGGAGTGGTCGCGGGTTTGCGGAGAACTCGCGAACGTGGCGCCCGATCTTCCCACTGCTCGGCGGCGGCAAAACGGCCATCCGGAAGATCCGTTTCATGTCGGTGATCAAACGTAGACACCCACTGTGTTCCAAAATCTTGGCTGCAACCAGTCGACTGCGGCTACTTGCCTACAACGAACTGCAATCAAACCCCGCTTCCCGTGACTGCGCAACAAGCGAACGGAAGCAAACGAGCGAGCGAGCGCACCTGCGGCTCAAACCCCCCGCGCTTCCGCTCCCGAGCAATACGTTTCTGTGATCTAGTCGGTAACGGCGCGGATTGCGGGGCGGTCGGGTCACCGTTTCAAATCCGGTGGGTCGTCAAAGCTGACAAAGTTAATTTGGCACCAGCGTGTGACGGCGCTTCGCGCCGTCCCCAGCTGGGGGAGTCGTTAGACTGGTGCGTATAGAATATTTTTGTCGATTTTGTTTGACCAATTGGGTGCTGGTCGCAACGCGAGCACGCCGAGTCGAGCTTCACACACGTTGGGGTTGATTGAAACGACGCATTGGCAGCTTTTTAACAAAGACTGCCGGTTAACTGCATTCTGCTCTTACGGCCCCAAAAAACGGAGACGAGCAGCGAAAGCCGTTTGCGAGTGCAGTCTTCGAGCACGGCAAGGCGCACAACGTTGTTCGCTATTTTTAAACGATGCAAAACAGTCAGTTTGGATATGACGAAACTAAAAAGCGAATGCCGACAGCGGCGATCAAAGAATTTGACCACAAAGGTGAAGGGCACAAACCCGTTGTGGAACGATCAATTACTTTTTGACGACTAACCTGTTGAAAAATTTGAAACGGTAAGATGATGGACAACTGCGTGCTTGACGTTACTGCCCAATTTCAGAACATTCTGTTCACTCATTTCCAAACCCGCCCGCTGTTTGCGCGATATGAGAGGTCTTCTTCGCGTGTGTCGCAGTGGCCATGTGGACCAAGGACAACAACAAACTTCACGTCACTAAAAAGCCCGCATTTTGCGCTTTCCAATGAGCCTACACGCGTATCTTTACGCCCGACAGGCGATGAGAACGACGGGATTAAAATTCGCCGGAAGTTTTCAAACCGACACACAATTTTCGATCCAAACCGCTGAGATTCCAGCTAGTTCTTCAGACTCAAATGTCGGCTTAAAAGATGCGCCAAACCTTTTTTCAGGTGGGATCTTTTTTGTTTGTCGCATAAAATTCTGGGAGTCGCGAACGGCGCCTTCGAGTGTGGACTTCTTCGATTTTCCGCCTTGACCTTCCGACTTTGGGCGATCACAACTTTCTTCAGCGACATTTCCTGATAAAACGGTTAACTGATAAGACGTTCCTCGTTTCAAGACGCATCTTTTCGTCCACTGGGAGGGGAAATTTGCATCGCCGAGCAGAACGGTACGGCGGGGAACGTCGGCACGGAACGTTGAACGTACTCGGCGGGGGTCGACAGGCACATTTTCGAACTTCGCGCATACGAGTTACTCTAGCCAGAAAAAATTTCAGATCGATAGGGGCAACGGCTAAAAAGTTGAGGGTGCGAGTCTGACGAACAAACGCACAATTTTACGCGCTTTACGGGGGAATGTGTTTGCGGTCCACATCTTCTCGGGCAACCGGTACGTATCCCCGTCACCTTAGCAGTATCAGATCGACTAAATAGCTTCATTGCGCCTGGTCGGCGGCCTTGGCTAAGGCACTCTAAGGGTTCTTTTTGGTTCACGTTTGTTTTCCCGCTCGTCGACCGGTCTTTTTGGGTCGTTCGCCGTTCACTGCGGACTGTTCGGTGCGTCGACCGATTGGATGGCGAGCAGCCGCCGCTCGTTTGACGCTGCTGTCGATTGGCCGGCGGAAAGCGTTGGGAAAGAGGCGGCCAAACGGGCGAGCATCCCGGCGGGAGTTGCGAGCCGCTCGGGAACGAGCGAATGGTCGGCGATCCTTCCGCTGCCGCATGGACGCTCCCTCTCTTGCTCTCCCCTTCCGTTCGACTCCCGCCGCTCTCCGCTGGACTTCGCCTGGCCGACCGCTCCGCCGGCATCCGAACAAGTTGCCCACACGCCCGTCGGGAACACGAAGCGGTCGCTCGAGCGAAGGACGCTATCCGCCGGCTTGTTTCTTCGACAAGGCCGGGCGGCGAGTCCCGCCGCGAAAATTTCCGCTTGGCGCGCGCCCGACCGCTTCGCCGCTGCCCGGCCGCCGCATTTCACCACTTTTCCGCCTTGTTTTCCGTCCGTCCGCAATGGTCGCCGCGGAAAAGAAGCCGCGAATTCGGCCGATCGACGGGCGCGACGCCCTCACGCGCTTCCTGCTGCTGCAGGCGCACGCGGCCAATCGGCTGCAAACCGCCACGCAACTTCTCCGTTTGGCCGTGAGTTCTCCATTGATTTCGCCTTTCTTCAGCCCTCCGCTCGCTTCGTTTCAGTCGATTTCGCGCGCCCAGTCGGCTTCGGTCCGCCGCTCCGTCCGCCGCCTCGAATTCCTCCTGGGCGGCGTCACGCAGTCGCTGGTGCTGGACTTGGGCGACGGGACGCCGTCGGTGGAGCTGCTCGTGGACCACGTGGCTGTGCGCCGCATCGCCCGCCTTCTCCGCCTGCCCGTTCACGTGTCCATGGGCTACATGATGCGCGAGAACTGGGAGCAGGTGGACGAGCTGCTGGAATGTGAGTGCTCCCTCCGCTCTCCTCTCTTTCATCCGCTCACACCTTTCAGTCGTGGAGGGCCTGAAAACTCCCTACAAAGACTACTCGCCCGCCTTCGCGGAGTTCCGCGACAACGTGGGCCCCCAGCTGAAGGAGCTGGAGTGCGCGCCGGAAGATCTGGATCGCTTCCCGCCGTTGACGCTGCAGAAGCTCGTCCTGTCCATGACGCGTACTCCGCACTTCTTCCTCGTCCTTCTGCCTCATCCCGCGGCTTTCAGCGGTCGACTACGAGGAGTTGGGTCGTCACTCGATCCACCGGCTGGACGTCCCGTTCTGCGAGGTGGAGCGCAACGATTTGGGGTTCGCTTTCCGCCGGATTGCTCGAGTGATCGCCCGCTTTGCAGCACGCCCGTCCTCTCGGACACGATCCGCTCGCTGGGACTCGTGGAGCGCTTCGGGCTGAGCGAGCCGGAGCCCGCGATGATCGCCGCCTTCTGCCGCCGCTTCCCGTCGCTCGAGGAGCTCCACGTGAGCATTCGCTCGTCGGTAGGTCGTCCGATTGCTTTCGTCGTTCAACTCATTCGAATTGCAGAGGGGCCAGGACCAGCTCGACGAGCAGCTGAAGGCGCACTGGACACGCTGCCTGGAGATCCGCGACGCGCTGGACGCGCCCGACTTGAAGCGCATCTTCTTCGCGGTCAAGCACGAGGTCGGCGGGGGTTTCGCTACGGTCAGTCCTCTGTTCTTTCCGCTCCACTTCAACCTTTCTTCCTTTCAGTCCTCGCACGAGTGGATGCCGCCGCTGAAGGCGTCGCCGCCCTTCGACGGGGCGACCTTCACGCGCGATCCGCTCGACGGACACGAGCGCGTCCTCCTCGTGCACCGCCTCGAGTGGCCCAACGGCGACAAGCCGGCCTGCTTCCGCATCGAGGGCCACTGGCGCTTCCGTCGCGTCCAACCGAAGGCGGAAGGCGCCGAGTCGGGCGGCGACTCCGACGGCCACCCCGACGAGGACGACGAGAGCTCCGAAGAAGAGGAGGAGAAGCCGTTCGACGAGGCGCTCTGGAAGAAGTTCATGACGACCGGCGCCGAGCGTCTCCGCGGCACCGTCAAGTGGCCGTGAACACTCGACTTGTGGTCTTCTCCGCTTCAATTGTTCTTTCCGTCGTTTGTGTCCACTCGAGTTCTGGTCTTCTCCCATTCATTTGTTCTTCTTTCCACGGTTTGTGTGTTCGCAATGCTCCACTTTCTCTCGTCTCGTAGACACTCGCGAAATAAATGGACGGACGCTACGAGCAGTGGATTGAAGCGGAACGAATGCGGATGAGCAGTTTGAACTGAGAAACAAACGACCACCACTGCTTGTGGCTGTTTGGGGATTTCCTTGTGGTCGTGTGCGGATCGCTGTGGAGAACCTTAGCAAAGGGGAAGCGCATTTATTCAACAGTAACTAGTAGGAGAAGCCCCATAGTTCCAACTCCCTCCCGCCGTTAAAGACGAGAGTAGAAGCTCTCGTGGACGACCATTTGTTTGTTCTTGCGCACGTCCTCGATCGACGGGCAGCCTGCAACATGGAGGAATCGCTACGAGTAGATGCGAGGAACGAACCGGAGAGTTGGAGCGCGTGATTGAACTCGTCGCGCAACAAGCCGATCACGTGCTTCACGCCGGCCGCGCCCTAAACAAAAGTAGAAGCAATCAACGCAAGGAATAAGAAATTGCAGCGAGATTGAACGACGTAAGACGGCTGACCGTTTCGATCAACTCCTTCTGTTCAGCGGCCTGCTTTTCGTGCACAGACTCCGACAACTTCACTCAAAACCAATCGAAAGTAGAGAACTCACGCCAACGGTCAACCCAAAGACGACCGGCCGGCCGATGAGAACCGCGTGGGCGCCAAGGGCGACCGCCTTGAAGACGTCCGTCCCGCTCCGAATGCCGCCGTCCACAAAGACGGGCACGCGGCCGCCCACCGCGCGCACGACCTCCGGCAGCGCCTCGACGGTGGCGGGCGCGGCGTCCAGCTGCCGGCCGCCGTGGTTCGAAACGACGACGCCCGCCGCTCTGTGCTCCACCGCCTGCAGCGCGTCGTCCGCCCGCATGATCCCCTTGACGATCACCTGAAACAAGGAGTGAGGGGAAGCGAGTGTTGAGTGGACTGACCGGCAGCTTTGTGAACTCGACCAGCCACTTCAGGTCCCTCCAATTCAACGTCCTAAATGCAGCGAAGTGAGCGGGATTGAAGCGAGGACTCACTGGTCGAACAGCGAGCGCGTGTACGCGGCCATCCCTAAAGTGGGCGGGTTATTGTGAAGCGTTCAATAGCAAGAGGAAGACGAGAGAAGAATCGAACGGACTGCCCAACATTAAACGCAGCCGCCCGCAGCCGAACGCACCGCTCTGCCCCGCACCGCTGCTCGTGACCTCCGAATGACGCATCTTCGGGAAGTTCGCCAGCCCGCAACCGAACGATCACTCGAATGAAACGAAAAGAATGTTCACTCCAAATGCGGCGGCAACTCGAAGCCGTTCCGCTCGTCGGCTCGCCGTCGACCGAACAGCGGCGCGTCCACCTGCAACGAGGGGCCGCAAGCAATGCTCCGAATTCACTAAACGAAACGCACGGTGAGGACGAGAGCGGAGAAACCGGCGGCCTCGGCGCGCCGCACCAGGCGCTCGGTGAGCGGCCGGTCTTTGTACACGTACAGCTGAAAGAAGACGCAGCCGCCGGCCGCCCGCTCCGCAACGACCTCCAGCGGCGTCGTCGAGATCGTCGAGTTGATCATCAGCGTCCCGGTCGCTGCGGCCGCTGCAACGATCGAATTAAAGCGGTGAGCGAAAGAAATTTGAACCCTCGGCGGTCGCCTCTTCGCCCCGCTCGTGGCACAGCTTCTGGCAGGCGGTCGGGGCGATCGCTGAAGAAACGAAAGGAATGAGGAGTGAGAGGACGGCAGCTGGACGCCCGCGTGGTCGATTGGCTAACAAAAATGAATTCCATCAAAATCCCTCGGCTTAGTCACTCGACCAGCACGCTTGGACGTCCGGCTGTCATCTCCAGAAGAACGAACCAATGGGCGACGGAAAGCGGTGGTCGAAACACACGACGCCCGCCCCGTTTCGCAGTCGAATTCGAACGCTCGCGTCCAGTCGGCTCACGTCGCGCAGCGAGAGCGGGCGGATCAACAGCCTGCAATCAAACGAAAAGGATGAGAACCGAGGGATGAAAGCGAGACCGTCGGAACGCTCGTCGATTCCGCGCCAACGTCTGCTCGTCGTCGGCGCCGCTCACGAAATAGTCACGAACGGCCCGCGGCAGCCGCGCGATCGCCTCCCGCTCGACGTCCGCCAGGCACACGAATTGGGCCGGATTGAACGACATCGTGAGTAGACAGAAGAAATTGAAGGGAGTAAAGGAAAAGGGTGAGTGGACGCGTAGCTCTTCTTTCCGTCCGTTCGTTTGATCAAAAGCGAACACTCGTTGCTCGCTGCTGTTTGTGTTCGCGGTTGATAAAAACGCGCTTAATTCAGCCGCCCAATCGAGACGATCGATCACTCTCGAAAACGGGCGGGCGCGTTCTCATTGCGTGGTTTGTTTTCGGTCGGTCGAGTGACGACGAGCGGTCAAACGGCTGGACTTGTTTTCCCGCCGTCTAAAGCGATTGCCACGTTTGACCTCCGTGTTTTCGTCCCACGAGACACTTTGACCTTTGATAAGTACACTTACAATTAGCTCAATAAGACGAGTCTATTGCTTCTAGTAATGAACAGCCAAGTTCTAAAGAAGGACGTCAGCGTTCGTCGGAATAAGTAAGCAAGGTTCGAATCGAATTCGCAGTGATCGGCGGTCAACAGTCGTTGACTCCTCCTCCTTGAATTATTCTGCATGACCCAAAAGGAGTCGTTTTTGAAGGGAATGACATTTGCAGCCGAGGAACAGTCAACAGCGGTGCGAGACGCCCGCTCGATCTCGCAGCACATACGAAAAGCCGGCGAGTTGCTTGATGCTCTTAGAGAAAGCCGGTCGGGTCAATCGAGCACATTTGCTGCGACTCGGCCTGTTCTCTTGTTTGGTCAAGCGCGCCAAGCAGGCAGTCGAGCGACCGAGCGCATAATAATGGGTGGTGAGATCGACCGAGTCCGCTGTTTCCTTCGCACTTGCTGCCAAAAGCGGTCCACACGGCGCGCTCTCGTTTTACTGCCTCCCTTCCACTGGTTCGTGTTGATTTCAGGTTCGTGATGGAAAAAATGAAGCCCAAGATGCGGATGGATGTCCGACGCGTGCTGATGTCCGCGTCCTTGGACACGTTCTTTCCGCACAACCAACTCCCGCTCGGACCCGATTTTTTTCGACAACGAGCGGCTTTGCGTTTCCGAACCCTGCGAATGTTCTTCTGCTTCCGTTCATTTTTGGCCTCCTTTTTCGCGTGCAGCGAAAGAACTCTGTGGCATCTCCAGCGGGGTAGTCCTACGCTCTACCCCGAATCCATGTGCTTGGGCTCCGCATCCTTGCCATTGGGACTCGACGAAAAGCACTTGCGGCCGGAATCTCTCGTACTTCTTCTGCAGTTGGCGCAAAAGGACATCCGCTGCCTCAAACTCCAGTTTGAATACTGCCAAGAGACCTTCGGGTGTCTCCGCACGATGCGGTTTTTGTTGGGCGCTGTCCAAAGTGAGCAAGTGCAACTGTTTGCTCTTTAGTTTGTTCTTCAGACCAGCCGCACCTCGGGGCCGTCAAAGTGATGAACTTGTGGCGAGATAAGGCCGCTTGGCTCGTCCACCTCCTCCGCGAGTTCCTGCCGACCTCCATCGCCGGATTTTCTTCGATGCGAGATCTCGATTACCTTCTGTTCGTGCTGCCGCCGTCTTCACGGCGCGCCGACCGGGTGGAGATTGGTTCGATCCCTGACAAAATGCCAGGTCCGTCGGTAGCTTAAAAATTAGTGCACGTTGTCTTTTAGACCTCGCTCTTCTGTTTCGATCGCGTGCCCGATCCATTACGGTATTAAACTGCCTCTCAGAGCTGGCAGCGCACGAGCCGTGAGTTACATTATCAATTGGGTTTAACACCGATTTTTAGTTTCGAGTTAAACGAACACGTGGAGCGAGTGCTCGTCCGGCAGTCCGGCAATTCGTCGCCGCTCTACGACTTCAAGACGACTCCCAATTCGTCGGCCTACCAGCAAGCAGAACAGACGCTCCGCAAAGTGGTCCAGAACCTCCGCTCGCTCAACGACTCCTTCCTCCTCCAAATTTCTTTAACGGAATGGTCGCGCGGCAGGTATCCAGTGAGTTCCTGAATTTGTTGCACTCAACGCCGTGGAATTGAGTGCGATGGAGATCGTTTCAACGAGCGCCTTTCGAAGGCGCTGGATCGTTCGCGGCGTGTCGCGGAAATCGCGAAAGCCGCCGGCCATCCGAACGTCGAGGTTTGGGTGCCGATCGACCTTCCGCGCCCCAAGAACGATCCCGTACGTCTTCCGAATGCAGTGATCGCATTGATGTGCGTGTTTAGAGCGATCACGAACAAGTGCGTACGACCGCTGCCCGGTTCATCAGCGCGCAACCGAACTTCACGCACACGACCGAGGATTTCGCTGCCGATTTGGTCGCCGAATTCGTGTACGGATGCCGGCGCCTTGTGGACGTTTGGGCTCGCCGCTCGGACGGGATCGCTTTGAATTTCATCTTCATTGGGAACTAGACGAGAGAGGCCTTTGGGCGCGTGGCCCGCCCAGCATCTTACCGCTCTTGCTTGTTCCAGCTTTAATCCACGCGATAAACAGAAGGAGAAAAGGAAGAAAAGTGTGCGGTCAACGCTTCCACCACGAGGAGCGGGGCGGGGCAGGCGCACTGTAAACAAGTGGGAATGGGGAGGATCGATTGGAGGAGAGAACGCACGTGTTGCCCTCGGCGCCCTCCACAGCGGCCGGACGGTCGGCGGCGCTCTCGGCCGTCGTTTTGCTCTCCGGGGCGGCAAAGTTCACGCGCAGGTCGTCCGCGTTCGTTGTCACTTCGATCTGCAGCGAGCGAGTCACGAGTGAGCGGAAGGCGAACGAACGCGCGGCCGCGCCTCCAAATTCGCCGAGTTCTGCCCCGACGAGCTGCGCGTCGTCGAGGTGGACGAGTCGTGCCGGCCGGAGTGTTGGTTCTTGTAGCGGTCTGAAGCGATCAATCGGTCGGGAAGGAGGAAGGAGGGGAACGAACCGATGATCGACTTCAACGCCAATTGGTTCAGATCGGCGCACTGCATTCCGGAGAAGAGAGCGGCTGGACTCGGTGGCGTGTCGAAAGTGGAATGAGAGGGGATTTCGGTGGTGATGAGAACGCTCATTTCATCCCTTTGCTGCAGTGGGGATGGGAGCTCGGAAATGCGTGCGGGAGGGTTGAGAGGAGACGAGCGGTGAGATTGTTCCTTCCGCTGCCTGTCATTGTTCCCTTTCGTTGTTCGATTGCATCCGATCGTTCGTAACAAAGAATTCATTTTATTTGCGCTGGTTTTATCTCGATGACCCCGGCGAGATTCTCGCTCGAGTGAGATCGATAGACGGGAGAAATGTGCGCCTTCAATTGCATTCGAGAGTCAACAGTCGTGTGAGAGCTCGCTTGTTCCAACGATTCGAAAAGCCGGCCGATTGGGGGCGAGGTGGCAAGTTGAACGACGTTGATGAGAGCGGCGGACAGCAGCTGGACGGGCAGTTGGGCCAGGAACCGATAAAACGACGTTCATTTCGAGTCTCTCGTGTTCCACCCACCGAACCAGCGGGCAGCCGACTGGAGGACCCGCGTGTTCAATCGAACGCCTCTTCCCGCACTCGTCCGGCTGTTTGGCGCGCTCTGACCGCCGTGTGTGGGTTGCGGGGAAACGAAAGCGCGCGTGAGGTTTGCCGGTCGCTTTTTCCCGCACCTGCGGCCGCCTGGAGAGAGCGACGGCCTGTGCACTCGCTTCAGTCGCCGTGGAAAATCCGCTCTTCGTCGTTCGCCGCGTTCCGCGTGCAAACAGCAAAATGGAGCGCCGTGAGGAGGGCGTGTTCCGCTCCTCCGTTCGGTTCTTCGACGAACGCTATGGCCGAGAATCACGTCGGTTCGTGTCGCAGTCGACGGAACGCATTCGATTCCGTCGGTTTGTCCGCGAATTTCGATCAAAAAGACGCTTTACTTGCCATTCATTGCGTTCGAAAGCCGAGAAGTTGGATTCTTTGGCTGGTTTGACGAAAAGATGGTTTTGCCATTAATGACGATTTCAACAACGATTTCCTGCGCCTGTTTGCCTTCGGCAAATTCCATTTTCCAGGCAGACACGAGTTGAACAATGCGCGTTCCAATCCTTCGCTCATTCTGCGGGCTTCCCCGCGTTCTCGCCGTTGCTCGTGCGCCCAGCGACGACACTTGCGCTCATCCCCGCGTTGATTTCAGCCGTCGATGGCCGAACGGAAGAAACCGAAGATGCGGATGGACGGTCGGCGATCGCTCATGTTTCAATCGCTGAGCACAAGCTTCATCGCCAACAGCCTGCCGAGTGGTGCCGCCTTCTTGCGGGAGCGGGCGGCCCTCCGCTCGCGCACTCTCCGCTTCTTCTTCTGCGCCCGCTCGTTCCCCGCCGCCTTCTTCACGGCGAGCAAACGAGATCCGTGGCCCGAGTCGCGCGCGTTTCCCATCCTCCAGCCGGCCGCCCGGTGGTTGTGCTCCGCGTCGTTCTCGTTGATCCTCAGCCGGCAGCACTTGCGGGCGGAATCTCTCGCTCTTCTCCTGCGGTTGGGGCAGCGGGACGTCCGCTGCCTTCGCGTCAACATCGACGATTACGAAGAGACTTTCGAGGGCCTCCGCTCGATGGCGTTCATGCTCGCCGCTGTCCGGGGTGAGCGATCGACGTCGTTCGATCATCGGTTCGTCTTTCAGAGCTGCCGCACTTGAAAGCCGTCAAAGTGGCGATCTTCTGGCAGGCCGCGTAGCTCGTCCACCTCCTCCGCGACTTCGCGCCGCTCGCCGTCTACGAATTTCTGTCCGTCCGTCATCACGACTACCTTCTTTTTGTGTTGCCGCCGGCCGCACGCCGCGTGGAACGAGCGGAGATCAGCGCCGGCATGAGCGAAGCGTCCAGTGCGTTCCGCTGACCAGCAAGAACTCAACCCTGTTCTTCAGACCTCGTTCCTCTCTTTCGATCGCGTGTTCGCGCCATCGTCACCTACGACTGCTTGGCGGAGATCGAAGCGAACGGGCCGTAAGTTTCGGCTTCCGTACGACGAAAACAAGCGAGCTTTCAGCTTCGAGTCGAACGAATGCGTCGAGCGAGTGTTCGTCTTTCAGTACGGCAACTCGTCGCCGCTCTTCGACTTTTACGAGGCGACCAATTCGCCGGATTACGAGGCGGAAGAGCGGCGATTCCGCAAGGCGGTCCAGAATTTGCGCGCACTCAACGATTGCTTCGTTTTGCACGTCTGCTTGGCCCAGTGGACGCACGAGAACTTTTCGGTGAGTTCCGTTCGTTGCCCCTAACGCCGTTTGATTCCAGTGCGGACAGAAGGGCGGCGGGGAGGACCTTTCGAAGGCGTTGGAGTGTTCGCGGCGTGTTGCGGAGATCGCCGGCAGTGCGGGCCATTCGAACGTCGAGGTTTCGGTGGTGATCCACCTGCCAAACCCCAAAAAAGAGCATGTGGGTTTGCGTACTCAAACAACCAATCGAATCCAAGTGTTAAGGACGAGTACGAACGAGTGCGCGAGGCTGCTGCTCGCTTCTTCAGCACTCGACCGGACTTCACGCACCAAATCGAGCACTTCGATGACGACCTCGTGGAAGAACTCACGTACGAATCCGAGCGGATCGCAGATCTTTGGGCGTGTGAAGCGGAGGGGACAGTTTTGAACGTCGTCTTCATCGCGAATCCCCGTTAATAAACTGTTGCATTTCGATTGTGCACGTAGTGAGTGAAGAAGACCTTGTGGTCACCATCGGAAGACGGTAAGCGAAAGGATCTCGAGCCGCGGTGTCGAGAAGGTGTTGATGTTTCCGAAGCGATCGTTGAGCAAACGGACCGAAGCCGATGGAAACCAGCGAGTAGCGTGATTCACTTGGTGACCACACGATCGCTGTCGTCTTTGAGCACTGCAGACAAACGGTGAAACGGAGCGACGGCGCGCCACGCTCAAGTACCGCAGTCTGCACGCGACCCGCGAGAGGTGAGCGGCGTAAGGTGGTCGGGGCGACGGAATGGCCGCCTCGTTTGCCCGCTCGTTCCCACGGCCCGGCGGTGAAGGCGGGCAATTAGCCGGGCGGAAGCTGGGGCTTTCTTTCGGGAGTTCTCGTCCTCATTCGTCGGTTGCAGGATTCGCGTGGAGTCGTTCAACGCGGCGTTCGCCCGCCTGTGCGCCCACCTGCCGACCGTCCCGCTGGGCCGCCGGCTCGCGAAGATCGAAATCCTCCGCTTCCTCCACTTTCTGCTCTCCCTCGAATAAATCAGAGGACTGGCCGGTGGATGAGCCACTCGATGGGCCTGTGGAAGCAGCGGACGAAGAATTGGATGACGAGGGGGAATGGGAGCAAGACGGCGGAGGACAGAAACAACGAGCAGTCCATTCGCTTCCCATGGAAAGAAAGCAGTAGATGCTCTCCGTCCACTGCACCTTTTCCTTCCTCGTCCGCCTCACGCCCTGATGGGAGACGTTCGGGTGCAGGAACGAATTTGAAGTCAAAGGGCGTTGAGCGGCGATTAGACGATCTGCAAACGGCCGACGAATGTGCGAAACGTCCTTTCGATGCTCCACGGATTGCGGGAAGTATAAGTGCGCAAGCAATTGAACGGAGTCTTCTGCAGGGGATGCAGCAGTCAGCCAAGTCTCTTGCGCAATACGTTCATTTGCCGCTTGGGTCAAGCGCGCCTGCCGGACGCCGCGCGATCGGCTGGAAAAGGAGGACAATTTTCGCGCGCTACGCAAAGCTGCGCGCAGCGTTGGCTTTTCCATTGCGTGCACCAACACGTCGCGCCCTGAGCTTTAGCTTGCTGCTCACCCGTTCGCGTTGATTTCCGGAGTCCAATGGACGGAAAGAAGAAACCGAAGATGCGGATGGACGTTCGACGAGGACTGATGCGGCACGCTTTAGACACGGATTTTCCTTACAACCAACAGCCTAATGATCCCGATTATTTGCGGGAACGCGCCGCCCTTCGATTCCGCACTCTCCGAATGTTCTTCTGTTGCCGCGCGTTTCCGGTTGCTTTCTTCGCGCCCATCGAAGCGAGTCGGTGGACGTTGAGGTGGCCTCAACCGAATCCAACGATTGAAATCGAAGAAAACGACAAATTTTCACTCTATTCGGTCTCATTCGGTCCGCTCTTTGGCGAGGATCATTTGCGCACCGAATCGCTGGTGCTTCTTTTGCGGCTGGGGCAAATGGACATCCGCCGACTCGACCTGATCATCGCTTACATTAGAGCCGTAAATTTCGAGTGCATTCGCAAAACGGCGTTGATTCTGGCAGCAGTGAAGGGTGAGTCATCTAAACGGCTTGTTTCACAGTTCATTCTTTAGGCTTGCGGAACTTGAATATGATCGACGTGGTAATAGAGCGCGAGGACGAGTGGACGTGCGTGATCCACCTTCTCCGCGACCTCCTGCCCGCGTGCGTCCGCAATCTCAAATCCACCTCTCATCATGACTTCCTCTTGCTTGGGTCAAAAATGTCGTCGACGTTGACAGACCAAATGGAATTGGATTACCTGTCATCCAGGCCGCAATGTACGTTTCGTTCTCGATGGTGTTCGTTACGCTCTGCAGACCTCGTTCCTCTGTTCCGATCGCCCGCGCGCGTCATTGAGGCCACCGATTGCATTGAGAGCAGTGCAGCAAACGGACCGTGAGTGTAGACTAGTTGGAATGATACCAACCAAGCTTTTAGCTTCGAACCCAATGAACACGTAGAACGAATATCTATTACCTACTACAGAAAGCTGCCGCCACTTCATCCATTCATTGAGTCATCGAATCCTTTGCTGTACGATCCGGACAACCACGAATTTCGCACGATGATCCAAAACTACCGCACGCTCAACTCCAAATTTCTTCTTCACATTCGCTTTTCACTGTGGCGCTTCCGGGATTTTTCGGTGAGTTTCGTGACAACTCGATATTTGCTGTAGTGATGAAATTTTAGTGTGGACGCGAGAGCGTCCATGAAAATCTGTCTTTTTTGATCGAGAGTTCTCGAGTGCTTGCTCAGAATGTGAACGACGCGGGCCAACCGAATGTGCAGATTTCAGCGAGGACCACAATTCCGTCCTCCAAACATAAGCCGGTTTGTTCACACGATCTATCGGTTGTTCTATTTTCTCGAGCTCTAGAGCGATCACGAACAAATGCGCGCGGCTGCTGCAGAGTTCTTCGCTACGCAACCGAACTTCACGTACCAAACCGGAGACTTCGACGCTCACTTGGTGCCCGAACCTCTCCGTAGTGACGATATCGTGGACGTCTGGACGTGTCAATCTGGGGCGATTGTTTTGGACTTCGTTCTTTATGATAATCAGTTGCTTTGAGTAAATGAACCCGCAATAAAGAAATTGGACGTTAGCTCCGAAGGCTGAAGTGACCTGTCTTGTTGGCATGCGCGAAAGAACGAAAGATGTTCGCAGTTTAAAGAGCCTCTAGTTTGAATCTCTCTATCTTTTTGTTGATATGAAAGAAAAAAGTCAGTTTGAGATGAAAGCATCGTTGTTCGTGATTCTGTAAAGACACGCGTTTGTGACTAGTTTTAATCCGCCACTTCAGATTGAAGCGTTAATTTCCGACAAACAAAGCGCCGGTCGCGTGTCGTTGATTTACGACAATTCCTGAGCGCCAACGGCACTTGTGCTGATAAGCGGCTTTCGGCAAACGAATTGCGTCAAGCGCTCGTTGATAGGAGGGCTTCGAAACCGCTCAGAAATTTCGATAAAAGATTGAATGAGGGAAAAATCAAAAACGAGAAGCAAGAGAATGCTCAACAGGAACATTGCTGCACTTCTGACTCTCTGCTTCATCGTTCCAAGTGTTTGCCCATCGAGCATTCGGACGGCCACTTTAAACAACAATGTAGGTGCTCATCGCTTGCTCAACTGCTTCGTTCTAGGATCAGCAGATCGCCGATGTCGGGACGCCGCCGTTGCCGCTGTACCTCCAACTCTCCACCGTCCATGCAGGCTTGAGCCTTTGGGAAGATCCGTGCGCTCCTCAGCCACGAAGTTGCGCACGAGTGTGCAAAGATGGTTCGTCTCAATAAGTTTCCATCAATCAACTAAACGCGGTGATTGCAGAAGCCGCCGGTCCACTCCTGTGCCATGCGGATTGCCTGCCGGTGAGGCGGCAGTTGTGGTTGAGAGATTGTTTGGCGAGGGACTGGGCGGTGGAAAGCAACAAGTACAACAGCTCGGAGTCGAGCAGCCACAGCGACCTTTAAATCCCATGGAAGGAACAAACGTTTCCTTTCTGGAAGATGGAAGGCACCGTCGCCCGTGATCGCCTCGCGTTCCACGACAACCGAACGGGAGGCGACGATTCGGCGAGCGTGTTCGCAATGGAGAGCGCGCAGTTGTTGGTCGGAAGAATCCAGAATTACTAGTGAGTGTGCACAACACTTTTTCTTCAACGCTCCAGCAATTGCAGTCGATCGAAAACCGAGTACGGCGGCTATTTTGGACTGGCGCTCAGCAAACACAACCTCGTGGTTCAGGCTTTCAATCAGGGGCTCATCTACGCACCGATCGTCGCGTATTCCGTCGCAAATTCGAGCGGAACGCTCTACTTTGGCGGTCTGTCGAGTGATGCGCCGTGCGGCGAGTGGGCGCGTTTTCGAATGCACAAAAAGAAGTTGACCGTTCGAATGGACCGAATGGAGTTCTCCAACTTCACGTTCAAGAATCCCATCGTTCGTTTCACAGCTGTCGTATATTTTTAGATTGTTTAGATCCATTTTACGTTCGACGGAGAGCGAGATCTTCCGTTCTTCTCCGACGAGGTCCTCCAGCGAGCGTTGAAAGCGGGTGTTCTTGCACGTGACCCGCACGGCCAAGACTCCTATCGCGCCAACTGCTCGGGAACCTCCGGCAGCGAAATGCCCGTGCGGATGGTGGCCGACGGGCAGGAGTTCGTGTTCACGATTCCGAGCATCGGCTACGAGCGCTCCTCCTGTTTGCTTCGAATCAGCAAAATTCGCTACGTTTTAGCGAGAAACAACGGGGTCGTGTACACGAACACGCCGACGGTCATCCTTCCGTCCTCGCATTTGCTCTCGAATTGTTTTGCCTTCGACTACGCAGAAGAGACGATCGGTTCTGCTAGTCCCACGGACATGGGGATGTCTTAATGGCGTGCGAATTGCCACAATCTCTTCGTGATTACGTACAGCTCAATAAATTGGTGTCTCGACTCGGAAGAAATGAATCAACGGAAAGTTTGACTCCGCCCTCAAAGCGCACGCGCACGACAAGTGAAAAGGAGTGGCGTTTTCGCTCCACTCAACGGCTCGCTGCATTCACGAAACCGGGCTGCGTTGTGTTCGAAGGCAACCGACTCCAATCGTTGGTTGCTGTCTTCTCTTTTGTGCAGCTGCAGACAGCGATGCGTCTCTGTACAACGTCGTTCAATTGACGCACGGCGGCGATCATTCCGATCAAAAGTTCAGGCAATCCGCAACCTGTCGGTTCTCATAGCATCCTCTTGTTTAGCGCCGATGCCGACTCGCTAACGTTCACGGCCAAGGGCGGCCCGTGCGAATCGAAGTGCCACCACGTCTACCGTTTGGACTTGACGGCTTCGAGCCGGCCGGTTTCCCTCCTCTCGACCGGCCTGGGCGAAGAAAAGGGCGCCGTCGTGGACGTGGAACACGTGGGACCAACGAAACTCGACCGAAAAGGTTCGTTGCAGCCGTTTTGCGACGATAATCGTCGTTGATTTCATTCGAACACATCGTTTCGAGCAGCGTCTTTTCCGTAAGTTCTGCCACTCGTCCTCACTGAATTCTTCTTTTGATTGCAGGCTCTGCGAGCTGCCGAGTTCGCCGACGACTTCAGCGAGGCCGCCTTCTGCCCGCCTTTCGCCTGCGATCGAGCGGAGTTGGACGAACAGACGAAAGCTGCATGTAACTTCCCTTTGCATCTGCTTCTAGTCAACACTCGGTTGAAGGCGCGAAGCCACACGAAGAACGCTTCCTGAACGAAGTCCCCACTCGCTTCTGGGAGGGCTGTTGGGTGGAGGAGAGCCGAACGGAGGAGATTCCCGTCGACTACCCGACGTGGAGCAAGTGGCTCTTCTACAGGGATCGCCTCCGCATTGGGACGTTGGCGGGATCCGAGGCTGTCCGCTTGTACTTTCGGAATCACAGTCAGATGGCAAGCAAGAGTTCCTTTTAATCGATTGCTCGCTGTTTTTGATCACCTTTGACGTGCCCGGGTGGGTGGACGGCTTCGATGCGGTGGACACGCAGGCGGGAAGCTGGATTCTCTTCCACGGTGTTGCTTTGCCCGTGGATCAACGGGAAGTCGTCAGGTAGCTGATTGTAAAGCGATCTGTTCACGCATCCTTCAAAGGAAGGGGATCCTCCCACTCGAAGGAGCGGCCATCTTCCGCACTTCTTTCGGCGACCTGCAGCGCGGGCTATTCTCGATGGACACCCCCTTTTCTCCGACCCCAATTACTCGCTTCTCGACCCGAAATTCTTGCGAGACGGCAGCGGCCGCTTCTTTTTTACCCGATTGGATACGCGGACGGGCGAGAGCTCCGTGTGGCTGCGCGACGGCGACTCGAAGGTTCGAGCAAGAAGATTTTGTCTCCCTCCTCCTTCAGCTTCTCATACGCAACGGAGCGAAACAAGTGGACACGATTCGGCTGAACGGTGTCGACTACGTGGCGTTCGTCGCGAAAAAGGCCTGGAGCGACGACTTCCAGCTTTTTCTCGCGACTTTCGGCCAAACCCGAACGTTTCTTTGTCCACGACGTGCGTTTGGTCTTTTCTGAAGTGTAGACTTGTGATTCGTTTGCAGAGAGTGAGAGTGAACCGTACGCGCGACTCGCAATATTCGTCCAAAACGCCACCGCGTTGTTCGACACGCAAAGGACGATCACTGGTATCGACATCACGTAAGACCGAGTCTCCTCTGTCCTGCAACAATAGAGCTCCCAGCCAGAGCAACAGTAGAATCATGGCTTCACCGGACGAAGTGAACGAGCGGGCAAGTTGTTGGAACGAAGAGTAGAAAAATGTCGGTGGATTCCAGCTGCTCCAATTGGAGGCGAACGACGCCGACTCGCCGGCTTCACTGCGGCTGCTGGGCCCCGGCTTGTCGTGCACGTACACCCCACGATTCCTGACCGAAGACGGCGACGGCGACCTGCTGATCGTCTCGCCGATCGCCAACCATTCGGCTAGCTTCGTTTGTTCATTTGTTGCAGCAACTGGTTGGTTGTTTGCAGAAGCAACTGGAAGATCCCAATGCAAGCAAACACTGCTTACTCGCTTTGCATTTTCCTTGCAAAGACAGCGAACAAAAGAACTGGTGTCCTTACGCCCAACTTCGGGCGCGGTCGCCCTGCCGCAAGCGAACGAAATCTTCCGACTGAACCGCTTCGGGACGATCAAGCAGCGACTCACAACAACGCGCACTTCGACGGCGAACTCGCCGTTTCGCCCGACTTTCGGCGGGTGGTCTTTGCGGGCAATCGGGACGGCGACTACGACCTCTTCATCGCCCATCTGAACGACTTCGACAATCCGCAAAGAGTGAGCGGCATCTTTGATTGCTTTCAGTTCGTTCTTGCAGCTCACGAACACTCTCGGCTTCGAGAGCAGCGTCCAGTTCGCACCCGACGGCCGAACGATCGGCTTCTTGGCGTGGCGACCGCAATCGCCGGAAGCGCGCGAAATGTACCGCTGGTTTTGTGCGAACAACGCGACTCTCATCGATCGAATGGACGTGTACGTGCTGGAATTGGAGAGCGGCGATGAGACGAAGATTACCGACTTCTCCGCGCTCTCCGGCCTCCCCGAACTGGAGAACACGTGGGCGACACCTCACTTTGCGTTCGCCCCGAGCGGCGAGCTGCATCCGCCAGCAGAAGCAGTTCTACCGCATCGATTTGCCCCACTCCCCTCCAGCGCTGACCGCAGTTTGTCGGCAAGGAATCGAGCGAGAGCAATGCTCGTGACTTTCAGCTCATGCTCTTCCCCAACGACAAAAATTTCCACGACTTCCGATTGCTCGCGAACGAAACGATCGTGGTCGCTACGCACGCAACGGTTTATCGCGGCCACTACGATTTTTCGGTCACGTACGAGATCACCGTCCCGCAAATGGCGTCCGCTTCTCTACGAGTTGCCTATCAATTGCAACGAACAGCTGCGCTTCTGTTTCTTTTTGAGTTTTTGTTCGCTTTCTTGTGACGTGTGTGCTCGATAAAATCTAATGTTGGATGCAAAAGGGGTGAGAAGCGACTCTCCCGGGACGAGTCCTGAAAGCGTCGATGCAAAGTATAAGGAGGACCAGAACTCTTGTCACTCCTTCTTCAACATCAATCCTTCCGTCCTATTTAAATGCATTGTTTATCACAAACAGCCAGGGTCACTGTTTGTTGCCAGCGGCGAGTCCCATTCGCTGCTGGTCGACGTCAAAAACGGCGCACTTCTCGCGCAAGAACGGAAGGCCGAAGACGTACTGAGCGTTCTCCTCTTGAAACAACGACAGAGCGATCGCACATTTGTTGTCCGCCAGTCCGATCTAAAGACGACAGTTAGCGGTGGAAAGAAGCGGTCGTGCGTACGTCCAACGCATACTGTTGCCCGGAAAGCGTGTACTCGACGCCGGCAATCGTGAAGACGAGGTCGGGCAGCCCGGAGACTTGCGCGCAATCGACGGTGAGCACATGATCCGTCCACGAGTAGTCGGGCTGCACCGCCGAGTAGAACGCGTCGTAGGCTTGTCCGTCCAACACAACGGTCGGAAAGCCGGTGTCCAGCTGGCCGGTTCGAAGGCGACGCGTCTCGAAGCTGCCCACTTTGAAGCTGAAAAAATGAGTGAATAGACGTGAAGCAGAGGGTTGAGTCCTCACCCTTGAATGTCGAATTGTGGGCCGTACTCGGTTAAACTGAGCGGCATGTAGTTGACTTTCGAGGAGTCGCAGTTCTTCGAGTCGACCCCGCCGACGGTAAGAAGGGCGTTCTCCGTCGACTTGCTGCTTGTCGGGCGTCTACAAGGCTATTAAAAGGTCTAATAAAACGAGAGCTTACGCTCCGATCCAGAGAGTGAAGACTTGTTGCTCGAAGTTGGTGAGCAGATTCAGGATCACCGAATCGGTGGGGTCGGTGGCGTCCTCCTTCGATTGGCGAGCGGCCGCGCCGTCTTCCATCTTCCACGCGAGTCCCAGCACTCCGTCGGACGGGAACGTACTCGGCAGGTACATCTCGTCTACGACGTCAAACGCCGACCCGATGGTTTGATTCCACCGGAACGAAGCGCCCGCAACGGTCACCTTAAAGAATATGAGTGTATTTAGGTTCAAAGGTTGCTGCGAACATTCAGGAAATCGAACCACTTCCAGCAGGACACCGGGTACATCACCGAAGTGCAGGTAATTTGTTTCCGAGCGCCCTGGCGAGCCGTAGACGATTGGCTGCAAGCAGGGACATGGAAACACAATTAAGCAATAGAGCGAACCTCGGATCGTACGAGTGCTCCGTTTCGGTGACGTTCGGATTGCTCGAATCCAACACCCACGACACGGCTTCGGACAGCTCGATTTGCACGGAGAACTTTTGAGCTAAAAGGCGACATCATGTGGAATTAGAGACAAAAGCATGAGCTTACGCGGCGTTCCAATGGCCAAGTGGAAGAGGACGAGGTCCCCTGAAGCACCAGCATCGATTGATTGCTTCTAGCTGCTGGAAACTGACCGTCGAAGCCGCTTTTTGCAAGCGCATTGGAATGGAATCCAACGGCATTTCCGGCTCGATGGACGAGCGGCAGCTCCAAAGGTTCCGTTCGTTTGGCGGCCGTCGCTGCTTGAACCAACAGAACGGAGAAGACCAAAAGAACGTTCATTTCTTCTCTAAGACTGCTTTCTGTAGCCGTCCGTGTGGGGTTCGAAGTTACCGCTGTGCCCTTTTATTCGTGGTGCTTCTGCTGATAAAATTTGTCGTTTGCGGGGGGCCGATCACCGATCGAAGAGCGAAATGTGCGTGAGCGGTGCCTGTTTCCGCATTGTGGCCTTTCTTTCGCTCTTATCTGCTCGCCAAAAGCGGAATTCGATTGGACTCGACATGTCGGCAAGCAGTGACCTCACTGATCGCTGTTCATGCACGACCTTTTCGACCACGAAAGTTAGTTTTTTTTATTGAAGCACGAGTTCACACGCTACCAGTCAATTGTTCGAGCGGATGACGAAAAGCTCGCGCGTTGTCGCGCAAAGCGGAGCAGGAGGTCACGTTCAGTTCGAGGGCACGCAGGAAAAGGACACGAATCTTTGATTCGTCGTCTCTGTGTCCCCCGTTTAAAACAGTGGTTGTTTCGTTCGTGTTCGAAGAGAATAAACACAGCTGTTAAGTTCCTTTTTCTTCTCCGGCAGCTGATGGACGTGGTCGTCTGCTCGTCGTTGGTCGTGGCCGGGGAGGTGGATTGCAAGTCGTCCGTGGTCGACAATCACTCAATCGTTTCGCATGCAGGCACCAGCCCTCACTCGTTGCAGTCCGATCGATTCGTCGTTTTTTTTAACGCATGTTACCAGCTACTGAACGTGTTTTGCACACAGTGCTTTCGTCTGTTCGCAAGTCATCCGAAACAAAAGCTGCGAAGTGAGACGCTAGGGCGAGTTTGATCAGTTTTGATTGAAAAGCAGACGACTGTTCATTGTTGGCTGCCCTTGGCAAAGCCCACTCGCTGTTGATCGACGTCGTAGATGGTGCACTTCTCGCGGAGGAACGGAAGGCCGAGCACGTAGTCCGCATCGAAGTGACTCTGACTCAGCGAAACGAAGAGCACACACTTGTTGTTCGCCAGCCCGATCTGAACGAACGAAAGGGATGAAAAGAGTTCGAGTGGATTGAAAGCACGTCCAGCACGTAACTTGAAGCCGGGACCGCGTAATCGATGTCGCCAATTGTGAAGATCAACGCGGGCAAAGAAGCCACTCGATTGCAGTCGACGGTCAACACATGTGCCTCCCACGAATAGTCGGGCTTGCATTCGGAGTAGACGGCGTCGTACGCTTGCGTGTCCAACGCCAACGTCGAGACCGCCGTGTCGATGAGAGCGGAGCGAGGGCGACGAGTCGCGAATGTGCCGACTTGAAAGCTGCAAGAAGGAAAGAGGAGTGAACGAAGAAATGCGTTGCTTGTGCTAACCCTTGAATGTCGATGAGCGGCGCGTTAAAGTCGTTCAAATTCTAGGGCACGTAGTTGATGGTTGAGTCGCAATTCGTCAAATCGACCCTTCCAACCGTCAAGAGGGCGTTGGTCTTGGTTTGGCCGGGCAATGGGCGGCTACAAACATCAAGAGATTGCTTAGAAATGAGTGAAAGCAAGTGCTTACGCGCCGATCCACAAAGTGAAGACGTGTTGCTCGAAGTTCGTGAGCAGATTCACGATCAGCGAGTCGTCCGGATCCGTTTTATCGTCGTTCTTCGACTGCGATCGCTGCGTGAGTGCTCGGGCCTCGTCCAACGTCCACAAGAGCCCGAGCACACCATCGGTGGGGAAGGTCGTGGCCAAGTAGGTCGACCCGTCGTCGATGTAAACAGCCGACCCAATCGTTTGATTCCAGCGAAAAGAAGCGTTCACAACGGTCACCTCAAACGCGTGGATCAAATTCGAACACAAGAGAGGCTGCGTGCATTCACAACATCGTACCACGAGCGGCATAGCGGCACGTACCCGTCCGCCTAGCAGTTCAGGTCGTCCGCATGCGCAACAGAGGTGGAGGATTGGCTGCAAGCAGAAGAAACGCGTGCAAAAATATGTTCCTTTGTACAACGAACCTGTGATCGTAAGTGTGCTGCCCTTTGCTCACGTTCAGGATGCTCGAATCCAACACCCACGAGAACACTTGAGCGGACTGGACGGAAACGACGAACGGTTGAGCTGAAAAAAGAAAGAACGGTTGCTTGCTTTAAAGTGAGGATTACGTGGCGTCCCCACGGAAAGGTTGAAGAGAAGCAGGTCGTCTGAAATTCCTGTCATAAAACGATTGTGCATTCGAAACGAACAGATCGATCCGTTCGTGAATTCCGCATAGCCACTCGCTTGATCAAATGTGCCGGCGCGATGGGCGAGCGGCAGTTCCAAGCGATCGGCTCGCTTGACGGACGTCGCCGCTCGAAAGAGCAGGATAGTGAGAACGAAGAGAAGACGCATGGTTTTGCTCAGTGGAGCTAAAGAAGCTAACATACTTGGCAATGAGATCGTTCGTGTATTTATTTGTGTTTCTTAAAGCGATAAGAATCGTCAAATGTGGGGGCGAGGGTCCAAATGCTGACCAAAAGTTGATTCCGGTGTCGAACCCCTTTCTATTTTCCGCTTCTGATTGCCGCAAGTTGCTGATAAACTACGTTACGGCGATCAATGACGTGGGACTGCCTCCGCATTCCGATCAGAGGGCACGCTTGTATCAGGTCACGACAAATGAATGCAGCGAGTCATTCGATTCATTCGTTCACCCCGTCTTTAGCTACTGATTGTGCATGGCGAACAGCGGCATTCGTTTAACTTCAGTTAATTCGCCCTGCTTGAAAGAACAGCAGTTTCGCGTTCAGATCGCGCTCCGTTCCCTCTTTTCCGTCTATTCCCCTCAAGAGCTCTCATTTCAGATCGTTCATCGTTTATCGCTGCTGCTCATTGCTGGCTGCCCTTAGCGAAGCCCACTCGCTGCAGGTCCACGTTGTAGACGGTGCACTTCTCGCGCAAGAACGGCAGCCCAAGGATGTGCTGGGAGCGGTAGTCGTCGTTCAACGAAACGACGAACACGCACTTGTTGTCCGGCCGTCCGACCTTAACCAAGGAATCGGAAAGTAAAGCCTTCTGTCTGCTCACGTCCAACACGTAGCTCGCAGCTGGAATCGCGTAATCGACGCCGCCGATCGTGAAAACGACGTCCGGCAGCGAAACCACTCGCGCGCAGTCGACCGTGAGCACGTGATCCGTCCAATCGTAATCCGGATTCACAACCGAGTAAACGGCGTCATAAGCGTGTTGATCCAACGCCAAAGTGGTGAGCCCCGTGTCGAGGCGAGCCGAACGGCGGCGTCGCGTCTCGAAGCTTCCGATTTTGAAACTGCAAAGGCTGGGCTATGAATGAATCACTAGAAGGCTGACCCCTGAACGTCGATCAGAAGGCCGTTTTCGTTCAAACTAAGAGGCACGTAGTTGATGTTCAGAGAGTCGCAGTGCTCCTTTTCGACGCCGCCGAGCCACAGGACGCCGTTGCTTGCGGACTGGCCGGGCGGGGGACGACTGCAAGCATTCATTCAATCGATTAGAAGAGGTGAAGCAAACGGCTCACGCGCCCAACCAAACGGTGAAGATGGGGTGTACAAAGTGCGTGAGCAGGTTCAAGATCAGCACATCCGAGGGGTCGCTTCCGTAGTCGTCTGTCGATAGGGATCGTTGGCGGAACGCTCGGCCCTGCTCCAACGTCCACGAGAGCCCGAGCACGCCGTCTGCGGGCAACGGAACGCCGTCGCCGTAGAAGCCGACGGCCGAGCCGAAGGTTTGATTCCAATCGAGCAAAAAGCCGCCCACCATGATCTGTTGAATGCATTAGAACAGCGATGAATGCTTGCGTACGTTCACGCGGTCGTAGTAGAACTGACACCACGGCAAGTGCTCGGCCGCCCTGCAGTTCAGATCGTCCGGACCCTCAGAAGAAGTGGAGGACTTGCTGCAAACAAAAGGAAGAGGAATGAATGCAATTGGTTATTTGCCTTGGATCGTAAGTGTGCTGCTCGCTGCTCACATTCGGGCAGCTCGAATCCAGCACCCACGACCAAATTTGGCCCGACTCCACGGAAAGAGTGAACGATTGAGCTGAACGGGGACAAGATGGACGAAGACGAGTGAAAGAGGAGTTACGCGGAGTTCCAAACGACAACTTCACGAGAAGTGCATCGCCTGAATACGCAAGAAAGAACTCCAGTGCGTTTCACGGTTACATACCGTCAGTTCCGCCTGTTGCTCCCGCTCCGACTGAACTGGCGGCTCGATGGACGAGCGGCCATCCCACAGGTTCCAAGAGTTTAGCGGTCGCCACCGTTCCGACGAGCAGCAAGGCGAGGTTGAGAAGAGCGTTCATTTCTCTTACAGAACACACCAAACGACTTTGACTCTTATTTTATTCCCGCGTATTCAAGCGATAAGAGCCCTTCAATGCTGGGCAGGCGGCTAGTTTGCGGCGAGAACCAGTGGAAGCACCTTCGCTCATTCCCCATCATCTCCTGCTCCCGCATCTGCGAGACGGACGGCGATAACCGACTTTTGAGACCAGATGACGGCATAAGACTTGCATCGAGTGAAAGCCGGGTTTATTCGTGACCAGTCGACCTCTTTCGTTCTCCTTCCAGCCCCCTCTCGATTGTAAGTAGCGGTTTATCGATTGTGTGCGAATGAAAGAGCGAATATTTAGGCGGTGGATGGGCCGAGAGAAATAAGAAGGCTAAAGAAAGGCTATACAACAACAAATAGTCTCGTTGCAACGGATGGAACGGTTAACTCGTTTACTCGATTATGCCGAACCGAATGGACCTTCTCGCGCGCTTTGCGGCGCTCAGTTGGAGAAGAGGCGGAAGCGGCGGCTCTGTTGGTTCCGCTTCGTGTTCTCCAGCTGATTCTCCTGACGGCGCGCCTCGTACTTGGCGAGCTCCTCGTCCTCCACGCCCGAGTCGAAGATCTCCGGCTCGGAGCGCCAGTAGGTGAACGGGCTGCAACACAAGGGTTAAACAACGGAAGAATCCATCGAATAAAACGAACCTGGAGCTGCCCGGATGCGCGAAGGCGCTGCTCGAATCCAACTCCTCCTCGTTGACGCTGCTCGCGCGCTTCGGATCGTGCAGCGGCGGGAAGAACGAGTCGACGAGGTTGTCGCGCGTCATCGCCTCGTAGTTGGTGTAGAAGGAGAAGCTGTGCGCCGACTGGACCTTGCTGGAGGGTTCGATCGTGAAGATGCGGTGGTTGGGCACGCCGACGGCCTGGTACGAGATGACGTCCGTCTCGCGGTTGCCGAAGCCCGCAAAGAAGGGCGACTTGACGGGGAACAACGAGCGGAGATCTTGCAGGCAGGCGATCTGAAGCGAAGCAATGCGAGACAATCAACAGACTCAAATGCAAACCTTGAACTCCTCGGGTCTTCGCTCGATCACCTCTCTGCAACAAATCGATTGAATTCCATAGCCCTCATTCTTGAACTCACTTCCGGAAAGCCACGAGGATGGAGGCGGGATTCAGGAGGACGGGACCTTCGGGCAGCATTCGCGACTCTTGGGCGACACTCCGCAAGTAGGCCTTCGTCTGGCGGGACTGTCCGATGGCCCGCGAGGAGAGGTAGACCATTCGGTAGCCGTTCAGGTGGATGCGGGAGAACAACTCGGCGACGCCGGCGTGCGCCCACGTGCCGCCGATGTGCGGCAGGACTTGGCCGAGGACGTCGGAGCGCGTGATCGTGCCGTCGATGTCCGAAATCACGATCTTTTCGCTCCATTTGATCAGGTAGACGTGACACGAGCACCACGCCGTTCCCTGCAACAAACAGGCGATCAATTAATCGATTGAATGAAAGGACTTGCCTGGAACTTGGTCGTGATGCTGAAGCGGGCATCGTTGGAGCCGTACTCCAGTCGGAGCGACTTCAGCTGGTCGGAGTTGAGGCGGAGCGTCCGCTTGAAGCGCACCTGCCGCCCGTCGTCCGGCGACGTGTAGACGGCGACCTCTTCGTCGGCCGACGACGAGAAATCGCTCGTCACCGACGTCCCACTGCGGGAGCGGGCGTTCGGCAGCAAATCAGAGTCGCTGACCGTGTGCGCGACCTGAGCGGCCGCCTGCTTCAGGTCCTCCGCCTCGGCCACCGGTGGCGGCACGTCGTACACCTCCGCGCCGGCCAGCAGCTCCTTTTCGATCACCCGATCCTTCTTCACGGCCGTCTCCACGACTTCGGGCGACACGGAAACCTGCACGAACACGAGGGATCAAACGAATCGAATCGAAGGGACCCACCGACTTGTCGCCATCCGGCGGCGTCACCGCGGACTCATCGACCAGGGACTCCATCGAGCGAGCGGCCGGCGAGTTGGGCGATCCGCCCGCCGACATTCCGTTCCCGCTGTCCAGGTTCGAGGTCTGACTACAAGCGAAACAGAGGGATCAATCGATTGAACGAAGGCAAACAAACCTCGAAGTCCCAAAGTATTTCTCCAACTCGTTCGGGTCCTTGTTCTTCAGATCGCCCAGGTAGACGCCCTCCTCCTGCGGCGGCGGCTCGTTGGTGCGCGTTCGCCAGCGGAACCACGACCAGCCGCCCGGCTTCTCCTTTTCGTTGCCCAGCGGCTGCTTCGCGCGGTTCTTCTCCTTCGTCAGCGGCTTCGACTCGGGGTACTCGCCCCACTTCCAGTCGGGGTCGTTGTGCTGAAAGCGGAGGAAAAAATCGGGAATAATCAATTAAATCAAAGAAAGGAACTCACCGCATCGAAGCGTTGCCGATCGCGGTCGATCTCCGAGTCGGAGAGGGCGCCGTCCGCGATGTTTGCCAGGGGGTGCGGAACGGGCGGCTTCTCCTTCTTCTTGCTGGCCGCCGCGCTCTCGTCCTCGCTGTCCGAATCCGTGCCGAACTGGAGCTTGCGACGGGGCTGCTGTTGGGCGTGATCGCCGGCCGTCTCGGCGGCGTCCACCCGAAAGAGGGCCGACTTGGAGTGGGGGATGGAGCGGCCGTCGTTGACCGTCGCCGCGTCGATGTTGCCCGAAGTGAGCTTTCGCTTGTGGCCGCGTTTGTGGGCGCCGGACGGCTCGCGCTGGACGGCGGCGTCGTTGGCCGCCGGCTCGGGTTGGGCGAGGAACGAGAGGTCGGGCAACGAGCGGTACTTGCGGCACGAGAAGATGGACGAGTGGAACGGGAGTTTCTGCTTCGGGTTGAGCGTTGGCGCGTCGTCCATCAGCCGCTTCCTCGCGCTCGTCTTCTTGCTGCAAACGAAGCGAACAAACGAACGAACGAACGAAAGATCGAAGAGGACTCACCTGTTGGCTCCGCCGCGTTGATTCGCGCGTTTGCGGAGTTTCTTCGGCGACGGCTTCCGATCGGCCCGCTCGGCGTCGCTCTCCGCGCTGCCGGTGGCGCCCGGGATGGGCGAGGTGGCGAGATACTCGGGGAACTCCTCCTCGCCGTCGATCTCTTCGACGAAGAAGGCGACGCCGTTCTCGCCCAGCTTCATCTTCACGCCGTCGATCAGCTCGTTGTTGATTTCGATGTCGATGAACTGAACGCAAGCGAGGCATCAAACGAGAAGGAGGAGAGAACGAACCTTCCCGTCCGAGTTGAAAACCGCCCATTTGCCGAAGCGAACGTGGAACGGCGTCGAGAGGTACGTCCCGTCCGGTTGCTCCACGACGATCACGTCGATTGCACCTGCAAAGACGCGAATAACGAGGTCAATGTCGAGGATTCCGTTGGTTGAAGAAAAGAGGATGTTTTGCTGCCTGTTCTGCTGGAAATCCCCCGAAATCCCTCGAATTCCAGCCGAAAAGAGCGAAAGAATGGAAGGAAACTCACCGGAGAGTGTGGCCGGATTCATCGAGTTGTACAGGTGCACGATGTTGTTGAATATCGTTGACACGTAGTCCATTTTGACCGGTGGAAGAGGAGCGGAATGACCGGCTGAAAACGAAGGAGAAGGAATGATCGAATGGAGCGGACGAGCGGCGATAAAAATCCACGAGCTGCACGCGCCGTCGAATGTTTTTCGCCGACAAACTCGTCGAGTTCGTCGTCGAACACGCGCGAGGCACCGGAAAATTCGACGCGAGTCGCCGCTCCGTCCGGCGAGGCGACCGGCGGAGCGGAACGTCGGCGGACGGCGAGCTTATCGAATGGAAACGGCGGGCGGGCGGGAGCAAATCGATCGCCCCGCATGGAAAAAGTGGTAAACAACACCCGCGAACTGCAGCTGATCGACGATTTTTGCAGCGGGCAGCAGCAGCGAGGGGAAGCGCATGTTTTGGTCGTTGCGAACGCACGAGCGAAGCCGAGCGGACGGGGAGGACGGAGAGCGGAGCGGGCTGATGAAAAAGAAGGAGGAAGACTTTCGAAATGCGAGGGAAGAGACGACCACTCGCCCCGCTCGGCGGCTTGTTTACGCACACGTACCGCCGCGCTCCTCGTCGCTCCTCCACTCGCCGCCGCTCGCCACTCACAAACATCCACCACGAGGCGGAGGAGGGAGGAGGTTGGGAGATCAAAGATGAAAGCGGAGGAACGTTTGTTCGTGAAACGAAGAGGAAAAAAGCGAACGGCCGGTTGATTCATGAGCAACACGGCCGGAAAATCGATTCCGTTCGATTCGCCCCGATTAGAGCGGCAGCCGCCTCCTGCCTGACGGCTGGGTGCTCTTTGACCCGCCCGCCCGCTTCATGCGGCGCTCATGAAACGAGAAGCTGCGTGCTTGCAGAAGAAAGTAAACAACTGCGATCTCCTGGGAAATTTCATTAGTTTTCAGCGGAAAGCAGAAAGAGCGGGGAAGTAGGCGGAAATTAACTCAATTTAAACCCAACAGAACGGTCCGGAGTGTTCCTCCAAGAGTTCAAAGAACACACACGTCAATCAAGCAGCAACAAAAGGAAACCACTGCATTTCGTTGCAAGGTGGAGCGGTCAGCGGGTCCAACTGCCCACCATTTTCTTCCGTCTTTCGTCCAGATTGTCCACATTTCCCATTCAAAGGTCGTCCACCCGTGTCCGTCCAGCCGTCCAGCGAGAGGAATTCCGGACCGCCCGACCGCTGGAACCAAACGACCGGCCGGCCGGGCGGCGAGCACGCGGCAGCATCGGAAAGACGGCGAGCGGGCGGACGGGCTGGAAGCGAAAACAACGTGCTCGTCTTTTTATTCCCGCCAAAAATCACGCGTTTTTCTTCGACTGGGATGTTCACCGCCAAAGAATCACGTGGTCGCCGGTGTTGCGACCGCCCGCCGAGGATCCCCGGGCGGCAGGACTCGTTCGTTCGTTCAAACGGCTGCTCGAACGAATCACTCACTTGTTTCCGCCCGCCGACCGTCGATAAGAAGACGGGCGACCGACTGAGAGGCGGCTTGATGAAACGGTCGGTGCAACAAAGAAGGAGGGCGAACGGAAGAACCGAAAGGAGAAGCAGACAGTCGGCCGGTTTACACTCAAAAATGGATAGCGTGATCGGCAACACTGGCGCAAGAGAAACAAACTACCGACCGATTGCACGACTGAACAACGCAAAGTGTTGCCAATCCCATCCCCTTCATTCCGTGTTGTTATCAACACCCGTTCGCGTCAACAGCCGCCTCGTGCTCCCGTTCGCTCCACTCGCAAACACCCGCACGAACTCGTGGGATGTTTGATCGAAAAGAACGAGCTTTTGAATCGAACCCAAAGCTTTTCGTTCGAAGAGCAGAGCGAGCGGATGTTCGACGGAGCGGAGCGCGGGCTCGGGGCGGAAATTCCCCGCCCGGCCGCTCGCTTTTCGTCTGCCCGCCGGCCGCAAACCACGTGGTCGTCTGCGAAGCGAACGTGCAGGACGCGAGGTCCTCGCGAATGCAAAAGAGTCTCATGTTTAAAGGACATTCGCACAGTTGAGTACAAAAGGGAGAAATGAGAACGCTGTTTTGAGGTCAATCCCCTGCAACCCTCTTCGCTGCTCCCCGCAAAACGAACAGCCCGCAGTTGGAGTGCAACTGAACGATCGAACGATCAAACCTGTTCGAGGATGATCGATCGCGTAAACCGCTTAGTTCCTCGCGCGATTATCAACCGAACGAACACACGAGCGATACGAAACAAGTGGATGGAAATCGGCAGCGGGGTCACGAGTTGAGTACAACCGAGAACGATTGTTGTTAGTCCGAAAGAGAAGCAACACTTGCAGCGGGGGGGAAGGAAAAGTGAAGGTAAACAAGTCAGCGGAAGGAACGTCAAAACACCCGCCCGCCCGTGCGGCTCGTGTTTCCGCCGTTCCGCTCGCTCGCCGTTCGCCCGCCCGCTCCAGCAAAAACAAACCCGACCGCCCGTTTCCCGTCCATCCGAAACCACGAAGATCACGCTGGAATGTTTACGCACGATTTCAACCGAACGGATGACGTGATTCGAAGTGCTCGCATTGCGAAATCTGCCGTTCCTCGTGACTCACAGCTGGGGACAGGTGGGGTTTCGCAATCGAAAGAACAGCAGATGCATGAATCCTCACCGCTTTTAAGTGATCCCGATAAAGCAGAGGATTCTCGCGGGAAAGACCCGCACTGGAAGCTGAATGCCTGCGGAAGGCGCCCGCTTCTTCCCAGCGGAAACTTCCTGACTGTTTTCCTCCCGCTTCCTCCCGTTTCAGCGACGGACTTTGGACTTGCAGCCAGACAAACAATTTTCTAATCAGTGCTCTTGCGAGAAGGAAACAGACCGCTTTAGACCGCTGCAATTAACGGTCTAGTCAACAACAATGTTTCTCCGTTTCCTGTTGCGGATTTACAAACCTTTGACCAAAACAAGTGACCACACCCCGACAATTCGGAGGTGGGCGATCAACAATCAGACGCCGATTGTTGTTTTCGACCCTCCGCATCCACGAAATCCCGTTCGTGACGCCCGTCTGCGTTCATTCTCGTTTGGCGCGTCGCCGTTCGTCATCCATTGGCAGCGATCAATTGATTGAAAGATTGAGAGGAAGGATGAACGGCAGAGGAGAAGAGGAATGAGAGGAGTGCGAGGATTTAAAATGACCACTCTAACGGACGCCGTTCAGTTGTTTACTCCATTCAGCGAACTCGGCTCGTGATCTCCCTTCTAATCGTGAGTTTCCTCATTGATCACGATTCCCTTGACCACCTTTGCTTTAGGAGATGGTGGCCTTTCGACTGCTCCTGCTCGTCGCCTTGATTTCTTTCGTCCAAACGGCCGTCGGCCAAATCTTCATCGGCCTCCCGCCCCCGCCGATCGTCCTCGGCGCCCCGCCGCCGCCCCCGATCGTCTACGGACCGCCGCCTCCCGTCTACTACGGATGAGCTCGGGTGGATTGAAGTGATTTCTTCTCTGCTGTGTGTACATTTGACCTCTTGCTGATCTTATCAATAAATAAACAACCGATTGACCACTTTCTTGGTGATTTTCTTGAAGTAAACGAACAGAATGACCGGTGGTCGATTTACGCGTCCTTCACGCCACTTCTTAGACCCAAATCCACTCGATCGATGGGGAGTCCGTCCGGTTTTCCACCGTCGGCAGGCCGTTTGGAGGCCACTCATTCGTGATAAACGGTGAGATCACCCGCACAACTTCTTTGTTTGTAGTCGGGAAGGAAGTGCCGAGCAGGTTGGCGACAGAGAAGTTGATCCCCGCTGAGCCGAAAGACGCCATTCGAAAAGGTGATCAGTGGGGCAAGGTCGCTCGAGCCCGAGTGCGGGTGTTGCTCATGCAATATGCGATTCACTGATTTGTTGAAAGTTGACAAACACCAGCGAACACCAGCGAACTCCGTCGAACAATCGAGAAGCGTGTTCTCCGAATTCAAGCAGAAGAACGCACACGAATATTCGAGAAGCCGAGTGTTTTGTAGGATGCTATTAACCAACGCTCCAATTCAAAGTCCAAATGCCCGCGGCAACCGAGCGAGCCGACCATTGGGTTCACATTTCTTCGTCGAACACTCACGCATGCATTCGTTTGCGATGTCTCTAGTTTCTGTTCGGGCGCTCCTTCGAAGAGATCGGCGGTGTTGCGCGATCCGCGCGGTCAGCCGCCTGCCGCTTGGCGCTCGGCGACCGTTGGGGCGATCGGGGGACGCGGAGATCGCCGCCCACTTCGGCAAACGCGGCCGCCGCCGAGCGAGCGATCGCGGCGGATCCCCGCGCGTATAAAAGCGGGAGTGGACGAGGTAAACAGAGCACCGGCCTCTCCGTCCACTCACTCACTCCCCAGTCACCTGCCCGCCGCTCTCGTCGAAAGGATGCTGTCGAAAGTGCTGCTCCTGCTCGTCGTCCTGCTCGCCGTCGTCGCCGTCGCCGAGGCCCAGTGGGGTTACGGCTTCCGTCGTCCGTACTACGGAGGCTTCGGACCGGGCTTCCGCCGTCCCTTCTACGGTGGAGGTTCGTTCGCTTCTTTCATTTCATTCCTCTCATTCATCTGTTTGCAGGCTTCTACCGTCCTTATGGCTTCTACGGCCGTTGAGCTCGCGCCCTCATCCAGACGGTCGGCTTTCATCCGCCAGCGACGTCCTCTGAGTTGTTCGTGATCCTTCTGCTTTGTGTACATTTACGTGTGAAGTGCGTCTAATAAACGAAAGCATTTCCCTTCATCTCGAACGAAGGGGTCTCTCGAAAGAAATAAGAATTGTTTACCCCGTCGAATCGAACAAACAAATTTGCGGCGAGTTGATGACCCAATCGATCACTCCGCTTTCTTTCCGCTACGAATCGAATCGAGCGGCTCGATTTCAACGAAAGAACGCCCATTCCAATGGGCGAGCGTCCACTTGGAGTTCGCGGAGAACTTTCGAGAAGCAGCGAGGCGTTCAGCGGTTGACCTCCGCTTTGTTTCGTTCTTTGCACCCGCTGGTTGAAGGCAGCAGCAAGGAGTGAACGAGCCGATGGAGTGGCGGTTTACGGCATTGATTGGTGACCGTAAATCCCTTCGTTCCCTTGAACCCAATTGAATGGACCGTCTGGTGGACAGGCGGCGGGATCAAAGCGAGCCGCTCGTTGCTGATCGTTGATCGCCCGGCGCAACGCGACCACAGCGGCTCGTTTGACGTCGAGCGGCGTTCGGCGAACCCGACGCGCAGGCGAACACCCCCGCACTCCGCTCGCTGGCGGGCGGTGGGTCGATTGAGCAGCTGATTGGGTTGTTCGTTTCGCTCGCGGGCATTCCATTCGTTTCGTATGGGAATTCGAAAACAGAGCGAAGTTCCCGGATCAAGCCGGGATTGGAGATCGGCAAGAGCGATCGGGGCCAAGAACAAGACCAAATGCAGTCTCAAAGCAAATTTTCCCCGCGGTCCAGCGCGTTCTTCGACCCTCACCGGCCGCTCACCCCCCGCTCTGCACCCATCAGAATCAAAGTCCGCTCGTTCGTTCGATTGACGTCAATCGGGCGCCAAGGAGATCGGGTGCAACTCGACGGCACGCGGGGATCGGCGCTCGACGCAAAAGCCGACCGAAACTACGCGCCGGCCGGCCGTTTGGGGCGCGAGTCGATCGGAAATCAAGGCCGCTCTCCGCTCGCCGCCTACCGTCTTGTTTGTAGTCGGGTGGAAGATGGGAATGAAAACAAATTAGTGTGTTTTTGTCTCCGCTTGATCGTTGCAAAACACACTGAAGGAGTGAAAAATAAAAGAATTGAATGAGACTTGGGGCGCAATTTGAGTGGCCATTGGTACGAACAGTCAACGAGCGAATAAAGAGCGAGTAAACAGGAAGATTGCTGTCTTTTTGGCCGTGAATTAGATAAACGAAATTAATTTCTATTGCCAACACTCCAAGGCTGTTGTTGTCCTCTCACTCCCATTGCACTTTCCATCCCTTGCAAGCACCGATCTCGAGACCTTGCGGAATGCACGTCCATTTGCGGAGGAGTGCGCGAATCGCGTGGTTCGGGGCACGAGTGCACGTGTCTTCTTTAGGTGTAAAGCGAAGTGATTTCGCTCCCACTCGCTTCTCCCACTCACTTCTCCACCGTACTCGACGGTCTCCAGCATTCCGCTCCGTCCGTTCAGGCGGTTGTTTGTTTCCCGCTCGTCATTGCTTTCGGTCGGTCGCCCGTTTGTTGTTGGGAAATCGCCGTAAAGCGGACGCCTCCGCACTCACGACGGCGGCCGTCGACCGGCAGACGCGGCAGACGAAATTTAAACTTCAAACGATCGCCCACTTTCTTACGAGTTGGACGAACAGCCGACGACAAACGAGCCGCAAGTGAACTCCAAGCGGACGTGCAGCAATCAATCGGCGGTGTGGAAAGAGGGCGAGTGCAAAACACGCCGCTTGGAACAAACATCCGATCAAGCGGCGCACTCTGCGCTTTCTGCTTTCAACAAACACCTCCGCGCAAGTGCCCGATCTCTCGTCCGAGCAAGCGAGTGGGTTGACCGACGGAAGATCAAAATTCGTCCAGCGCCCACGCGTGGGCGGCCGGCCGACCGGCGGAATGCCGCGGCGCTCCTCCTTCGAGCGGCGCGCAGATCGCGTATTTAAGCCGGTCGCTGATAACCGGATGGACAAGCGGCGGCGACCAGTGGGCTCCGGTTGGCGGCTTGCCGATCACTCTGCGGTCTGATCTGCGGGGGATCTGCGGTTAGCTTCGTACTGTACTCGGGCTCGCCTTACCATCCTTGCATCCTGCCGCTCCAACCACTCACTCAATGCTTGCAGAACCCTTTCGCAATCGAAATGAAGGCCGTCTACCTGCTCTGCCTCGTGGTCGTCGTCCTCGCCGTCACGCTGCCCCAGGTGGAGGCCCAGTGGGGGTAAGCGGATGAAAGGATGCTCTGACTGTAATTCTTCGTTTAGAATGGGGATGTGTAAGAGAATTGCTTGGTGCGGTTAATACAGAACTCTTTAGACCCCGGAATGATGGGCGGATACGGAGGTAAGTGAGTGATGTGTGTTCAGAACTAAACCGTCTACTTGCAGGCTACGGAATGGGCGTAAGCGATCGGTAACGTCTCCAGTGACTAATAGGATCGCCTAGATGATGCGTCCGGGGGGATGGGCATGGGAATGCAAGTTTATCTTCGGTTGTTGGCTCACGATTGATTTGTCTTGCTTCAGGTATCGACCCGTGAGTTTTTTGTTCTACTACTGGCTTCTTCGGCTTCGCTATTCGATCCTTACGAGCTCGATTGCAGTACGGAATGTACGGCATGTACGGCAAAAAGAAGTAGAGACGTGTTCCACGGGGCTGTCGGCACCCCACCGCTCGTCGCCGTCCTCTGGCTCTTCCGTCCGTCCACACGACTCTTCCCGTATTTGTATCATAATAACGAGTCTCTACCGCAATAAACGTCGTGCATTCATCCGTTTTGAACGAGTAGACGTGGGTTCTAATGAAATAAGACGGGATTGGCTGGTTGAGACATGCGAGAGCAATCGGGCGTCGTTTGTGCACTTGAACCTTCGTCTCTCGCGTATTGTTGTGAAAGCAAATGGTTGTTGTTGAACAGTCTGCGAGATGTTCGGCAGCAAGCAGTGATCACTTGACCCACAATCCGCTCGCAATGATCTCCAGTTGGAGTTTGAAAGAAGATGACCTCCGCCGTTCGATGTCCGAACGGGCGTAAACAAGTGAAAGCCGCAGAGGAGCGCAGTGAACTCGTGCACTTCCGCCTTTCTTCACTCTTTCGTCGTCGTCGTCGCCGCCGTTCTCTTGTTCGTTCGGGTCGCGCGGACGATTCGAGAAGAACGGGGGCGGCGAACATGACCGGCGGGCGGCCGTTTGTCACTCGTCGACGGGCATTCGGGCGGGTGATCGGCGGGGGCGAGCGCAAGAGCGGGAAGTAAACAAATTTATTTTCAGTTCCATTCTCGTCGTTCTCGCCGCTCCCCGCTTCTCGCAAGCCTTCAAAGATCGCACGAATTGCGCAAGCCGTGGGCGAGACGACGAGAACGGCCGCCGTCGTCGCGCGACGAGTGAATTTCGAATAAAAACAAGACGAAATCGACGGAACGAAGGAGACGAAATGGGGCGACAAACAACAACAACGAACGGCGCAGTGCAGACGTCAACACGTGCCCTGCGGCCGCCTCCGCCCGCCTTCCTCGCCGAACACAACGGCCGGCACTTCCGCAGCCGCACGACCGCCATCGCTTGACTCCACCCATCGATCGACGATCACCCACACCGGCCGCATATTTAAGGACGGCCCGCAGCTCTCGAATCACCAACCAGCGGCTTCCGTCGAACTCCACTCGCTTCTCACTTGATTCGATCGCTTGAATTCGTGTCCCAACTGCTCCCTTCGATCCCGTCGACTAATCCACACCGTCTTCAGTTGATCTACTCCTTCACAATGCAATCTAAAGCTCTCCTCGTCCTCTGCCTTGTCGCTTTGGTGTTGGCCGTCACCCTCCCGACCACCGAGGCCCAGTGGGGCTACGGGTTTGTTCTGAGTGGTCATCCTTGTGCTCTATAGCTCTGTTTAAGCATGGGGTACCCGATGATGGGATATGGCGGTAAGAAGAAAGGATGTTGATGTAGAGACTAAACCGAATTGCTTTTAGGCTACGGAATGGGCATGGGGTAGAGTTTGACTGGGATTTTCTCTTACTTATCGTCTCCAATTTAGCATGTACCGTCCCTATGGAATGGGCTACGGAAGAAAGCATTTACAGCGTTCGAACGGTCTCCAAATTGATCATTTTAGTGTACCGACGACCGTGGGGCATGTGGGGACGTTAAACGACTCGCCGTCTCGGATCCGTGCCCTTCAGCATCAGACCTTCTTTCCCTCTTTGTTCTGCAATCATTACTGTACACTAATAAGCGCCTTTGATAATAAACGAACATCTGCAACGGTTGTGTCAGTCGGCCATTGGACGAAAGAAGCGAAATGCTCGCAAAGTTCGAGGATTCGCTTGCTCGCTACTCTCTCACCTCAAGAGAGCACTTCCTGATGTTAGTTGGAAGGTTGAGATCGACGAAACAAAGGAATTCCGTGGAACACGTCGATGGGTCGGCATGCCGTGTGTAGTCGGCGAGTGGCTTTGATCGGCGCTCGCAATGTTGGCTCAATCTGTCCACTACCTTCTTTTCACTCGCGAGGAATAGCAAGTACCTAGGTGAACAGGCAGATCGCAAAATCTATCGGGACGTGTTGTTTCGTTTTAGCCAAACCAACGGCAAAAGTTTGTGAATCGGTCCAAGCAGACTTGTGAACAACAAACAACCGGAATTTTCACCCACGTTCTCTCTTCCATTCTCGTTCCGTTTGCCGTTAATGACGCGAACACAAACAGCAAATCGGCCTATAAATGTCAGATCTCTTGATTGACCAGTCGAAAACAGCGCGCCATTATCTAAGCACTCGATGAGCTCCTGCACGCCTTACTCATCCTGTTCAGCGTCTTCAAGTGCATTTCACAAATGATCTCAAACAAAAGATCGAACTCAAACGCTCGCCAAACACTTCCGTTTTGTCGTCGATCTCTTCGACTCATCGCTTCCGACAAGCGAACTCGTGGGATCGATCGCAATCAGCTGTTTGATGAACACTCGCCTGCTTGTCTGTAGATTACTCACTGCTTTCCACCCGTTCCGTTCCCCCAACTCTGTAGAAAAAAGTAAAGCGAACGGAAGAAAGTGAAACCCCCGTGTCGCCCGTCTGCCGGGCGACCGTTTCACCGAAATGGTGATGGATGAGGCGCCCGAACGAGTGGATTCTCCGGGAGACCGTCGGGTTGTTTACCGCCGCCAACCTTCAAAGGTCAAGGTTGTTTGTTCGGTTCGCGCGGTTCGGGAATTCATTTGCGTAATCACCGTTGGCTCCACGACAGCCTCGTGTCTCCTGTGGGTTGTTTGTTGAATGCATTCGACACTCCGCCCTCCATTGGGCATCGGCTGATGGGCGCCGCTGATCGCGTACAACCGCCGCCGTATAAAAGCGGCGGCCAAAACGGTCGAATGGGGAAGAAAGACGGTCGGCGGCGGCGGGCGGCAAGTGATCACTGCTGCCCCTGCCGCGCGGCGGACGGACGACCCGAATGGTTCGCGTTGAACAGTTGGGCTGTTTGTTAGGGGGAGGTGATCGCTTTCGTCCTTCCGCAGTGGTCTGCTTCTGTTCGTGTTGATCGTAAGGGCTGGGGATCGCTCGGACTTTTGGCACCTTCCCATTGACTCCTCAATCGCATTGATCTCTACGAACACCCTTTGATCTCCTTTTGTTTTCGTTAGTCGACCGAAGATCAGCACAAGCGGGCTGCACTTTGACCTCCGCTCGTCGATCGCCCTCTTGTCCACTCGTTCGCTTGTCGCGTCGCGCGGCGTCGTCTTGCGCATTGAAGGGGCGGGCGGGCGGGCAGGGGCCAAAGCCGAAGATTTGCGCAAACCGCTGGGAAACGCGGCGGTTGGCGCTGGGGATAAAAGCGGGCTCGGCGGCCGGAATCTTCACTCGCTCTCGACCTCCTCCTCCCCCAACTCCTTACTCCCTCTCGTGCTCGTGCTCTCGATCGTGAGTACTCGCCGTCCACTCCCCTCCGTTCAGCCCACTTATTCCTCCGCTTTCAGAACACTCGAATCATGTCGCTGAAGCTCGTCGCCTTCCTCTGCCTCGTCGCCCTCATCCTCTCGGTCGCCGTCGACGCCCAGTTCTTCGGCGGATACCCGGGCATGGGCGGCGGCATGTACGGCCGCGGAGGGTATGGCGGTAAGCGTTCTCTGCTCCAGATACTCGTCTAAACATCTAAATTTACAGGCTACGGACGTGGCATGTACGGCGGCGGGTACGGTCGCGGCAAGTTTCCTCTCCTTTAGACTCTTCTAACCATCAAATCGTTCAGGAATGTACGGCGGAGGCTTCGGGCGCCCGTACGGTGGCATGGGTAAGTCGGCAGCCACGAGTAGATTCATCTCCTCGCTTCCTTTCAGGCTGGGGACGTTAGACGCACTCAAGTGGCCATGCTTCTCCTCCTGCTCTCTTCGAACATTCTTCTCTGATCCCCCGCCTTTTGTAAATGTCCCTCTTCTGCTCCGCGTTGTAAATGGAATGCTCGTGCCCATTGGGGCGTCTCTTCAAATAAACACTAATCGCAATCAGCGTCTTCTGTTCTGTTGATCGATCAACCGAGCAGTTGGGCGACCAACTGGGGAGCGGGCGGGGACCGGCAGCGGGAATGCGGAGGGCTGACGAGATGGCGGGAAGAAGTGGAAAACAGTGGGGAGGAAGCAAGTGAACACGGCGGTCGACGGTGAACTTCAAGTGAAAGGCGGAAGGATTGAAAGCAAGGGATGATTGCCTTCAATTCCCTCGATTTCACGCGGATCTCGACCTCGATTCGTTGCAATAACGAGCGAGCGAGTCGCTTCTGCCCAGAACGAGGGAAAGTCGGTCACTTCCGTTCCGCCCTCCGGTCAGCACACGTTCAAATGCCTCCTTTCTCTTCGATCGACCGTAATCTAACGGGAGCTCTCGGCGGAATCGAAAGATGCGGGGGCGTTTGCAAGTGAGTGGTCGACGCAATTGCAGCGGCAATCGAATCGGCAAGTTCGCTTGTCCGTGATCACTCGCTTGTCGCCGCTCGTTGTAATGAGAGAGTAGTGGACAGTCACCGTCGGCTGTAACGCGCGCATTGACGCACGAACGGCCGCTCGCCCGATTTCCGCCGCCGCCGTTCGCCCAACCGACCCGCCGGGCGCCTGATCGGCCGCTTTTTTCCCACGAGCCGCCGGGCGGCGGGTCGATCGGCGGGATCGATTTGCGGAAGATCAGCGCCAATCGCCCACTCATTCCTTTCGTCAAGCGTTCCGTTCTTTCAGTTGTTTTCAACCTTGATGCTTTGAATCCAATGAATGGAGTGTTTTGAAAGGCGGCCCCCGTGTTACGGCGGGCGTGAGCAGACGGCCGGCGGGGCGAACGGGGCGGACCGCCCGATTCCACTAATTTCTTTTGATTTCGCGCAACTCCCCGTGCTTCCCGCGTTTCCACACCCGGCGAGTGTAAAGCGCGCGCGAGAGCGCGAAAACCTCGACACGAATTTCGCGCATAAAAGCCGCCAATCAACCGCTGAAACCTCCACACTTCTCTTCGTCCGTCGGTCGTGTAGATGCGGGGATCTGCCGTCCACTGTCGTCGTTTAACTCGTCTAGTTGCAGATCGAATCGAAATGAAGTCCTGCGCTCTGATCTGCCTGCTCGTCCTCCTGCTCGCCGTCTCCGTCGAGGCCCAGTGGGGAATGGGATACCCGCAAGTTTCTTTTAGTCTCTTTGATTCTAATGGTTTTGCTTTAGGGGAATGCAAGTTTGAAGGGAGCACCGCGTAGATTAATGATCGAAACCACAGGGGCTACGGAGGCATGGGGATGGGCGGAATGCAAGTTTCAACGGAATAGTGAGCGCCTAATGGCTGAATGTTTAGGGGCTATGGCGGAATGTAGGCATCACAAACGGCATTGACGAACAAATCACTCCTTTAGGGGCGGCTGGGGAATGCGCCGCCGGATGATGATGATGGGCGGGTAAGATCTTTTCAATTGCTTACCCAATTAGCTTAAATTTTACTTTAGCTACCCCGGAATGGGCTACGGTTCGTTTAACTCTTCTTTAGCTGGCTCTCGTCATTCTCACTGAACGCAACCTTGTTCTTTCAGGCGGAATGGGTGGTTACGGAGGAATGGGCGGTTACCCGCAAGTCTTGTAGCTTCGCTACTACTCAACAACACGCCCCTTTTCAGCGGAATGGGCTACGGAATGTACGGATAAGAGAGAGGCTCCTACGGCTCTTCACCGACGTGCTCCACTCCCCGCTCTTCAAGTTCTTGATTCTAATGATCTGCTCATTCAACGGTCCACCCCTTCGAACAATCTTAACTTAATTTGTCGAGACATAAATCAAGATCCTCTACAAGGGCTCGATTGTGAGGCTGATGAATGTAACAAGCAGTTCATTTTCCTACTCCTTTACTTTCTGCTCACTCAAAACGCCCCAGAGAGACCAGAAACTAATGAGCACGCCGATCGAACGCGCCGAGTTTAAAGTCGACCCGCACGCCCGTTTCCGCCGCGTGATTCCCGCGAGGCGGCCGGGCGGGTGGGTTCTTCGAAACCGCGCGGTCGGGTGTTCGCCGAACGCCCGCTCGACCCGCGACTTTCAGCAGTAAGAGGGTGCATCCAGTCCGTCGAGGTTTTGATGCAACTCGGCTTGAAACATTCTCATTGCTTGAGATCAAGGCCGTTGTGCGGAAGTGAGAACGTCAGCCAGGTCCAAGAAGAGAGCAGCAGTCTTCCACGGCGACCTTGAGCGCTTTGTGTGAAGCCAAAGAACCTTTACTTTTATTCAAGCAGCAGCAGCACGATTACACAATCTTTGTACAAGCAAGATAATACGGGCGACATTCTTTTTGAGATCAAAGCACTTCGAAGACCACCGATTACTCATTCGTTTGTCTCGTCACACGTCCTCCTCGTGGGCCAGCCGCTCGAACTGCTCGAAGCCGTGCGGTCGGCGCTGCTCGACGCGCGTGGGCAGCGGGGCGAACAGCGAGGGCAACGCAGGCGGCGACGGGGCGAACGGTTGGATCATCCCGCCGCCACTCAATCCTCCATTGATGCCGCCGTTCAACCCGCCGTTCATGAGGCCGCCGCCCATCAGCCGGCCGTTCTCCATCTCGGGCATTCCGTAGAACGTCAACGAGGGGTAGTGGCAGTAAGATTCGCACTGGTACGCATGCTTGGAAATCGACTTCGACTCGCAGCAGCCGTGCAGCCGCCACTCCCGGCGGATGAGCAGATAGGCGGAGATCGTCGAGCAGAAGGTCGCCGCCGTCAAGGCCAGCGTCCCGAACGCGTGCACAAAGTACGCGTAGCCGAGGCGTTGCTAAACACTCATGAGATATCTACCTATCCATTCTGTTCGTGCTTGCCTGGTAGATCTCGTTGGCGCCGTTGATGTTCCGGTTGTCCAGCCGCATCGCCGCCACGAAGAAGATTCCGTCGCCGAGCATCGAGCAGGCCGCTAAGGATTGGAATTGCATTCGTTTCTTAGCTTTTTGTTGTGCTTACTGGCTGTCATCACGGAAATGACGTGAAGTACGCCGTTGGGCACGAAGCACGGCGAGCACGCGCCCACGACCATCGACATGAACGCGAAGATCAGCGAGAAGCTAAACGAGTGGGGTAGCACGGCGTTTCCAGCCCGTGGAAAGCGAGGAATAGCGGGGTGCTGCAGCTGGCCACCGCTCGGGGCGAAAAGTTTCGCTGCGGGACCTGCGCTCAAAGGGAGTCCCCAACGGCGTTGCTTTTAATGGCGTTATCTGGATCACGTTAAGGGAGTTTGATGATGTTTTTGCGGCGATCCCTCCGTTTGATATCAAAGAAGGCCTTAGAAAAAGACTTTTGCCAAGGGGTCCACCCACTATCCGGAAAAACTGTCCGCCGTCTTTTTAACGGTGAAGAAACGCCGTAAAGTACATTTCTTACCGCAATTGCATGCTTGTTATGCACAACGGCTGCCAGCCCACCAAACCGCATCGTGTGGTGGCTTCAATGCTTGTGGTTTAGAGGCAGCGGCCAAATGTCAGCCCTAATCAGAAATGTCCAACAAGAGATTCTTCGTGCATTTTCACTTTTGTAATCTGATCTTTACATTATCCTGACTATCGAAATTTGCAACTTTGGTGTTTTTTGTCTTCTTAAGGCTCAATGAGCACTTCAGACGCTTCGCTCAAACAGAACGAACGTGCTGTAAACGCAAGAAGCAAAGTCGGCTATGTTTATCAAAAAGACGCAAAACACAAACGTTTTCCGAGAGTTGAGGCCATCAGCACGCTTCGTCGGCCGATCTACAGCTTGCACAACGGTTCAAGCGTTGAACGCCGTTCACAAGTGCACGAAAGCCGTTAGAACTGCCAGATTGACGCAATGAGACGTGATTTCCGTTGGTTATTATAATTCATCTTTTGGAAGAGTAGGAAAACTAAAACCCAAGGTCTTCTGGAAGCAAGAACCTTTGCGGACAGTCGTCTTCAACAGGCACTCGAAGAATTTTCACAACTAGTTTTGCTTTACGTTCCTTGATTGAAAACGCAGGGATCGCCGCAAAAACATTCTTGAATTTCGTCCAAACAATCGAGATACAGCGCTTTGAACAACCTCCTTTACGGCCTCTCCTCGAGCGGAGGTCCCGCCGCGAAACTTTCCGCCCCGAGCGGTGGCCAGCTGCAGCACCGCGCTAATCCCGCCCGGGCACGCCGTGGGTAGGGGGTCGTTCGTAAGGCTGTTAGAGGTGTCTCGTGAATGGGAGCTCCAACAACAGCCTCCTCTCACTCCACTTACATAAAGAAGAAGATGACTCCTTTGTGCTGGGCTAAACCCAGACCATCAATGAAATCTCTAAACAGTCAAAACGAACGAAGGAATCGATGGAGCAGGAGTTCCGTGGCCGCAACGTCGCCGTCCTCCACCGCCACGCGGATCGACCGGCTGGCCGCCGAGTCGAATTTGTACTTCAAACAGAGGGGATTAACTGAAGAAATTGATGAGGGCGTACGGTGCAGCGCTTGCTGGTGCGGAAGGTGAAGTCGCGCGGGCGGAGTTTGTCGAGCGGGACCGTCTCGGAGCGGACGCAATCGTAAAAAATGCCGTGCTCGTGGATCGCGTTGAATTCGGCCAACTCCACCACCTACGGAAAGGATGAGTGGGAGGAAGGAGGAACGAACCTGCCAGCCGGGCAAGCTGATCGATAGCGCGCAGATGACGCAGCCGAAGAGCGTCAAGCCGATGCCCGACAGGAGGCAGCAACGCCGTTTGCTCTTGTCGCCTGTCCCGCTGATCATCGAGTGGGAGCGCTGCATTTGGCTCTCGTTCATGAGCGGCTTGCTGCAACAAAAGGGCGTTGTTAGGTTAAATTGAATCGAATGTCGCTGTATGAAGATTGCAGCACGAAGCTCAATGCCGCCGATGAACACGTGAATCCCCCGTCCGCTCGTCTCCTCTTCGTTTTCCGTCGTCCCCGGCCGTTCTCGTTCTCACGAATTCTTACGCACGAACGCGCGAGCGAGCGGACGGAAGAAGCCGCTCGACCGTCGACCACCGCGGCCGCGGGCGATTCGTTCGCAAACAAACGCGGCGGCGAACGAACCCGAACGAAGGCGGGCGGCAAACCGCAAAGAAGAAATCGCCGCGGCGAAAATCCGCGAGATTTCGCGCCGTCCGAACCGCCCGCGGCGGCGGCCTGCAAAACGGCCTCCAATTGTCGCCTTCTTTTGACAAACGGCCAACCGGCCGGACTGTTCGCCGCCCATCGCATTGCAAATGCATTCGGTGGAGCCGTCGCCAAAACGGGGGCAAAACGGAGGCGGAAACCTCGACGGCAAATTGAAAAATCGCCTCTTCGATGTCGACAGCCAATTTTTGTCCGCACTGGTCGCCCTTGAAACTACCGAGAAACCGCGGCCGGGTCAACTACAAAACACACGGCGCTCGTTTGTCGCCGCTTTTTTACGAGCGAGACGATCGCCCCCACTCGCATCGAATTGCATTCGAAATTGCAACCCCCCCGGCGTTCAAATGAGCGCGCAGATTTACGCCCTCGTTCTCGCCCCCTCTTCCGGCCCTCCAATCCTTCCGGCCAGCCGGCCGTTCGCCTTCTGGCCGAAACAAAACCCGAGGGAAAGTCGGAGGGCAATAAAACCGAGCGCGCGCCGCTTGAAACCCCTCCGCCCGCCCGCGCAGCGCCTTCCGTTCGGGGCAATGCGTAATCCCCGGCGAAAAGAAGTGCAAAAAGGGGCGATAATCGAATGAGAATTGGCAACAAACAAGCAGACCCGAGATTCCTTTGGGTTTTCGTGCACTCGGCCAGTGTTCGGTTGCTGCAGCTGGCCGCGTTGGACGTTGGAGTGCTCCCCCGCGGGCCGCCCGCACGTTCTTGAACTCCCGCACCCGACAAGTGCAAGAAAAAACAATGGGCGAAGATTCGATTAATCGTGGAGAAAGCAGCAGAAAGTGGGGGAAAGAAAGAAGCAGTGAATTTGTCCGTTCGTCCCAAAAGTTCAACCGGCACAAGCCCTCCGTTCGCCGTCCCCTCGCGCGTGTTTGCGTCGACTGACGTTGATCCGCTTAAAGCGCGCCGAAGAAACGAGCGGATTACAAGAAAAGCGTGTGCGCAAAAGCCTCTGAAACGTGAATCGACGAGAGGCCCGTCTGCTACGAGACTTTTGGCTCGAAAGAACAAAAATCAAAACTGCGGCCGGGTCGGTGGCCAACCGCGTCGACGGCTGCGCACACAAAACGACGTCGAACATCGACCGTTGACTACGCAGATCGAAACCACGAGACTCGCGGCCGGAGCCCCAAAAACGAACAACTTTCGCGAAAGTCAACAAAACAAGCGGCCAAAAGTGAAAACTCCGCTCCGCATAAGCGGACGTAAAAGTCGGAGAGGCCGTTTTGACCTCCAACCGAGCAAAAAATGAGTTTCGCAAAAATTGTCGCTTTTTTCGGCCCACTCGTTCACGTTCTTCGAGCGGCCCGGCCGGCCGGTGGGCGTCGACGTCGAGCGGTGCGGATAATCGACGGCAAACCGAAAAATTATCGAATCGCGGGCCTCCCGCAGCGTCGAACGCGCGTCCACGCCATTCCGACGTCTTCTCTTCGAACCCAAAAGAAAGCGGGAATGGAAATCCGAGAAGGTAAGCCAAAGCGAAAACGCGCGAAACTCTCTGCCTTCCCTCGACGCTCGAAGACCGCGAAGAAAACCGCCGCCTTCCAGCGAGCCGTCGGCGTGAAACCGCAAGCCAGAAACTCATTTCCAAAACAACAAGTGGATTGCGCCGTTTTGTCGAGTGGGCTTGAAGGCGGAGATTTGACGACGAAAAGGAAAGCGCCGAGGCGAAGGCGGCGAGTCGAGCGATGAAACGAGGCCAAAAAATGGGTGGAAATCCGAAGAACGCGTGGCTGATCGCTCTTGCAACGCAAACGAGCGCGCCCGAGCGCGCAAATCCAATCCGAAAACAAACCAATCGCCCCGCCGTGTTCTTCGCTCTTGGCCACCGCGGCGGTGGTCGCTCGTTTGCAAACGCTCGAACAAAAAGCGAAGCAAGCGATCGAACACGGCGGCCGGGCGGGCGGCGGATGACGGACGACCTCAAAACGCGACCAACTGGCGCCCGCGTCGAGCCGATCGCTCGCGTGGCCGCGTGGGGCTTCCGAAAACTTTCGAGTGTTCGCTCTCGCTTGTCCCCGCCGCTCGTTTACACGTCCTCGTTCACTTGTTTTTTCCGGTTGTTGCTCGAGCACGGGCACGCGGATCGCGCCGATTCAACGACGAAGTGGTCTCCGGTTTCACGCACTTCTTTTCGTTCGCTCGAGGATGGTACTTTGATTCTAGCAGATCTCATCGTTCTTTTAGTCCTATAGCCGTTAGAGTCTAATAGACATTCTTTATTCATCGTCAATTCATTAAAATCCTCTGTCTACTGCTCACATCCCCTCCGCCGCTCGGGCCGCACTCCGCATCAGGTAGAACGAATAGTAGGCGATCTAAACCAATCATTTCATCATTATCTTCTACTAATTGTACGTTGAACAGGGCGAAGCACGCGGGGAAGGCGATTGAGCAGAATTTGTCGATGTCGTTGGGCGTGAGGTTGCGCAACGAGAACGACGGCCACCAAAAGTGGGACCGTTGGCTCCAAGCGAGCTCGCACTTCGAGACGGGGAACATGAACCTCCAATCAATTCATTAGACGTTCTTTACTCATTTCTACTGCTGCCTACCGCTTCTCGTAGTTGCAGATGCCCTTCGGCGAGTGGGGCGGCGATTCGGTCAGCTGGAACGGGATGCTCTGCTGCAACACGGGCGTCTTTAAGCCTCTAAGGTGTTCTCGGTACCCACCCGCTTCTTGTTGCTGCACAACATCGGCGGTCGCTTCTTGGCGGCGCCCTCGTCCTTCACCAGATGGCCGATCACGGCGAGCTCCAGCAGGCTCAGAAAGATGAAGAACATTCCGCCCAGCATCTAAGCAACGAATAGGCGAGAAAAAAGAAAGGAACAAACCCAGACGTCGATTCCCTTCACGCTAAACATTGCAAGTAATTAACCACTTGATTAATCGCTTCAATTCACTCACTATGACACTTTCGGCAGGTTTCTCATGATGTTGCCTGCAAAGCGGTAACGTTTACAAGTGTTCCCTCGGGCACTCACCGAACTGAAAGATTATGGCAAGGAGAGCGTTCTGAAATCAATCGCTGCATTGCTTCCAACCAATCCAATGACTAACGACGCCCAACATCGTGCGAGCGGGGATGGCTCGGCTGCCCAACGAGAAGCTGATCCACGAGATGAAAATCGTGAGGTACACCTGCAGACCCCCTTCTTTAACGATCTTTTTGCTTGTTTGCTTACGGGCATGTAGGCTTGAAGGAAGTAGTAAGCGAGACGCCGCTTGAACGTGAACTTCACGTGCAGCTCGTCCCACATGCCGGCGGGATAGGGCTCTTGCTTCAGAAGGGCCTCAATCTTGATCTGAAAGCGAGGATAACTGGTTAGATATTTCTTTAAGCATTCGAGCTTGCCATGTCAAAGTCGGGCAGCAGGATGTCGCCGATCGCGTAGACGGGATCGCCGTTCGTCGGATTCCACCGCATTTTCACTTCTTGGTTGTTGTAGTTGAAGCTGCAATCAGTTCTATCTGGTCACTCCTTTCGCTGAACGGACCTCTCGTAGATCAAATTGCAGGTCTGCTGGTCGAACGGAAAGTTGGCCCTTCAAACGGTTTGGTCAGCTGAAGAATCACGAGAGAGTACTCACAAATTCATGGCGCACGGCCCCTTCGCTCGTACTCGGTAGTTCACCTCAATTGAATCAATTAAAACTTAGCGGAGAAGCAATCTCTGTACCCAAACAGTCCCGTTTCGGTACAAGAGCTGCAACAAACAAATAAAATCCAACCAGAACTAGTGGAACGAACCAAGAAGACGTTCTTGAACGGACTCGAGTGGATCTCCGCGATCTTCGAGTTGATGAAGCAGGAGTTCGGTGTCCACAGCTTGTCCAGCACCTGGTGGTTCAAACTGAGGTTCTGCTTGCAAGGCGAGAGGTGGTCGAAAGACAAGGCCGAGTCCCACCAGACTTTAAAAGGAGAAATAAAAGCACTGATTAGCTGCAAGAGCACCTTCGTTGATGTATAGGTCCAGCTGCAAACAAGCCCGATTAAACGTTGTCTGTCTATTCGACCGCTACCTCAAAGTCGTTGGTGATCTCGTCGATGGAAGTGATCGCTTGGACCCAAAATTCAACGGCTACCTCGATTCCATTCGATTCTGCAAGCAGAAGGGAGTAATTGAGAATAACTGACTATCTACGGCTTACGAGGAATTTTGAACTTGTTGTAACCGGTGCCGTTCAGGAGTTTGTCGATGATTTGCGTGTCCGACGTGCAATTGGGCTGAACGTCCGCTTCGGGCTGGTCGGCGGGGAACACGTGGACGATGCCGAATTCGCTCGACTCGTGCTGGAAGCCGGCGGCCGAGAGGGCGAGGACGGCAAGGAGTGGGCAGAGGAGTAAGGGGAACATCTGCAGCTAAATTCTATTGAGAGAGGTGAGATGGAACAATCGAGAGCACGAATCAAAGACCGCCGGTCGATGTCGACCTTCGGCTCGATGCGAAGCGGAGAGGACGGCCGGAAATCCCGAATTGGACGGCGACTGGGGCGTGAAACACGCGAGAAACACGAAGAAGCAGAAAAGAAGTGAGTGGAGGAGTGACTGAAATAAAGCGATTAGTCGTCACTCATTTCCATTTCGTTTGTTCTCCACTCACGTCCTTTCTTCAATGAGCGCACTGCGGGATGCCCCTTCCCTCTATGGCTGTTGACTGCCGAATAGGAAGTTGCAAAACAAGCAAGAAGAAAGAGGACGTGCTCATCCGGCTGCTCGTCGCTCGAGTCGAAGAGGAATTCCACTCGATTGGTCGCGATCAAACGAAATCGGCGGCCGACCCAACGGTACGTGACCTCCCCGTCGACATCAAAGATTCCCGCACTCACTCACGGCAATTCGAAGAAGCCGGAGGGAGAGACCGGAAGTGAGCAACCCGAACAAGTCGCCCGTTCATCCGCGAAGGAAGCAAAGGCGGGCGAAAGACGTGGCCGCGAGAACTTCCTGCGGCGCGGTGGGCGCCGCCGCTCGTTTTGCATTCCGGCGGTCGTTTGATTCGATTCTTGGCGATGATGCGGGCATTCTACGGACTTCCTCATTCATTTGCAGACGGGACTTCCGCTGTGGAGTTCTTTGACCCACTCGATCGCTCCCTCACTCACTTATGAATATTCAGCGGGATCAGAAGTTGCGGAGTCATGTAGACGGGCAGAAACAAGGGCATAACTAACAGCAGCAATAAATGGATTAAGGAGAGTTAGAGGTGTTGGTGCAAGAAATGGCCGCAAACTTCGTTCGTTAAGCAATCTGCGACGAGTTTGGTTGCAAACTAAATCAACTAAACAAAACCGAAACGAACCGACCGGCTGGAGCAAGGGCCTTCTTTCCGGCACGGCCGGTCGGTCGGCACGGCCGGTAAACGACGGCCAAACGAAATGCGGACATTCGGGAGGCTAAACACGATTGACTGGAGACGCGTTCAGTCGGCGGCCGGCTGTCGTTCACGCGCCGTCGTCCAATTAGCCGTTCGACGGGCCGCCTGCCGACAGAAGGCGACCGACGACGTGAGTAAACAAGAAATTGCGGCAATTCGGCCGTTTGGTTCGAAAGAACGGCCGTCGGGGAGTGTACCGGCCGGCTGGAATGTTCTGCACGTAAAGAACACGAGTAGATTAAACGCTTAGCTCCCGCCTAACGATCCCCGTGCAGCCGCCGTGCGGGGGACCACCCACCCACTCGTGAAAAGTGATCTCGAATTCGAAACGCGGCCCACGAGCCGCCCGTTAACGGCCGCCTAATCCTCGTAATCACGGCCAAAAGAACGCGCATTAAAGCGAGCAGTTCGAAGGGCGGCCGGGCGGCTCGTTACGCGCGGACGGTCGGCGGTTCGAACGCTCTAATCTCATTCCCAAATACACGCCGCTACCGACACGTGAACGAAACGGGCGGCCAGGCAAAGGAAATGAACGCGGGGTGCGGAAATTAACTCCTTTCCGTTAAGGCGATCCGTAAATAAACACTCGCTCACCAACTGATTCAATACAAACAGAGGATCCTGCTTTTGAACTCTCAAATGTACGTGTGGTGTTCGATCCAGCAAAAAGTGATTGCGAAAATAAAGCTAGCCGTTACTGTCGGGTAAGATCTTTAACAGTTATTACCGATGATTAGAACACAACGAGACCATTTGAATCGATCCTCCAAGCGACCGTACCGAGTTATCCCCAACGGTCGGAACGCCAAGCTGCAGCTTAAAAGCCCGAACCTGCGGTCACCCAGCGACAAGTTCTCGTAGCCGAGTGGTTGCGGGCGCGGATTGCGGTGCGGTCGGGTTGCGGGTTCGGAGCCGGTTAGTGAGATCGACGTGTTAGTTGAATAAGTGAAGTCGGGTCGTGTTTAGGGTTCACGGCGCCGTACGGCGATTGATCGTTGGGCGGTACGTCCCCTTTCAACATAGCATAAGACGACTAAACTTGCTACGGACTTGGCTGACTCGTTCGTATCTCGACGCGCCTTGTCGGCTGAACACCCGAAACAGCGGAGACTTCGTGGGCTCCTCTGGCGCCAAGAGGCTGAATGAGTGCAGGCACGCTAGGGTTTGCACTTTTTGGTTTTGATTTTGTTCTAACTCGTCGAGAGGACGCCAAAAATGGCCTTTCCACGTCGCTGTGCTCACTCTTCAAAAGAGAACCTCTGCCAAGACACTTCCAAGGCCGCCTTTCGTCATCGTCAAAACCTTTCTGTTCGTTTCAACAGCCTCTTTTCGTGTCATCGGTAAACAACAAACAACTCCTGCTTGTTACGTGTGCATCTTTGCAGTTCGTTTGTAGCAATAAATTCGAGAAGTTCGTTCCGGTCGTCTTGTTTTGGAAGGCGTTACGCAAAAGAAAAAGTAGGCGGACGGTTGCGAACTGCCGCCGACTTTACGCCGCCCGCCGATCACCCCCCGGGCGGAAAGTAAAAAGAAGACGACGACGAGAAAGTAGGTGGTGATTGGAGTTTAAAACCCGCGTTTCGTTCGGTCGTTCCACCGGTTTTAAACTCGCGCCGCCGGTCGGCCGAGCGACCGGAACGGGACGTGCGGCAAGTCACTGCTTTTGGTTCGCGGGTATAAAACGAAGGAAAGAGTGAGTGGCGGGAAGTAGGCCGTGTTTACTTCGCCCTACTTTTTCTTACCACTTCGTATTGACTTCCGTTCTCATGATCGCTTCTTACTCACAGCTTGATTGCAGCAAAATGAACCGAACTCTGCTGATCCTCCTGGCCGCTCTCCTGCTGGTCGCCGTTCATGTCCACTCGGCCGCCGTCACGTGCATCGAGGGCGCGAAGGTGCACGAAGACGGCGAGACTTGGGTTCGTTTCGCAAGATTCTTGGCGATCACTTCTTTCATTTGTCTGCAGGAGAGCGGCGGCTTCAAGAAGAAGTGCACCGTCTACACGGAGGGACAGGGCCTGATCGAAATCATCGGCGCCGCAGACTCGGGCGGCTACAACGCCGCCGAGTTCAAGAAGGGCGGCCCGCGACTCGCCATCTACGACGGCAAGACGTTCGCCAATCTGAACGGTAACCTCGAGTGATCCTGCGACTACTTTGTGTAAATAAACTCTGAACTGAGTAGTTTATTCGGTTTATTGAGCGTTGAGTAACCGGCAATCGGTAAGAGGAGCAAGTACGAGAAGATTATTTCCGCCGCAACAAGTGCGTAGTTTTGAGGAGGGCGCGGGGCGTGGTCGTCAGCAGGAACTGGAGATACGACTGTTCGCGCGGGCTGATCACTTCGGCCGAGCGTTGGACCAAACAGCGGACCACTTTGTTCACGTGTTGCGCTCGACGGTCGTCCAGCCACAACTTCGCCTCGAATTCACTCTCAAAGGGGTGGCCGCCGGCGAAGAAGGCGAGCTCGAGCACCTGCTTCGCTTCGGTCATCGAGGAGCTGCGGTCGGCGTTGAGGAGTTCCGCGCATTTCCTGCAACCCGTGGCTGTGTAGCGATCTTTAAAGAACCTTAACGAACCTCAAGGAATTGGAGAAACGAGTGCGTTCGGGGATTTCGGGCAGCGCGCCCTGAATCTTTCGGTTCAGCAGAGTGCAGAGTGCGCGGAGCGCAAAGCGGCAAATTCCCACGTGTTGGGGCGGCGAGTCGCGTGCGGGCGACAGCTGTTGATCTTCGACGCACTCCTCTTCCATCGTGTCCTGCTCGCACAAACCAACGGAATGAAATCGGAGCCGAACGGAACGAACCCGCAGGAGCATGAGCCGCGGCAGTTGGTCCATCGTTTGCAGGAGGTTCTTCGAGTCGGGATTGGCGTAAGAGAGGATGAACTCCTTGAAGTTGTTCGACAACCACTCGATTCCATCGGATTGGAGGCATTTGAGCGCACTGAGGAGTTGGATCATGATGAACGCGATCACCTCCTCGCATTTGTCCGCCGAGATGTTCTACGCAAAGAATTGAATGAAGAGAAATTCCACTCACTTTGTGCACGTAGTGAGCGGCGAGCGAGGGCAACGAGCAAACGTTCATTGCGGGCAGGATTTGAATCCGCACGGAGCTCATTGGTTTTGGCTCGTGGCCCGCCTCGTGCAGGAAATGCCTCAGTTCGCACTCGAGCTCCTCGAATTCGCCCAACACGGGCGGTCCGAAGCGCCGCTCCGCCTGTCGCCCGATCAGCGGCGCGTACTGCCCGGCCGGCGAGATCTGAAGCTTTCTGTTCTGAATGGAAGGGAGGGGGAGGACGAACGAGAACGGCGACCGGATGCTCGCAGTACGTTGAGTCGACGAAAGCGGCGTCGAACAGAAGAATGCGGTCTTTTACCAACGTCGGAGAGGTCGACTTGAACACGATGTTCGACAGGGAGGCGCTAAGCAAACGAAGATACAAGTGAAATACGGAGAACTTCGTGGCTGAACTCACTTCTGGAAGACCTCCGGCCCTCCGGCGACTTTGGGCGCGCCCAAATCCCGCAGCAGCTGCGGGAAGCTCTCCGAAACGAACGTCAACGTGGCGGAGTGGTGAACGGCCATCTACACACTTCTTTCAATTGATTAACGAAAGAGAACCCACCTGATGGAAGAGGCCGTCGGAGGCGCGCGAGGCGACCGAGCCGGTCGGGGAGCGGCCGCGCGTCCGATCGGACTGCGGACTCGCGAGCAACATCGAGCTCGCCATCAAACCGCCGATTGGACGGCGAGGATTGACGTTCAACGAGAGCGAGGAGCCGCCGCTCTTCAGCAGCGAGAAGTTGCGTTGGGTTGGGCGTCTCTTCAAACAAACCGGAATGGAATCGAATCAAGAGAAGAACAAACAGTTGGGGACTCAAAAACGACGTCCTTCACGATCCCGTCGTCCTCCGAGCTGAAGGTTTCCACGACCGCGCGGGTAGTGCGGGGCATCTTCGTCGACGGCAGCTTCAAGAAACGAGTGAATAGCTGAAAGGATTGCCGTTGAAGCGAACCTTGGCACTGCCGTCCTCCGAACTCCCGTCCGCCTCCTCCAAGCTGACGGTGGGCGAGCGAAGGCGCGGCACGAAACGCGTGGGCGGCGGCCGAGCCGAGCGGAATTGCCGCTTTTGGGGTTGGCGGGATTGAGCGGCGGTCTGCAACAAGGGAGCGATTGATCAAGCGGTCATTGGATCGAATTGTCAATAGCAAACAAGATGAAAGATTGTTGCAAACAAGCGGCAAGCAAACGAAAGAAATGAAAGCGATACGTGAAGAACGAATGAGTGGATGAAGGACCGCACACGCCGTGCAAACTGGTTTCTTCCACGGCCCGAAGCGATCATGAGTGAGTGATCGCAGGAGTGGGGAGAGCGTGAATTCACGTCCCAACGGTCCGGTCGGCCGGAAGGATCGTCCCCTCGCACACGCCCTTCCGCCCGCTTGCTTTTTGTTGATTCTTCAACTTAAGCCGCGCCCCCGTCCCGCCCGTCCGCCCGCCCGCCGGCTTCGTTCGCTCGTTCGGTCGGCCGATCGGCCCGCGGGGCCACACGTTTGAGAACCCGTCGAGTGTTTTCGACGGCCCGCTTCTTCGCACGCGTGTTTGCGGAGATCTTCGGCGGCGTGCGGGTGGATCAAGCAGGAGTCCAACTTCTCTCGCACTCACTTGAAACAGGCTCAAAATCTCGCGGAAATTCGCCGACTTCCGCTCGTTTTCCGGCTCGCCGGTGCGGCGCGAGCAGTCGGAGGTTGCGGAAAGCGGTGGGCTGAAGCAATCGAGTCAATTTGATCCATTGATCTTGCGGCAAACCTCGCGAACTCGCCGAACGAACGCTGCCGATCGCCGAGCGGGTGGAAGCGCGGCGACGGCAGCGGTTGGAACTAAACAAAGGATTAGAGAAGGATGGAGTCATCGCGTACGTCAAAAGGAAGAGGATCGGCTCGCGGGCTGGGCGTGGAGCCGGAATTCGGTTGACTCGCCAAGTAGCCGCCCTCGAACGAAGGGATTTTGATGCGGAGCTCGCGGAACGGCGCCATCTGCTGCGGGATTGCTGAAAGCAGTGGGTTGAACAAGGCGGAGAGCTCCAGCAATGAACACGGCCGGTCCACTCGAGCTGCAGCGAAGAACACGACCGATTGATCGAAGAATCCCCTTGCTCAACGGAAATTCGAGTGCGAAGTGCGGGGCGGCGAGCGGAAGACAAAAGGCCGCTGACCTCCCATCCGGCCGACTGGAGACTCCCGCCCGACCGCCCGCACTCACCGTCGGCCGCCTCGGGGCTCGAGTCCGACGGGCCGGCTGACCGCCGCGCGTCCCCCAGCGGCGGGCTGCTCGAGCGGCGGTAGAGGCGGAAAGCGGAGTTGCGCGACACCGCAAAGTCCGATTGGGACCTGCAAACCACCGCCGGTGATCCACGTGCTCCTCTTCAAGCAAGCGGAAGGACGGACCTGTTCAATCCCGCCGGCTTCTCGAGCAGCTCGCGACGCACACCGCGGCGATTCTTCGGCCGCTGCAGCGGCGGCGGCGGCGGCGGACAAACCGCCACTTCAGCGTTGACCATCCCGTTCGTTCCGTCCGTCTGGTCGATCGCTTGCGCACTCGATTGCTGCAGTTAGAGAGCTGAACAAACACGAGGGATTACGCAGCAATTAGATCATCGGAAGCGAAGGGGGTTCACGTCAATGCAACACGAGAACACGAGACGAACGGGCGGGTGAATGAGCGAGCGAACGGGTGAATCAGGGAGCGTTCCCTGCGGTTCGGATCGAAGACCGCCGATCGAGCGGCCGCAAATCCCGCCGTTTTGTTTGCATTTCGATTGAACTGAGTCAGCGCTTGAATGACGCGTTCGATCGAAAATTCCCGACCATTTGTTTGCCAAGAGCGAAGAATGAACTGCCGGGCGTGTTTTGCAACAAAAAAGATCACTTGCAAGCAGAAGCAAGCGACAACGTGCACGAGTGATCGGCCGGCTGGCCGTTCGACGTCACGAGCGAGCGGACGAGCGACCCGGCGGAAATCCGATCCGCCGCCCATCGTTTCGCTGCGTGCCGCAAAAGTGAGCAATTGAACTCGCCGGCTTTGATTCAACGAAGCCGAGTGTTCGCTCGTTCGCTCGAATCGACCCGCCGGCCGGCCGCCTCACGCGCGGCACTTGAGGCGACGCCCTCGTTTCTCGCTGCCCGCCTCTCGAGAATCCCGCCCGCCCGACCGCCTGCCCGCACGTGCGATCGGAGAGATCACGAACGACCCGAGCGACCCGACCGGAAGCGGGACGTGTGTTTGGGGCAAACTAAACAATACCTCTGTTCTTCTTAACACAACGGTTAAAATACCAACTAGTTTCTTCGCTCAATGCCTTTAATGTCTGCGACTTTGTTAAACAATGACACTCATCTATATCGCTTACTGTAAACGACGTTCTTTGCACTCTGTCAGCCACAAAGCGGAAGAGGAAATGGAAGTGGATGTTCGTAGTGCGACCGAAACGAGCGGCTAATCCTCCACGTTTCTTCATTCTATTTGAGGTCATCCTCCTCCACTTCCACTTGCTTCTTCCTTCTCCTACGTACTCGTACGTGTAGTCCACGACCAAAAATAGTCGGAGCGAGTTTCCCAATCGTTCAGCGGCGGAAAGAAGCCACTCGTTCCGCTCGTTTGCAGGAAATCCGCCCCAAACATTCGGGATATTTCGGGCGACTAGTAGCCGCCGCTTTTGGACGCCTGCCCGACTTGTTTACGGCCGGAGATCTCTTTGAGGAGAATTCTCGACTGTACGAGACGCAAAGCGATGAAGCCCTACAGTTTAGAGAAGAATGGAGAACGAGGGATTGTTTTCGTCTCGTATTGATGACCGGATGGTGGATGAACTGAAGGATGGAGTGAATAATGAACCCCCTCGATGGTCGCTGGTCGTTAATGCTTCAAACGAACGAGCGAACGAAAGGTTGTTGATTGTAGCTTGTGAAATCCCCGCTGCAAAAAACCATCTTCCGTTCGCTTGTTGTTTGTTTTCGTTCGTCCGTTCGTTGGTGCACACGGCTGTTTCGAAACAACCTTTGAGTTCTGCCTGCAGCACTCCCGTTGATTGAACAAGGCGCTCAAGAGGCATCAAGGGATGATCGGCGGTTCAGCGGGCGGAGATTAAGAGCGGCGACATTTCGGTCGAAAAGTCGCACCGCGCGTTTGGCCCACGACTTCCGTTCGGTGGCGGGATTACGGCCGTCTTTGCCCCCAAGTTGGCCCCTCCGTTCGCTTCCGAACGGAAATTGGAACGTGCAAACTAGCAGGTAGTGGATGAACTCAAGGACCAAAACGAGGGAATGTTCTCGACTAATCCCACGATTCTCGAGTCTTTTCGCTTTTATCTACGGCAAAATTTACACGTACAAACGGGGCGATCAATTAGCTACAGGTGATTCGTTTACAGAAAGAGGGCATTGGGTTCACCAGTCGACTCAAACAATCAACCAGCGAACTGAAAGACGGTGGGCAAGTGGGTCGGTCGACTGCGGCTTCAGATGTTCAAGTTGTCCACGACGATCAGCGAGTTGGGCGCAACGGAGCGGAGCGTCGCCAAGAACGATTGGACGTCCTGCACGGAGAATCCCTTGCGCAATCCGTCCTCGATGTCGATCACAACGTCCGCCTTGCCTTCGGCCTTGTTTCCCGGCAAGCAGCTGAAAGCAGGGAATTAATTAGATGATGTGGCGGATGAGTAAGCGATGTCTAAGCAACACATCACTCTTCTTTTGTACTTACCGACGGTAGTCGAGCGCCCAGTACAGGTCGTGGTCGGCGACGCGGCCCCAGGTCTTCCGAATCGAATACTTGGCGGCGAGTTGGTCTTCGAACCACAGAACGCGCAGGTTCTTCACGAGGACCCACTTCGACTTGAGGATGGGAAACACGTGGTAGCGCTTGAGAATCAGGTAGTCCTCATTCAGGGACACGAACTCGTCTTCGTAGAGGATCTCGGCCATCGCTTCGATTCGATTGGTGGGTGGGTGGGTGAGAAGAAAGCAAAGGAGGAGTGGAATGAGTGGATGGAGCGGAGTCTGCCGCTCGTGCTTAAATACAGCCGAGAATGCCCGCCCCACCCTCACGGCCGTCGGCCGACCGGACGTCATCGTCCCCACCGGTCGCCTAAGTGGAAGAAGACCCGCCCCGCGGAGCCCGCGATTAGCGGAATCCTCCGCTCGGCCGGGCGCACAGACGGGCGGCCCGCTCCGCGCCGCACGTGACGTTCGACTCGTGTGCGTCGAGAACGGGCGGCTTCGGCGGGTAATTGGAAGCAACTGGTGGCTTCGTGACATCGCGGGTCAAAGTGACGACAAGAGCGCTCGATGAATGGAAGAAAGGACACAGAGTACGGCACGTGTTTCGTAATCCTTTGTGTCGAGAGTCGAGTGTTGACTGCAGAGTGATGAGTGCGGTCAGAAGGCTGTAATTTCCTGTGTACTGTGCTTGCCCTTCACTCCTGTTCCCCGAATAGCAACGAGCGAAGGTCGAAGCAATCAGGCGGCATTCCATCAGCTAATTGCACCCGCCGAAAGCGGATCGTGCACTTGAGCAGCCGGCCTTCTGTTGTTCGATCAGGCGCCCCAATCCGGCCGCCTTTCTCGATTGCTCGTCACAAACAAAGCGGCTTGTTTTTATTTTCGTTCCCGTCGGGCGGCCGCTTGACGCACGTCGCGCGTGGATTCGCGGATCGCCGCTGCGACAAGCGGCTTCCGCTCGGCCGCTCGCTGCAGTCGAGAACTTCTTTTCGAAAGTTCGACCGCAAGCTGCTTTCCGGCGTGCTCGTGCGCGATCCGCTGCGAGCGAGCGGCAAGCCGAAGCTTTGGGCCGCTTTGGGCACAAACACGCTCGCCCGCCCGGCTTCCAACTTGCCGCCCGCTCGCCCGCCCGCACGTCAATCGGCGGATCGCCGGGTGGACGTCAAAACCGGGCGAGCAAGCGAGTCGATCGTCAGCGCACGCAGCTTGCAATTGTGTTCGACAACTCGCCGCACGTCACTCGCAGCTTCGTTCGAACTTAGCGGAAGCCTTTCCGCTGTTTCGTGCACGTTTTAATCCGCCCGCTTAAGGTCGCCGAGAAGACCGCACTTTCGCGTGTGGTCGTTCGTTCCTTGCGGTCCGCTTTCGAAAGCCGCCCGGTCTTTGCGGAGCGGAGCGGAGTGGTGGCCCCAAGGTTCATCAACCATTGCTCTCTTCTCGCTCCAATGATGGGACTTGTTATTTCGAACGCGGGATGAAAACGGAGGGGAATGCGGAAGGACGAGGAAGTGGGAGACGAGCCGGCGGATTAGCGGAACGACCGCTTGCAGGAACGATCCACGGCGCCGGGCGACGAAAACGGTGGTCCCTCCACTTCATACGAACCAACCAGACTACTGAACCAAACGAATGAATGTGAGACAAGAGCGCGTAACGAGCCGAAGGACCGTGCCGGTTGTAGTCCGCAGAAGTGCGTAGTTTCGTAACGAGAACTCCCGTTCGAGTTGGATGAATGGAAGCGGAAGTCGCGAATGCACGAGTGTTCCAAGAAAGCAGGTTGATTACACGGTTCCGTTTTGCAGCCGGATGTTTCGTTTCGACAGCATTCGTAACGTGCCGCAGAAATGTTTGTTAATCTTACGATTCAATGTTCAAAGTCCAAGAACAGTATTTACTTCAGCCACCGGATGTTTACTGCTTGCTTCCGGTCGAAAGCCCGACTCGCTGCTGGTCGACGTCCCAAACGGCGCACTTCTCGCGGAGGAACGGCAGGCCGAGCACGTAGGGCACCGCGTAGTTGCCGTCGCTCAACGAGACGAACAGCGCGCACTTGTTGTTTGCCAGGCCAATCTGAAGAAAGAAGGATGAGTGAGAGTACAGCCTTCTTTCTGCTCACGTCCAACACGTAGCTCGTCGCAGGAATCGGGTAATGGACGCCGGCTATCGTAAAAACGATGTCAGGCAGCGAGGCCACTTGTCCGCAGTCGACGGTGAGCACGTGAGTCGTCCACGAGTAGTCGGGATTGAGCGCCGAGTAGACCGCATCGTACGCCTGTTGGTCCAACGCCAAAGTCGAGCATCCCGTGTCCAAACGAGCCGATTTGCGGCGACGCGTCTCGAAGTTGCCGACTTTGAAGCTGCAAGAGGAGGATGGTGGGTGGACGAGTGAGAGCACCGGCGGTTACCCGGTAATGTCAATTCTAGAACCGCCGTCGTCGTTCAGATTGAGTGGCACGTAGTTGAGAGTCGAGTCGCAGTGTGCCTGGTCAATTCCGCCAATGGTGAGAAGGGCGTTGTTCGACGACTGACCGGGCAAGGGGCGACTGCAAGCAGTCAGTTGTTTCTCAGATTTAAAGATTATTGCTAACGCTCCGATCCAAACGGTAAAGACGTGCTGCTCAAAGCCCATCAACAAGTTCACGATCAGCGAGTCTTCGGGATCCGTCCAATCGTCGTCCTTCGACTGCGATCGCTGCTTGAGCGCTCGGCCCTCGTCCAGCGTCCACGACAATCCGAGCACTCCGTCCGTGGGAAAAACGGTGGGCAAGTAGGTCCAATCGTCCACGTCGATGGCCGAGCCAAAGGTTTGGTTCCAGCGAGCAGAAGTGTTCCCCGCGGTCACCTACAAACTGTCGATTAGATTGAGCTAAAGGTTACTGTTTACGTTGACAAAGTCGTAATAGAAGCGGCAGATCGGCACGAATGCACTGGAGTAGCAATCCAAATTGTTGTTGTGTTTAACGGCAGTAGTGGACTTCATTCAAACCAAGGTGTTGAATTGAAAAAAGAGAAAAACAAACGTGTAATCGTAAGCGTGCTGCCCGATCGTTACATTCGGATTGTGCACGTCCAGCACCCAGGACATCAGCTGAGTCGTCTCCACCGACACCGTGAACAGTTGAGCTGCAAACAAGTGATTCAGGAAAGAAAAAAGGGATGCGTGAGCTACGAGGCGTTCCAATGGAAAGGTTGAAAAGAAGCGTGTCTTCTGAAGCACAGAATTGCTCATTGCCTTTTGCTTCCGCTTCAAAACGAACCGACAGCACCCGTCGGCATGTCCGCGTTGCTGCCGTGCTGGACGGTGTTGGCCGCGCGGTGGACGAGTGAGAACTCCAGCGGATCCGTCCGCTTCGCGGTCGTTGCCAACAGAAGAAATGGGAGGAAGAGAAGGAACTTCATTGCAGTGCTTGCAACAATGGCCGTAGATCGACTCTCATAATCGATTCTTTTAAACAGGAGGGCTTGGAGCAAGAAGAGAGGTCGAATGCGGGGGAAGCCCGTTAATTAACGGACTAACCGCTCTTATCACCCGTCGTTTTGGTTCCACTCCCTTGTTCTTCCGTTCAAAAGTGATCAAGAGGATGTTTTCTTGACGATCGTGGCATTTAGACAGCGAATGATGTCAAAACTTGCTTAAGTCTTCAGACGACGGATGAGTGGGCGTTAAAAATTCGACAACGGAGCAATCCGGATTTTTATTCTAATGTCTCGGCCTTGTTTACTAGTTAGTTCAACAAATTGTTTACTTCAAACACACAATCATGGTCGTTTCATGGATTGCCGCATCGGGTCTGCTGAGCGGACGCGCCTGATCGAATGCCCAAATGTGTCGTAGCCTAAAGACGAGCGGAAGCGTTGCGTCAACAGTTTCTGCAGTTGACATCACTTCCTCTCAAGACGTCCGACAGCGGAGTCACAAAAAATGAACTCGCCGCGGAACAAACAGCGCAATCGTCTGGTGATAACCGCGCTTTAATTCACTAAGCGGTCGGCTGCCTCCGCATTTGACCTTTCTTATCGTTTGAAACGTTGCCTTTAAGAAGGAGCAGAGGCTGACCGCCTTGCTATTGTTAATTGAACGCTTCAATGAAGTCCCTTGTCGTTCTTCTGTTGCTGGTGGACCGAACGGTGGCGACCGCTAAACGAATCGCACCGTTGGAGCTGCCGCATGTCCATCGCGCTGGAAATTCCGTAGCACTGGCGAATGGAAACGCGGGAGCGACCACCGCGCTGCTTGGTTTGTTTCCGGGGACGAATCGGCTGGAATCCCGTGATTCCAGGCGACTCACTTCTCTTCAACTTGTCCATTGGAACACCTCGTAATTTCCCTCTTCCGACCTTCCATCTTTTGTCTTTTGCTTGCAGCCCAACCGTTCACCGTTTCCGTGCAGACAGCTCAAGTCTGGAGCTGGGTGTTGGACGTGACGAACGACAAGGTGGGAAGCGACCAGCGCACTTACGATCCGAGGTTTGCCTTTCTTCTTTCCCATTTCACTCGTGTGTTTACAGCAAATCCTCCACATACACGAAGGATGACTTTTATTCGTTCTTCACGGGTTCGTACGAGGTCTTCTTCTACACGGCATTCGACTACCTGAATATGAGCAGCAACAATCAATTAGTGCATTCTGTTCGCTCGTTTAGTTGACCATAGGCGACTCGACCTTTCGCTGGAATCAAAGCTTCGGCTCGTGCATGGAGATCTACAACCGATGGGATCAAGACGCTTAGTTTCCGACCGACGGGCAGCTCGGCCTCTCTTGGAAGCTGCCCGAAGCTCGAGCAGCTAAACGGCGATTCCAATCGAACGACGAGGACGATTTGGACCCTTTAAATGCGTTAATTTTGAATCTTCTCACCTACTTCGATCAGCACGTCTTCACGTTGTGGTTGGGCGCGTAAGCACTGGGCACTCGTTCACTCATACGATCTTAATGGCTTGTAGGCGGCCACCTCCCGGCCAATCCACGAGCAAGGCCCTTCTCACTGTTGGAGGAATCGACTCCACGCATTGCGACTCAACGATCAACTACGTGCCGATCAACCTGAGTGATTCGGGGCAGTCGATCGACGTCGACGGGCAAGCAACATCTCTCTCCATTCCTTCTCGTCCAATCCTCCTCTTCCTGCAGCTTCCAAGTCGGAACATTCGCGACTCGCCGCCGCCGCACCGCTCAAGTGGACAGCGGAGTGCCCACTTTGGTGTTGAACCAGCAAGCGTACGACGCGGTGTACTCGGCGGTCAACCCGGATTACGATTGGACGGATCACGTGCTTACGGTCGACTGCGGGCGCGTCTCGTCGTTGCCGGACATCGTTTTCACGATCGCCGGCGTAAACCAAACGATGCCGGCTTCGAGCTACGTGTTGGACGTGAGCAGATGGGAGGCTTCTGCCCATTCATTCCTCTCTTCTTCAGATCGGTCTACCGGACAACAAGTGCGGCGTGTTCATTTGTTCAAGGACGACAACTACCCCACGGATTACGGGCTGGGGTTGCCGTTCTTGCGCGAGAGGTGCACCGTTTGGGACGTCGACCAGCAGCAAGTGGGATTCACCAAGGGCAGCCAGCAGTGATCACTTGCAAACGGTTGAATAAATACCTTCTGCATTCAAATCGACGAGATGTGAGGTTTGAAAGAATTCACAAAGCGTTGAGACAGCATAAAGACGGCTCGAGCGCTTGTGGCATTTCGTTTGTGTTGTTCAAACGAACAAGCGGCGTTGTTTGGGGTCAAAGAGCAACGGAGGCGTGGGTCGTCTCGCACTTGCTGCCCACCAGTCGCAGCAGCGGTCACTCACCCAGCAGTCGCTCGCATCCTCCTTCCGCCGCCCACTCGCTCTCTGTCTGACCCGATGGCGATGATGAAAGCGGACGTTCGTCTGTCGCTGATGATGCACGCGTTGAGCACCGGCCGAGAGGACAACCGACTCGACTCTTCTGCTCCCGACTACCTACAAAAGCAAGAAGCCCTTCGACTGCGAACTCTCCACTTCCTCTTCTGCTCCTCCGGCTTCCCGACCGCCTTCTTTGACTACACTGAGAAAGACAACCGAGAAGCGGCCAGGATCGATCTCGAAGATTCGATCGAAGTGTTCTCTCGGTCGAACGGAGAAGCGCGGGCGAAGTTGACCGAAGACCACGCGACCGCCGCTTCGATTGCTCGTTTGCTGCGCGTGGCTCCTCTGGATGCGATCACCGTGGACATCCGAACGTTCGAATCGTACAGTTTCGCACAAGCACGCAGCTGGTGCTCGATACTTTCGGTTCTGAAAGGTAAGCAACAATCATTCGGCTTTCCGTGCATCATGGATTTCCTTAGGCCATCGCAATTTGCAAGTGATTGAATTCCGCATTTTCCAATGTCATGAGAGTGTTCCGCTCGTTCCAATGCTTCGTGATTTTATGCCCGCCAAACGGAGCACTCTCGAGGTGTGGGACTGTCGTGCTACCGCTTTGTTGCTTGTTTGGCCGGCGACATTGGAGTGCATCTCGCTCGATGCACACAGTGATGCCTCTCCTTGTTCGTTGTCTTTGCAAATGCTCTTGTGTGTGATTGAAAGCTTGCAGATCTACGGTCGTTCTTTCGGACGTCAGCCAGTGTGTTGGAACTGTACGCGCGAATCGAGAGCATCGTTGCAATGGGGCTGTGAGTTCCGTAATTATCGACAGAAGGACAGTTTGTGTTTAGAGTTGAACGAAACGATAAAGTCGAAAAGGTGTGCATCAGCGTGCATCAACATCAAACTGCCAAAACCATCAACGACGAAGCATCAGAAACGGGACCATGGAGCGAACAAAATGAGCATGACCTTCGTTTAATGCTCAAGAATCTGCGCTCACTGAATGACGACTTCAAACTGCAGATTAACTTTGTGGGATTCAAAGAATGGGGCGTGAGTTCTTTCTGGTTCTGATTTGATGTGCGTGCTTGTTTGTAGTACTGGCCGCACGCTTTTCCGGCGTTGAGCGCCCTCGTCGCTCGTTCCTTCCATTTGGTGAAGTGGGCGAAAGAAGCGGGTGTTCGCTTGACGGCTATCAGAACACAGGTTGATTTTCCCAATTGGGAAAACGTTCCATCGGTTTGCTGACAAATACGAAATTGTGCACACATTGATCTTTAGGCACCAGACAGTACCAAAGGCTTCTTCACTAACTACACAAAGTTCTCGCTTCAAACCGACAACTTCGACGGCCACGTAGTCGCCGTCTTCAAAACTTTCAGACACGAAATCATGCGCGTCTACAAACTGCAAGTCGACTCAATGGAGGTTTCGTTCGTCCTCACTTACCCGTTTGGGTACAAACCGTAAATAACCTTCTTGCATTTAATAGCAATAAACTGCGTTGTAAATAGTATTGAACTGGTATATGGCTGGAGATTCAAGGTGTACAAAACAGCGAAAAGGCTTCCGCTAAGTTCGAACGAAGCTGCGAGTGACGTGCGGCGAGTTGTCGAAAACAATTGCAAGCTGCGTGCGCTGACGATCGACTCGCTTGCTCGCCCGCTTTTGACGTCCACCCGGCGATCCGCCCGCGATTGACGTGCGGGCGGGCGGTTTTGCAAACGCGTCGGCACTTGGGTTGGGATGGAGAGGATATGGCAGTTAAATTGCGACTGGTGTTTGCAAGCTGAACTACAGACGGGGTCCAAAGGCCTCCGAAGGATTGCAACGAGAGGAGTCAGTGCGGGACAAACGATCACGAGCAGAGTCTTGGACCGTCCGCACGCGGCCGTCCGACTGACTCGTCTCCCGGCCGCTCGTCGTTTAAGTACTCCACTTCGTCTCTATGATCGGGCCGCCCCAAGCGGGGGAATTGTCGGCCGGCGACGGGCGGCCCGCTCCTCCGCTTGCTCCAGAGAATTTCGTTCACGTAACGCATCGGCCGTCTGATGTGACCACCGCGCTCATTTGACCCCGGAAGGAGCCGTGCAACAAGGAGGCAAAGGACACAAATCGCGCTTCACGAGCTCAAGCTTCACTCTTAAGTTAACAATCGATTTATTTCGATCGGAAAATAACACAACATCTTGACGAACAATCGGAATCGCACGACATCCAGTGAACATCCTAGGGCTTCCACAGCGGCGCCACTTTGGTCTTCGACGAGGGGGCAGCGGCCGCCGGGATCTTCGAGTCGGAGACCCTGCAACGAGAGAAAAAGATTAGTTTTCCAATTGTTGGTTTGTCCTCGGAACAACCATTTTTACGCACTACGAAAGTTGTCACATTGGGGATCGGTAAACATGTGATTGTAAATTACAGAATGTAATCAAAAATCCGCCGGAATTGCGGTAAGTGAAAGAAGGAGCGAGCAGTAATGCAAAACAGTTGTAGAAAGAATTGAAGAAGATTGCGGGAAAGGACTGAAATTCAAGTGGATTGTCTTTGCTTCTCGCAACGGAATGACCGCCGACTGGTGAACGACCGGCCACGTTGCGAGGCGGCGAACAAACGATGCCGGCGCGCCGGCCGCGCCGCAAGCGAGCCTTCGGAGCGGGAGGGCGGGCGGCAAAGTGACAAGTCAAACGTGTCGATGTTATTGCCGAAAACAGCGAGGAATTTGCGAAGCCGAGTGATCCCGCCCGCACTCGTCCAGTTGTTATCCACCGCTCGCCGCTTCTCAAGGTTGGAGTCGACCGCAAAGCAATTGCAATTGGGATCGCTTTGAAGCAATTGGGTAGGCAGCAGTTGCGAGATGAAAGAAGAATAAGGTGGAATCGAGAGGAACTGGAGCAAACCGAAAATACGATCAGCTATCACAAGCGTTCTGCTCAGTTTGAACAAAGCAATCACTACGGTGCAGTTCAGAACTATTCGAGTCGCTTCGGGGCTCGATAGCCACGTGCACGAATGAGGAGAAGTTTGGGACGAAAGTGTGAAAATCCGCGTGGTTTCGTTCGCTCCGCTTTGTTTATGATCGCCGCGCGGTCGGGCATTCGCGTTCGTTCGCTCGCTCGCAAGCGGTGAGCACAAACAACGCTCCGGAAAGGGCGAAAGGAGTGGCCATCAGTCGGTCGTCCGGAAAGGTCACTCCTCGGCCGCTCGTTCGCTGGCTCGTTCGCTCGCAATCTCCGCTTTAAATCCGTCGAAAACGTCGTGGAAGACGCGTGAATTTGAATTCGAAAGCAAAAATCGAATCAAATGCACGATGGCGGCCGTTGGATCCAATTTGCATTCGGGAGACGACGAAGAGGGAGGGAGAGAGTGTACGAACGATACGATTTGTGGATCATAAACGCGGGAAACGGACGGACCGGCCGACCACTCGCCGAACGAGCCACTCGAAATGCAAATCGGTGGAAATGCGAGCAAACGGGCCGCAATGGAGGATCGGGAGGCGAGGAAGCGGGCGAGCGTAAGCCGGAAGAATCGGCGGGTGGACAATCAGTGCGGCGGCGAGGACGAAGGGACCATTCGAAAATGCAATAAGCGCCCTAGCCGCGCCTTTGTCGCACCGCTTCGCCTTGCAGTCCAACGGCCATCCGGAATGCTCCCAGCCGCTCGTCCGCCCGCTCGTTCGTTCGCAAGTGCCGCGCGGCCAGCGGCGACGCCTGTCGGCCTTTCGGCCGCCCGCGTTTCCTATTAGCGACCTAATATGAGAGACGAAGAATTGGAAGAAGAGGCGTGCAGAGGATAGAATGCGAACGCAATGCAATGCCGAGCAAGGAGAAGCCCTGGCAAAACAACTCAAAGCGACCACGAGCGAAGCGAACTCAATCATCACAGGAGATAGCGGCCATTTGGATCAAATGGACTCAAACCGTCTGGAATAACATTCGGGCGGAACGCGCCCACTCGCCCTCCGTCCGGCTCGTCAATTTTCACAACATTCCGCTTGCCGTTCGCTCGTCACTTGGCGGTTTGCGGGCGGCTGCGAGTGTTCGGAGATGCCGACGGGCGGCGAGGGCGGCCGGTCGCTCACTCCAGCCACCCGCTCGTTTGCTCGCTCGCTCTTTTGCATTTGACCGCCCGCCCCTCGTGGAAGACATTCGAGACGCTTACGGACACGCGATCTTCGCCCAAGCTTTGCACAAATCCCTTTGCATAACCGAACAAAACGAAACCGACGGTCGATCTCGAAAGAAGCAAGTATGACTTTCGTTAAAGGCATCTCCGCCGCCTTTCGACTCAAATCCTCCCACTCGCTCGGTCGCGCGCGTTTTTTTCGAAAGCGGAGAGCCGGACGTTTGCCGCGAGGCCCTTGGACTGCGTCTAATGCCGCCTGCGCTCATCACGCCTGCGCTGATCCCGCTCGCGCGCCATTCGTTGGAGCCACGCGCCGAACGGACAAACACGAACACACCGCCGAGCATGTTCTTTGCTTTCCGTTCGGCAGTCGAAGCAATGCAATTAGAATGCGGAAGTCCACTGCGGAGACGGGCATCGTCGTTCAAACCGCGAACTTCTTTTGACGTGAAGCTGTCGCCGAAGAGACGAACAATAAACGTGAGCAACGCTTCTCTTACACTACCGGATGAGCGAGCGGGCGGGAGCAAAAGGCAACCGGGAGAAAAAAAACATCGGTGGTCGTTGGAACAGAAGTTGGAAGAGAGGTCGACGGCCGACTGAACAAACCGCCTCCTTTCGAGCGGCAGTCGAAAGAAGAGAGTTCATTGTTGGAAGAACGGGAGAATCGAATGTTCGGAGTCGGCAGTTTAATCAACTCGTGTGCCGATGATCGAATGGAAACAATCCAGATGTCGCGTCAGCCCAAATCCCGACAACAGACGGCCGAACGGCCAACGAGGAGAAGACGGACGAATCGAATGGTGAGACGTGCCCAGCCCATAAATTACCTGACAGATCCGACCAGCAGCAGCAGCAGGAAGGCAAGGAGGAGCGGCACGCAAAACGGTCGGTCAGGTCGGCGGCGATTTTAATTCGTGGTCCTCGTGGCCGCTCGGATCAAACGAGCGAGCAGACGGTAGAGAAAGCGAGCGGATTCAACGACATCTCCTAGGAAATTTAAGCGGTTGCGAACAAAGACGGAACAATTGCTTTCTTTTGATTGGCGGGCGGAGAAATCGCGGCCGCAAAGGAAAAGCAGGCGTGCGCGGCTTTCGTGCCCTCATCGTCACCGCAACGCGGCAGGAAACAGCCGAAGGAAAGCGGACGTCCGCGAGTGGCCGTTCGGCTCCCCGCCGGCCGTCAACAAGCGGCGGGCGGCGGTCTACGCGGCAAGTGGGCGAATCGAAGCGCCCGACGAGAAGGCGGGCGGCGGACCACCAGCGGCCGCAACGCGACGAGTACAGCACGAGAGCGGCCGCCTTCGCCAAGTGATCGGAACGGAGACTCAACTCCACCGAATTGTTCAGGGAATAATAATCGAAACCAAACAGAGAAGTCGAAATTTCCGGTTAAAATCGCCAAGAATTTGTACGAAACGAAATCCCCCTTGTTGGCCCCAATAGCTCACCGATGGCTTTGGCCGCCCGCCAACTCCAGCAGGACCACCGACACGGCGTCGATCTTCACCTCCGGGCGGATGTTCTGGCGGCCGGTGCCCGTGTAGGTGGACACTAAACGGAAAGAAATGAGCGAAAAGAAGAGGAGGAACCACCATTGTGCATGATCAGGCGGCGTTGGTCGAAGTCCACCTGCGCGAGGCGACCGCTGAACACACGGCCGGTCGACGACGTCACTTCGACCTGCTCATTCAAATGCTTGGCGGCTTCCACCAACATTTGGGAGCGCGCCGCTTCCAGTGACCAAAGTTGGGCCATCTTGCGGGAGAAGGTGGCTGAAAGAACCGAGAATCGTTTTCAATTAGTGAGTTCCTCACGACCCGATCCACGGAAATCATCGAAAGGAAACGGAAATTGCGAAAAGAAGCGAATGGGCGAAACTCAAGTGTTTTTGTGGGCGAGAAACAAAGCCGAGCGGAACACTCGATCGCCCCGTGGAACGCCGCAAATCCGACGGTCTTGTACACGAGCCGCCGTCAAGGCAAGAAGAGGGAAGAAAGCGGGAAGTCGGTCGATTTGCCCTCCTCTCTCATCGACCCCGCTCGTTCGACCAAAAATTGCCGAGCGGACAAAAGAACGCCTCGACGGGCGACGCCCAAGAGCGGCGGCCCGCGATCAACAACGGGAGCGAAAAGAATGCCCGCTCGAGCGAGCGGCCGGGCGGCCGATTATTACGACGCATCCTCCCCGCGCCCGCTCCAGCGACCAAAGATGGCCATTGGTTCCTCCTTCGTCTCTTCAAGGCTCTTGATCGAGGACTGATCAACAACAAGGAATTCCATTAATAAACGATCGCCCGTCAGACATGCGAGAAAACCGGTGATCTTCGTAATTCCACCCATCTGTTCACCTTCTTTCTCTCCGGATGTCCACAACACGCATCCGCTTTCGTTTCACTTCCGGTTGTGCGCGAAAGCGAAGAATAGAAAGGATCCATTCGCCTAGTTGACCTCCGGACCAACTGAAAGCCCTTCCGTTTGCATTCGATTCGTGAATGCGGGCGGCATGCTCACTGCTTCAAGGAACTCCAACGATCCAAGGGAAAAGTGATTTCAATCCGTTAAACGCGCCCTCTTCTTCCTTTCAGCTCCTTCAACTCCAATTCAAACATCGCTCATTTCTCCCGAAGACGAGTCAACCGACAGCAATGCAGTTGGAATGGTTGCGTTTACTGAGCACAAACACACGTTTGGACACACAAAAGAACGACGGGCATCTCACGGATCAATCCACAAGATCCAAACTCCGTTCCCAAACGCCCGTCTTCCTCCGCGGCGTGTCCAGCGCTCCGTAGGACGAGGGAGTTTGCAGTGGGAGAAGGGAAGGCCCAACGGAGGAGAGCTTCTTGGAGACGTTGCCGGCCACGGAGTTGCCGCGCGTTTCGGGCAGCCAGAAGACGAGCAGAACGAAGAGGAGGACGCTCATCACGAACGGCGGCACGTAGTAAAGGGCGCCGATCGTGTGGACGAGCGGTAAGTAGAGCATCACAACGGCCGCTCCGAAGAAGACGGGGACGATTTGGAGAACCTAAACCAAATAAATCGATCGATTCGATCGATTCAAGCAAACCTCTCCAGTGGCGGCCTTGGAGGAGAAGGGCGTCAGTTCGGAGAGGATGATCGCCGGCAACGAGGCGATCCCGAGCTTGTAGGCGGCGTGCCCGAACGCCATCGCGATCAACCCAACGATCGGCCCGACGCTCTCCGACTTCCATTGGGCGATGCCCAGCCCGAACCATTCGCAACACACGAGGGCGCTCATTGCGAGGAAGAGCGGCCGCCTGCCCGCTCGCTCAATCAGGTACGGCGACAAGAAGGTGAACGGTGTGGTCAACACAACCACCGTGTTGATTCCGGTGGCGGCGTTCTCCGCACGAAAACCGACGTCCACGAGCAGCTGTTGAATGTACTGCGATTTCAACTGCAAAGCGGAGATTGCGGGCACGAGTCCGCAGATCACAACGATGATCAACGGTTGTCTGCAATGGAGCAGTAGATTCGGCGGATGATTGCTGCTGCAAACCTCGTCCTCCGGTTTTTCCACACGGCTTTCAGCGGCATGTGGTCAGTGTTCACGAGCGCTTTCTCTTTCGTGTACTCCAGGAAGACGTGATCTGAACAACCATTGATTAAATCCTTCTTATTGACCGCTTACTGGTTTCCACGTCCTTTCCACGGTAGTAGACGAGTGAGTCGTGGGCGGCGAAGCGATTCTTTTCGTTCAAGTAGAGATGTTTCGGCGACTCGGGGGAGAAGACGGCCGCCGTCAGGTGGACGACCGCGAGCGCCAAAGCGATCGCCGGAAGTCCCCACCAGAACTGCCGGTTGCCGAACACGTTCGCGTGGATCACCGGCTGCAGCGACAGTTGGACGACGAAGTTCCCCGTGCTCAGCAACAGAGCGACGGTTCCTGCAGCCGAAAGGACGCTTTAACAAAGACCAATGGCCTGCTTACCGCGAAGATTCGAAGGCGCGCACTCCGATAGGTAGACGATCATCACCGATTTGAGGGCTGTGTTCACTACAACCGCTGAAGGTAAATAAAGTTCGAATAAGCAAAGGCTGACCTCCGCTCAGCAAGTGCGACAAGGCGAACAGCTCGACGGAGACGAAGTAGGCGGACGAAATGGCCGAGCAAGCGGCTATGATTCCCAGAATGTCCCTGCAGTCTCTCACTCATTAGAATCAATGCAATACAAAGCTTACCGCACGTAAACACTCGCTTGTTTTCGCCCGCGGTCCATCAGTTTGCCCACGAGGAAGCCGCCGATCAGCATCCCTGCGTAGTTCAGCACGGCGACGAGCGAGTGCACGAAATCCAGTCGAAAAGCAACAAATAGACGCTCAAAACTAAGAGAGAACTCACTGACTGGCCGTCACCTCGACGTTGTACCGCTCGGAGATCGACTCGTTGAACATTTCCTTCAGTGGGAACGAAAACACCGACAGGACGTTGTTTTGGACCTTTAAGTAAAGAAAGTAAAGTAATCTAAACTACAATAAACATCGACAGACCTCGCCAAACGAGGAAAAGATCGCATGGACGCCCGTCACGAACAACAGCCGGCCGTTCTTCATTTCTCCCCGAAAAAGGTGGCAAGAAAGCAGAAGCGGCGAGTTTTAAACGAAAGCGGACGATCGCCGATCGGAACACCAGCTTCTTATCAGCTTTGCACCCGCTGGGCCGCCTTCTAGTTGTCTTCCTCCGAATTTAATGGCCGCAAGGTCATTTCGAGCTGTCGCCGGAACGAAGGCGTGAAAGGACCTCACACGACGTTTATTTCTCCTTCGGTCAATGAGGAAGTCGTTTGTCTGGCTTAGTGCTCGTGATTCCACTCATTAGTTCGCGGCTTCTTCCGCCTTTCACACACGATAAGCGAAAGGGATTCGAGGAATTTTCCCACGATCACACCGCTTTTTAATACTCAGTTATTTTATTACCGCATTCTTCGCTCAAAGATTATTAGTTGAACTTGTGGAGGAAGGCGAAACAAATGAGTTCGGGCGCGTGCAGCTCGCACCACACCGCACTCGAGGCCAAATAGGAGAAGTTGGAGCGGGAGCAGACGACGTCGAAGGAGGCGTTGAAGTGGAGCTGGGCAGCCGCTTGGATCTTCCGCTTCGCTACGGACGGCGACTCCAGCATCTGCTCGATCATGATGGCGCGGAGGTCGTCGTTGTTGCATCGCGATGGGTCGAGCGTCTTCACTTGAGCCACCCGCACGCCCTGCGCCCGCACCGCCGCCTTCTTCTTCGCTGGGCTCGTCTGATCGTAAGGGAGGGCGTCTGCGAAGAAGCGATCAATCTGATGGGAAAGAAAATGGTGCTCACTAGGGTTCTCGAGGCCGGTCGGCTGCAGATAGTCGGGCGAATCCTCTTGGTTGTCCGAAGGAGGCGGAGGCGGCGGAGGCGGTGGAGGCGTTTGGAAGGTGGTGGCCGGAGCGGCGGTCTGCTGCTCGACTTCCGGCGAGTACGCGGGAGCTTCGGGCGCGTAGGTCGAAGACGAGGGCGGCGGGGCGGGCGCGGGGCTGAAGACCTCCGGTTGCTGGCTGTAGACTTCCGGTTGTTGCGTGTAGACGGTGGGCGTGGGAGTGAACTGCTGGGCTTGCTGCACAGGCGGCGAGTACTCTTGGGCGAGCGGAGTGAACGACTGCGCGTAGTTCGCATTCTCCGAAGGTTGCAGATCGACGTTCACGTACGCGGAGGGCGCCACCTGAGCGGGCGTCACGGTCGCCGCGTTGTACTGCGGGCCCGAATTCGCCGGCAGCGAGTTCTCGCTGTAGGTGGCCGGGGCGACGTTGACCGGAGGCGGCGGAGGCGGTGGTGGGGGCGGCGGGGGAGCGGCCGAAGAGGAGATTTCGGAGTCGAAGTAGACGGGCGCCGGGGCGGCGGTCGGAGCGGCCGGCTGCTGGTACTGAGGCGGCGAGACGATCCGCGCTTGGATCAACGGCGGCAGGAGCGCCTGCGGGGCGGGCGGCGAGACGTAGCCGAACGAGTTCGCGGCTTGCGGCAGGGGGATGGGCGCCGCATACGACGGTTGCTGCAGCGAGACGGACGGCGCTGGAACGAACGAGGCGGCCGGCTGTTGCGAGAAGATGGGCTGCGAGTAGCCACCCGATCCAAACGATCCACCGCTCGAGCCGAACGAAGGGAAGCCGAACGACGAGCCCGACGAGTAGCCGCCGCCGCCGCACGAACCGCCGTTACAACCGACGGACGGACCGCAAGCCGGCTGCAGGCACACGGGCGTCGCCGCCGGACAACCACAGCCGCTCGAGCCGCCCGTCCCAAAAAACAGGGCGACGGTCGAAGGCAACAGCCATAGGGAGATGAAGAGAACGAGGGCGAAATCCAACCGCCGATTTCCTCCGCGCATCGTGGGCGAACTGAAGCGAAGGAAAGCGAAAGCCACTTCCGCCCGCCGAATCTCCGCCTCGAATCAACCGGCCGCCTAATCGGGGCCGCGGATCAACAAACTCTCGCCGTAATCGGCGATTTGTGTCGCCCATTTGCTTGCGGACGGGAGAAACACGTTCACTTCCGGACACCCGCCCGCAATTCCTTTCGTGGGTTGAGGGCGAAAGCGAGGTTGAAGGGAAAGAAGTAGGTAGAAGCAGGCATCTCAGTTGTTTACCCCAACAAGCCAAGACAACGAGCAGAACGAAGCAAAGAAACAAAAGAAGTCGATTAGCCGAGCTTGTACGCGAAACAAGTGATGTCGCCCTCCCGCACCTCGCAGAAGATTTCCGTTGGGGCGACGGCGGCCGCGAGGTCGTCCTGCGAGCAGGCGGCGCCGAAGTAGCCGCCGATCTGCTGCTTGGCCGCCTCTTCGATCAGCTGCGTCGACTTTGCGATGTCCGCACTGATCGACTGCAAGTGGAAAAGATTGAAAGAAGGATGGAGAGCACTCGCCTTCTTCATGATCTCCGCGAGGACCTTGTTGTTGCACCGCTCCGTCACCTCGGCCGTCTCCGCAGTCAGCAAAAAGAAAAAGAGGAAGAAGAAGAGGAGAGGAGTTTGCATGTTGAAGAAACTCCTGACTGATTGCCCACCCAAACGAACAGCAGGCAACCGCCTTTCTTTCTTCAATCAGCCGGTCGGTTTCTTTCGATTACAATTCAATTAGATGCCGTCTTCCATCCATCCACTTTTACACTCCTTCAATCAACGGAACGGACGTCAATCGGAGGGTCAGAAACGAGCGAGCGAGCGAGCGGTCTCCATTTGAACCGACTGGTTCCTCGCTCCGCTGCCTGCCCTTCAACTCTCCACTTGCTCGCCCGCTCCTTTCTCCTCGACCGTCGGAGCGGAGCGAAGCGAAAAGGTCACGCGCTTCGGTAAATTTCGAGCGAACGAGCGGGCGGGCGGTTCGCTCCAAACTTTCCATTTCAACAGTCGAATGGGGACTGCACGCCCGGCTGCAAGGGGTGATGATCGTCGGCAATCAAGCGGGAGATTATTTTCGGCTCCTCGATCAACAGCAAACCTTTGAGGATTGTTTGTGGAGCCCCGCCGGAAGGCTCTTCTTTCTTCCGCTCGCTCGCTCACGATCAACACGCCCGCCGCCGCTCGCGCACGCCGCGGCCGCGTTGTTTGCGCAAAACCGTCGCCCGACTTGTTTCTTCCGGCGGCGCGGCGTGTGCATAATTGGGCGGGAGGAGGAGTGGGAGCACGCCGGGCGAGGGCTGGACGGGCGGCTGGACGGCTGTGGAATGAGCACATTCATCTTCTTCCTCCTCCTACCATCCTCCTCGTTCTTTCTTGTTACTCATTTGCACTCCTCGTTCCTGGCATTCGATAGAAGTCGGCCGTCCAGCACGCTCACCATCAAGAACGCGGTCGTCCAAACTCCACCGACATCTCACTCGAAGCCTCTACTTCTTTTCCTTCCGGGTTCATCGACCCCGCAATTCGAAGCCACTCGTCGTCGCGTGACCTTCCGCGCCGATTGCTTCGTTCTGATTTCAAAAAGAGGAAGGCCGTCGCTCGCGTGTTTCCTTCGTTCGTTAATGAATGGTCGAATCGAAGCGAAGAAGTGTTCGTTTGATGATGAAAACGACGACTTTCCGCCCGTCCCGTCCTGCCGGCGGCCGTCGCGCCGTCTCCCGCCGCGTGTTTTGTTCCCGGAAAGGACCGCGACGTCGGTCGCCCGCCGGTTGTCAAACGAAATGTTCATCTCCGCTGCCGCCTCCTCTCTTCCGCTTGCTTCGTTCGACTTCCACTCACGTTTTGCGGCGAACGTTCGACGGCCGACGGCGCTCGTTGGGGACGCCCCGAACACTCGAACGTCCGTCCGCCCGACTGCCGCCTGCGGCCGAAATGCCGCGGCGCGCCGAACGCTCCGACGAGGCGGCCGCGGGCCGCGTGTGTCGTCTTTTCGTTCCGACTTCTGGCCGCTCGCCCGCCCGCCCGCATGAAAGCGGCGGTCGTCCAATTCGAAGAGAAGGAGCCGCCAGCGGGCTTTCGGCGTTGCCGCCCGACAGGCCGCCGGCAAACTTGGCGGGCGGGCGGCTTTTGGCTTTCGGGCCCGCAGAACGCGGCGCGTTTTTGACGGGCGGGCGCCGAACGCGACGACCTCGCTTGACGTTCTTCAAGTGGATTCCCGACGCGAACCTCGCAATCAAAAATCCTTCCTTCACGTAAACTCGCCCTTTTGATCGTCGCTTTTTTACGATTTTTTGATTCACGAATGCCGCCGCTCGCCCGCTGCTCGTCGTCGTCGTCGTTTGACTCACGAATTTTCCGTTGGAAATCGCCGCTCTTCGTTCTTCTTCCGCCTTTCCGCTTCGATCTACCGCTTGATGGCCGCCTCGTCCTCCGGCTTCGCACTTGCGGTCGCCCAAATCTCTCACGAGCCCGTCGCGCACTCATAATTTTGCTCGCCCGCCCGCTCGCTCGTTGCGTTCGGGAGTGATTTCGCGCCTCGTTTCTCGCCCGCCTTTGTTTGTTTGCGTCGAGTCGAGAGCGTCTTCTTCGAGAGCGGGCGGGCGGCGAGTAGGCGACTCGCTCCCGCATTTCCAACCAATCGAATTTTGTTTTCAATCGGATTCGCACGCAACGCGGAACAAAACGAGGCGATAAATCGAGCGCGATTTGTCGTGCGGCTTTGCGGCTCGTTCGGCAAAATTCGTTTGGGATTAGCGAACGAATTGAAGGGCCGCTTCCTCGCGCACTTCCGAGCGTCCGCGTGCTCGCCGCTCGCCGTCGATTGAACTCCCGCTCTTCGCTCCCCGTTTGGAGTTCGCATTCGAGAGCGCCGGACGGAACAAAGGCGGCGGTGAAGGCGCGTGTGCGCGGCGTGTGTTTGTTTTGTTGAGGCCGACGACGGACGTTCTTTCTCGGGATTTTGACGTGGACGATAACTCGAACGTCCGCTCTCGCCGTTCCTGCCGTCCGCTCGTTCTGTTCCGTTCGTCGTGTCGGAAGTAAAATCGACGTTCTCTTCCGCCGCGTGCTCGGCGGCTCCATTCTCGTTAGACGACGCGAAACGAGACGTTCGGTTCCTCGAAAACCGAACAGCAAAACGAGGCCGTCGGAGGAGCGCCGTGCCCCCGGTCGAACCCAAAAGCCAAGTCAGCTGTTTGCCGGGCCGCCTGAGCGGCGAGCCGTCGGCCTTGCGACCTCCCGACTTCCTTCTTCCTTCGAATTTCTAATTGCTTCCACTTCCTCTCGTCTTTCCTTCGGCACGCTTTCCGCTCGTCCGGTCGACGTGAATCCGCCGTTGGAATCGCGAGCAAAAGAAGAGCGCCGGGCGTTGCGCAATGCGCGAAGCAACGGCGTCCTGCTGACCTCCTTGCGTCGACTTCAAACCGGATCGCGCGCATTGTTCGCGGGGCGCCGTTGGCCTTGGGCGCCGCCCGGCGTCACGCGTTTCGATCGCGAAATGCGGGCGGATTTGCGGCGTGAACTCGGCGAGCGAGGGGCACGTGTTGTGGGTCGCCGGGTGCCCGCATTCTTCTTCCGTCTTTCTGCCGCGTAATTGCTTTTGGATCAGACGGTCAGCCCTGCGTTCCTCGAGTTGTTCTGCGGGATTCTTTCTCTCGTTTCTCCTTCCACTCGGCGGCCATCGCTTTCGAATTCATGAGCCCCTTGCCGCTTGTCCGCTTGACGTTCGAAGCCGGCGGCCATTTGGACGTCAACCCGCGAGCCGCCCGTCACTCCGCTCGCCCGCACGCCGTCTACTGCGCAATCCTCGCGGCCATCTGCCCGAAGGCGGCCGCGAGCGGCGATAACGATCGGGAGGGCGGACGAGAGGCGAAAAGAAGCGCGGGGCGAGCGCCAAGTGGACGTCGAGCGGGATTTCCGCCGGCCATCACGTGGCTCCATCTTTCGAATCGAATTGGAAGCCGCGTACAAAACCCTCCGTTGCTTCCAGCCGGGCGTGGGAATCCTCCGACGATCTTCGCGCTCGAACGCGCCGCTGATGGTCAGTCGCTTCGACAGCGGGGCGTGAAGCAGACAGCCGAGCGAGCAGGAGGGAAAGCGAGTGAGTGAGCGGAAGGAAGGGAGGACGGGCGTTGATGGAATCAGTGAAAGTTGCCCCGCGTTGCCCGAGGGCGTGAAGGTGAACGAACGCCGAGCGCGAAGAGGTCGACGGTCCATCACCTCGCCCGCCGTTTCGTCCGCCCGCCTTCAAACGAGCGGCCGACCGGTTCTTTCGGCTTCCTTCTCATCACCGCCGCCCGCTCGCCCGCCCTGCTGCTCGCATTCGGGCGGATGTTTTACGTCGTCTTGTTATGCAACAACAACATCCGATGAGCTCATTAGCGATAAACCCATCCGGCCTTTGTTCGTCCTCTTTTCTGCCTTGCCCTCTCTCCTCTTCTCCCTCTTGTCCATCCTGTTCGATCAATTGCCTGAACGAGAGAAACGTGAAAGATGGAGGGACAAGGAGGACGCGGCGGGCGACTCGATTCGTTCGATTGGGCCCGCCATTTCCACTTGTGCACCGGGCGGGGCGGAAGTTGTGACTAAATTCGGTGCTTGCGCGACGGGCCGGCCGGCCGTCGTTGTGCGGGAGGCGGCTGCAGCCCGGTTTTCTCTCAGCGATTGCCGCCGCCCGTCCGCCCGTTCGACGCCCAAGTGGACACTCGATTGTGGGCGCGTGGAGTGCGCGGAAGCGATGCGTGACGCTCCGACTTTCGCTTTCCGCCCGCCCTCCGCCGCTTCCCTCTCGTTTCGTACGTGTGTGCTCGTCGTTCGATCGTTCGTTACGTAACGAACGATCCGTAAAACGGGCACTCGGCTTCGAACAAAGCCGCCCATCTGCCCGTCACTCGTTTCGTGCACCTCCCCGTCGTTCCGAACGGAAACGTGCGTTCCGCCGCCGAAACGTGCGGCTGATCGCGAGCGAGCGAGCGAACGGTCGAGTGCGTGAGTGCACTCGGTTGTTTGGTTCCCATTTGATCACTTCTTAAGAAACTTCTAGTCAGTTTAAGGGTGTATTGCCTCACGTGCACGAGTCTCCGTTCCTTCCGCACTCACGAACTCTTCACCTTCCGACTTCCGCACTCACGTCCTCCCGCCCAACGATCCTTCGGCCATTGTAATCGCGACCTTTTCCGTTCCCGTGTGATCACGATCAACTCCATTCTTCCCGCGACAATCAACAAGTGGGCGTCTTTTGTCTTCGCGCGCGTCCACCTCTTGTGTTCGGCCGGCCGACCGCAAGGAATGACCACGTGGACGCAGCGGGCGTGAACTCCGGGGCGTGTTTGCGCGTCGGCTCAACCCGCCGGCCGGCCGGCCGCCTCGCGCTGATGGCCGACCGAAAGGATCGCATTTCATCGGAGCGGCTTTGCGCTGCGGTCAACCGCGCGAGGCAACAGTCGCGCGGCGGCGAGTCGCTGCCGGTTCATGTGCTTTCGAAGCTCCACGTTAATTAAATTAGAGGCGAGTTGGTCTCGATTCGAACTGTTGCTTGCGTAAGCGGGAGCGACTGCTTCGATTCGATTCAATTCTTTCTGCTTCAATCTAAAGAAAGCAAGTGCAGAGTTCATTCTTTCCATTTCTTATTTGTCCGCATATCCACCACTCTTCTATTCGATTCGAGCGGGTACTCGACGGAAGATCGCGCGATCGAGCGCCCCCAACGAGCAGAAGGAAGGCCCGATTCAACTCACTTGTTTTTTTTGTATTCTTTGAAGAGAAGAGTGGAGAGAAGTCGGGGCACGGGCGCAAGGGGCGACGACCTTGAAGGGGGCGTCGTGAGCGAAAGAACCCGCCGCCGATTCGCTTTTTTCTTCTGCTCGCTGTGAATTTTCGTTCGAACCTTCAGCTTTGATTTGAAACGAACGATTGCCGTCATTGTGAGTGATTTGTGGGATCAATTACCCACTTATTGGTTTGCACTGGGGAATTCGGTGAGTGAGTGAGTGGGCAAACGGCTGCACAATCCGTGGAATTCTCTTCGTTCGCGTTTGTTTGCGCAACCGCGCGGCCAACTCCCGTCCGCTCGTCCGCCGGTCGCTCCCAACGGAATCCCCTCGAGTTTCTTTGCGGATTTTCCGCACCGACCGCCCGCCCAAGCGATCGATCCGCCCGCCGGCGTGCCGACGGGCGTGTTTCACTCAATTAGGCGCCGCACCGCACAATTGGGCGACGGCCGGCGGCGAGTCGCCTCGGAATTGCCGCCTGTCGCTGTCGACGAGTCGGTTGGTTGCGTAAAGGAAGTTAGAGGAGTGATTAGCCGGCAGTGCGGAGTGGTGAGTGGAAATGAGCGGGAAGTAATCCGCGCACGTTCCGTTCACGTCGTTGCTCAAGAATCTCTCCATTTTTCGATCAACCTTCAAGTGATTCACGCGGTCGCTCCGCAATCAAAACGGGATCTTCGCGCCGTTCCGCTCGCCCGTCGATCGAATCGAAACCGCCCAACCGCTGCGCGTCTCCGTCGAGCCTCCGAGTTGAACGAACCCAAACGACCTCCGCCTCCATTTGGGGGACAAGTTTCGAAACTCCCGCGCCCGTTTGTCCACGGCCCCCTTCTCTCCTTCCTCTTGCTCCCGCTCTTCCGTTTACTCCAGTTCGATCGTTCCATCGTGATCGAGAGTGATGAGCGCGTAGTGGGAGCAAACGCCCGTTTACGCCCGCCGTTTGCAAACGAGCGAGCGGTTGGGCGGGAGTCACGTGCGCGTGTTGTTTTGCTCCGCGTTCTCTTCAACGCTCGGATTGATGGTCGATTGATCGCGTTTGTTGTTTTGATTCGATCGACTACGCACTGCTCGTTCAACAAGTGATCGCTTCGTGCGGGCACGCGAGATCGCGAGCTTCGAAATTCGGCCGTCGTTCGATCACCACTGATTTCTTTCGATTGCAGCGAGGATCTTGCTCTTCCCGGTGATCCCCGAACATCCCGTTCCCCCTCCTGCCGAACAGCCAGCAAGCGGGTTCATGACCGCCGACTGTTGAGATGAGGACGCCGATCGAACTCGCGAGTCGGCGCTCACTCTCCGCCCTCTCGCTCTCGCTCGTCTTCGTCGGAGTCTTCAGCAGTTCGGATGTCGTTCAGCGAGGTTCGCTTCGCTCTAATGAGTTCATTCTACATTTGTTTCCGTAGGTTCGGGCTCCTCCGAGAAGCAGGAGAAGATGACCGCCGTGCAGGCGGCTGCGGCGGCGAAACGCGCCGTCTGGCAGCCGGAAATGAACCAAATCACGTGCTGCAACGGCGGCCGCCCCACCGCACCGGAGAACCTCGTCCGCAACTTCACGCTCATCCCCTCGGACTACACGATCGAAGAGCGAACGGTGGACGACGTCACGATGAACTGCCGCGATTTCGAGGTGCGCTACCTGGCGCGTCGCAATCGCGTGCTCTCGGAAGCCGATGCGGAGTTCGACGGCGAAATTCCGCTGAAGTGCAGTTGCGCGAACACGACGCCCGCCCATTCGCTCGACGCGAACTGCCGCCCGTTGCCCGACTGCAAGAATCACGGCGTTCGCGCCCCACTGGCCCCGCACCAGTGCGTCTGCCCGCAGCCGTTCTTCGGCGAACGCTGCGAGAAGTACTGCGACCAGGGCCAGCGTTTGGTGGGGCACAACGGCCGCGACTACTGCTCCTGTGTGCCGTTCTATCAGGGCGAAGAGTGCCGCGATATGTTGTGCTTGAACGGCGGCCGGGAGGATCAGGGCCGCTGCATTTGCCCGCCCCAGTTTCTCGGTTTGTTCCTTCCTTTCCATTGATGCAACAACGGCTCATTGCAGGCTACCACTGCGAAATCAACACGAACCACACGGGCGGTCCGGGCGGCTCGCGATTCCAGCGGTTCGGCGATCAGGTGCCTTCATTTCTTTTAAATCTGGTTGACTTCGTCGTTCAGGGCAACGAGATGTTCACGCGCGACGTTTCGGGCACCATCTTCTCGTTGGTCATGATTTGTGTGCTTGGTTCGTTCGAGTGAATGCCCTGCACATCAATAAGAAGTTCTCTTTAGTGATCTCGATGTATCTGCTGCTCAAGCACCGAATGCAAACGCGGTACCTGAACCGGCGGCCCGATCTGCTCGGCGCCTGCAACTTCCCGGTGCCCGCCTCGGTTTCGGTCGGCGCAAGCGGCCCGGGCACGAACTGCCTGAGTTCCGCACGAAGAAGCGATTTGCTGTCGCCGGACGACCCCCGTTTGTACTCCTTCCGGCCGGTCAGCTCGACGTTCGACTCGGCGCCGCCGCCGTACTTCCAGCACCGAGGTTCGTTCATCCACTTGTTTCTATTGGACTTCTTTCCGTTCAGGTCGACGAGGCCGCGACGTCCTGCCGCCGCTGCCCACCTACGAGGAGGTGACGAAAGCCGACCGGGAAGCCGAAGAGTCGGCCGAATTCTCGCAGCGAACGGCGCGCGGCGACGCGACGGCCGCGGGCGGGAGTTCGCAGGCTGCCGCTCCGGTCGAAGCGGCCAGCCCCGGCGAGCAGATCGTCGCTCACGTGCGCGGCACCGAAATGGTCCGCTCGTGCACGCCCGCCTCCGCCTCCAGCACCTCCGCCCGCCTCCACTCGGAGCCGGAGAGCGGCGGCGGCGGGACGCCGGACGAGCGCGCCGAGTCCGCTTCGATCCACTCCGAGGATTCGAGCGCTTCCAGCGAGTCGGCCGCCAGCTCGAAGGACGAACGCTGAAGCGAGGGCCGCTCGATCGTTCGATTTATTTTCGTCATTTTCTTTCTTTGCGGCTTCTCTGCTTCTTCCATTGTGTTTTGCCGAGTAGCCCCCTCTTTTACCGAAATGCCATCCGACTGCACGGCGATTGTGCGGTCGGTTTGCCCTTTCCCTCTTTCTTCCACTCGCTCCCGTCTTCTCGCCATCATTCGTCTTTTGATTCTGCAGTCGAGATTCCCCGCCGGTCCCCGTGATTTCCTTCGTTTTTTTCCGAAGTTTTCGGCTCAAAATCCCGGTCTCTCCTCGTCCTCCCCGCATTTCCTCCTTCTTTGTCGACCAAATCCTTCTCGATCGATCGATTGTACAGCCCGTGAGCAACGAATCCTCTTCGTTCTTCCTCGTTCGTCTTGCTAGTTCTTCTTTGTCGTTCGTTTTGCATCTCTTTCGTTCACGATTACGCGGTGATGAGCTCAAAAGAACCCATGGAAACGCTCGTTTGTTGCGCTTCTCTTCCTTCAACAGACCATAAATTTATTTCTTCTGTGCGAATGCTGGAGACAACCGAAGAGTCCGGTCGGCCGATTGGAACGGCCATTCTTCATCCCCGCGCCGCCGGCCGGCCGCTTTCGCTTTGCCGGTTGATTTATTCGCCGATCACGCGCGACTGTCGGCGAAATCGGCCCGCCGGCCGGCTGGTCGTCGAGAAGAACGAACAAAGCGGTCGGGTACACGCGATTCCAGCGTGTTTTTCGCCTGCTTGACCAGAAGGTGCTTTATGATCCCGAGCGAACAGAAGCAATGGAATGCTTCAAGTCGTCTTGTTCGTGCTTGTTCTAAAGAAATCACTGTAGTTAGCGAGCGGTTGTAATAATTCGACTGCTGATCGTTGCGGGTGGCCCGCCGCCGTCCTGCAGCGAAGCGACCTTGCTTCTCTCTATTTTTACAACAGCAGGGAGAAGGAAGAGGTACTTTGAACGTGGACCGACGTGGACGAGAGAAGTAAAGGTGAGCAGCCAGTGAGTGAGTGATTGTGGGTGAAGGAGCGCGAGTATTGCGTTTCCCACGCCTTCTCATCCTTTCTTTCTTGCAGCCGGGTGCTGACCGGCGTGTTGATTCCGTGCGGTTGTTTTGCTTTCGAGCGTCCAGATGCCGCCGCTTGCTCCCAACGGTCGCTCGCTTGCCGTCCGTGAATCACGAGCGAGCGAGCGAGAACTCCGTCCTTTCGCGCAACGACCTCCGGATTCTCGCCACCGTTGACTACGTCGTTGTTTTGATTCAAAAAGACGCACTTGTTTGTGGCGAAATGCGGGGGTTTCCATGGGACAATCGAGAGCTTTCGTTCGCTTTGCAGTCGTTACGTGAATTCCCGCTCCACCCGGTTGAATCGACGGCAAATGAGGTCGGCCGGGTTTTTCAACTCTTTTTGGGCGGGCGGGCGGCTGAACCGAATTGTGATCGCCGTCTCGACTCTCGCGACGAAACAAGCGGCTGCTGATTGAAATCGGCGGGTTATTGAACGTTAATCTCCTTTCGGGCCCGACCCCGACGACTAATTAGTGGGAATTCCGTTGCATTCACACCGCCGCACAACCGACTGCTGACGTCCGCCGCCCGCCCGCCTCCACACAGTCGACGGAGAACGACGGCGTGAAGAAGTTTGAACCCGATTGCCGCGTTCGTCCCCCCACCGGCCGCCGACTGAATGGCCGGCTGATTGTGGCGGGCGGGCGGGCGGTTTGGTCGGCGTGTTCCACCGGCCCGCCCGTTCACGTATAAAACAACCGGATCTGCCGGCGTGCAGACGATCGAGATCCCGGACATTCCCGGTGGTTTGCGCAATTCATTCGTCGTTCGTTCGTTCGTTGCTTTCGGCCACTCCGCACTCTCTCACTCGATCGCTCGCTTTACAACGAAAGAGAGTGGCCGCGATGGCCGACGGCTCGGTCGGCCGATTGATTTGCCGCCCTTTTGCTCGGTTTAAACTCGTGGCCGTCGGCTCTCTTTTGAATTGAATTGAGACGAATGAATTCGAGGGTTGCAAGGAAGCAAGCGAGTGGTTTGTGCAACAAACCGCATGGCCACTTGTCCTCTTCCACTTTTGTGCGTTCCACTTCGCAGTCCATCAATCGATCGATCGATCCTTCTGCTTCGTGTTGCGTGGGTGAAAGCGGCCGAACGAAACGAAACGATCGGCTTTTCGTCGTCGCCGTCGTGATTCCGCCAGCCGGCCGACTGGTCGGGCGTCGTGCATTAGAAGCCGGCCGGACGGGGCGCCATTTTGCCGCAAAGTTCACGAATCGGCCGGCCGCTCGGGGCGGTCGGCGGGCGGCCCAACGGAAAGCCGAGCGCCCGCCCGTTCGCCGGCCGGTGGGCCGGTGGGTACACGACAAAACCGAGTGGAAGTCATCCATTCGGGCGGATCGGTCATTAATAAACCAAACGCGGCGATCACAAAGCGGTGGAGGCCGGCTTGCCGTTGGCTTCGCCTTCCTCTCGTTCTTCCCGCCTTCCCGCCGTCTCGTCTCGTTTGTTCCCGCTCGCTCGCTTTTGGCCTCGATTGTGAGACCGCCAATTCCCACCCGTCCGTCCGTCCGTCGATCGATCGATTTGTTTATTCGACGAGGGAGGACGAACACACGCGTCGCCTCGCGGACAGAAAGCGGCGGCCGGCCGGCGGGCGGGATCCCACTCGATCGATCGGCCAGCTTTTGATCTCCGCTTCTGCCTAATGCATTCGTTCGTTCGTTTCCTCTAATGCTTCTCGTTGCTGCAATAAATTGCGTGCTCGTTGAACGCGTGCCAATCCACCGCCCACCCCGCCCACTCCGTGGGATTCGTGCAGCGTGATCGTTCCGCTCGCCCAAATTGACTTCCGATTCGCGAATTGCGGCCGTCCGGGCGGCTCAAAAGGCGGCCGAAATGCGCGCAGCACACGTGATTTCCGTGCAGAAATGGGCGGCGCGCACGAACGGCCGCCAACGTCACGAATTGGCGCCCATCAAGCGGAGCGGAAATTGCGTCAAGGAAAAAGTTTTATTTAAGCCGGCAATTGCGATCGTTTACCGTACGGATTCTCCTCATTTTCCTCTATCGTTTGTCTTGACTTTTGATTTACGACTGTTGATCCCCACGGGGTTGATTTGTGCCCGTGACTCACCCGCCGACCCGCTCGCCCGCCCGCCCGCTCGCCCGCCCGCGTGGCCCACTGGGCGACCTTCCGGCTGGCTGCACGCCGCTCCCGTTCTTTTCGTTTAATTGGGCACTTCTTTCTTTGTCTAATCGCTTCTGTTCGCTTTGATTTGATGCGTGGGAAACAACGAGGGCAAAGCGGATGTCAATCAAAAAGCGGATGAAACCGTTAGGATTGCCTCCGGTTTCTCCCGCTCGCTCGCGCGCCCATCTGCCGACCGGACCGACCGCATGGCGAGCGAGCAGGCGGACGGTGGCGCCGAGCTGTCGCGTACCGTACGGGCGGGCGAGAGGGAAGGGCGCGAATTATGAGGTCGACGCACGGGAATTTTCGCTCGTTCGTTGGAAACAAGCCGATCCTCACATTCTAATGCACTCCTCTTCTTTTCTCCCCATTTGGTCGACCTTTCGGCTGCCTCCTGCTGCCGCTCGCTGCCGCTGCAGATGGCTTTCGGATCTCAAAGACCGCAAAGGTTGAGGGAAGCCGTGGGAATTCGGAGTGTTGGCATTCGGCAGCCGATTGCTCCCTTTTGTTTCTTCTGTTGCATTCCTCAGCCTTAGAACTCGTCATTCGTTCGGCATCTTTGGGTTCTTCGGGTTTGTTTTGGAGTTTGATGAGCGGCCCGCAGGAAAAAACAACTGACCGCTCCGATCGATCAGCCTCGGGTGTTGTTTGTGTCAAGCGGCGGGGACAAATGATCCTCTGATTGTGAGAGCGGCATGACGTGATCCCCTCTCCTCCCTTTCCTTCCTCCTGCTGATCTCTCCGGCGGCTAACTTCAAAGGCGGCAATCCGACCGCACCGCCGGTGGTCCGCCGGCCGGGCCGACCGCAGCCGATCGGCCGCCGGCGACATCCGCACCGGCGGCCAGCGGCCGTCACTCAGCCGGCCGGACGGCTTGTCGCATTCCTCGAGTTCCCCGCGATCCTCCGAGTGTTTACGTGAAGTGAAGTGAACGCGAGAAGACCGTAGCCCTCGAAGGGAATCCGAAGGAATCCGATCGAATTCGCGGTCGCCTTTTAAGTCGCCGCCCCGGCCGCCTTTGAGTTTCGAATTTCCGCCGCCGTCTCGGCTCTCGGCGATCAGGCGGCCCGGCGGCGCGTTCGGAGATCGCCGAGCGGCCGGCGGCATTCGGCCGGTGAGCGGGCCGGCGTGTACGGGAGTGGACGGTCGATCGCTGCGGTTGGTCATTTGTTAGCCGACGGAGTTAATGAGTAAATGAATCAATGGATTAATGGTTCGAGGGTCTATTTCGGGCGTCTTGGGCTTCTGTAGCCTTCAGAGCATTTCTACTGCCCCTCTCCTGACTATCTATCCTGCCGGCCCTCCGGTTGGTCGGCCGGTCAGTCCAAAGTTCAAACGAAACAGTTGGGAAGGAGTCGCCGCTCGCCGGTCCCGGTCGGGAGTCATCGACCGCGGCCGGAGGTCGACTGCGGGCGGTGCGGAGGCGGTCGGTCGATTGTTTTCGTAAGCTGGCCGGCCGGGCAGCCGAAAACAACTTCCAGCGCGGCCAATCCTTTCGGCCTTCTTCCGCGGGGTCCTCGGGGGGCGATCTTTCAGGGCGTTTCGTTGATTTCTCGGCGCCGCCGCTCAATCGGCACAAATTTTTCATAAACTCGGCCCTTCCGTTGGGGTCGACGGCGCCTTTTTGTCTTCACGGAGCGAACGAGTGGCCGGGAGAACAAAAGTCGCTTCTTTCCTCCTCTCGCTTTCTGTACAACGAAATAAATCACGAATTTGACACGCGGAACGCGTTCGTGAATCCGAACGTGGAGTTCCGCTCGGCATTCCGCCCGCAGGCTCGTTCGCGGCGGCGCGTTCAAAAGTCAACCGAATTCCTTCGTTTCGCTCCGTTCGGCCGGCCGGCGTGTTCATGTGCTCGCCGTTTTGCCCCGCCCCACCCAACCGGAGGACCGAGCGACCGAGGGAACAGCCGAGCGAACAAGCGAGCGGATCACTTTCGAACCGCAAAGCGAGGAGGAGGTAGAGTTTCGACTTCTTGGCGAACTTCCTGGTCTCCTCCCCATCTTGAGGTTGCCTTCCTTGTGGAGCCGCCGGTCGGTCGGTCGGGTGAGCGGTCGGTTGCTGCGGGAGGGGGCGGCACATTAACGAGTCGCCCGTTTATGCCCTCCGATTACGACTCGCCGCCCTCCCGACCGAGCGGCCGTTACCGTCGAGCAGTCGAGAGGGCGAAGATCGTGGACGACCGCGCCGTTTTATGCGCGCGCATAATCCTCGCCTCTCGGTTCGCAACATTCCGCCGCTTTCGGGTTCGAGGTTTATTTCCGTGCCGAGTGTTGCGTTGCGTGTCCTTCGAGCAACGAAGAGAGCTTCGATTCCAGACGACGAACGCCCCCCACCCACCCGACTTCTTCGACGATCGACGACCAAGACGCCCGCCCGCTCGCCCGAGTGAACGATCGCCGCCGCCCGCCCGCCGACCGACCGACTTGTTGCGAACGATCCAACGGCTCGTAAATCAACCCGAAAAAAGCGCCGTTCGGCTCGTCGTCGCCTGCCCGCGTTGCGAACGGAACGACTGTAAAAAGCAAGAGGTAAGAGCGGTTATTAATATAGCAACGGGAGCTTCTTCCAATCGATCGAAAGCAAACAAGAAGAAGTGGACTGACCGCTTCGTTTTCAGCCAACCATTCGACCCACATGTTCGAGCAACTCCTGCGCCTCCGCAGCCACGACGCCTCCACGCTTTCCGCTCCGTTCTGCCGCACGAATCGCCGCCGATGAGCCGCCGGAAATGTGCGCCCGTCCGGCCGACTTCGATCGAATTTCCCCCGCCGCCGCGCTGAACGCCCGCTCGTCCACTCGGCCGCCTCCCGAATTCACGTCCTGGCGGCGGCTTTCGATTCGTTTCCCTTCATTCATTGTTCTCCTCATCCTGCTGCTCGTTCCCTCCCAACTGATGGGCGCCGCTCGAGCGGAAGGCGTCGCCGCGAAGTTCGGGGACGAAGAACGCCGAATCCTGCGCTCCCTGTTCCTTCGGCGCTTCGGTTTAGACCACTTGGTCGAGAGTGCACCTGTCAGACGCTTGGACACGCCGGAGGTGAGTTCAGAGCAATGCAATGTCGAGCTGATTGGTGCGTTCAGATCCCGGACTACATTTGGCAGCTGTACGAGGACGCGCAAGAGGACGAGGAGCAGCACACCGTTCGGCACTACTTTCCCGCCTTCTCCGACGACCGCCGAGTTCGCTTCGACCTGCACGCGACCGGTCGACAGCCGCGCGCCGAGGCGATCGCCCACGCCGACCTCCGAGTTCGCCTGCCGCCCGCGGTGCTGCGGGGCGAACTGCGCGGTCGATTCGTCGTCCACGATCGCTCGGGGCGTGTGCTGGACGAGCAGCACGTCCCGCAGCTCTTTTCCCGCGACCATTGGGTCGATTTGGACGTGACGGCGGGCTTGAGCGAGCACGACGAACAAGTGGGTTCTTTCCATCGTAATTCTTCTGATTTCTGCCTTTTTTAGGTCGAATTCACGTTCCAGTTCTTCCCCGACCACCCAGCGGCCGCCTCCGCGCCGATCGTCGCCCGAAACGCTGCCCTCGTCGTGTACGTGGCCGAGGCGAACGGCCGACCGCGACGCACCAAGCGCAACGCTCTCGGCGGCGGGAAGTCGAGCCGAAAGCACCGCAAACATCGAAAGCATCACAACACGCTCGGTCCGCACGACGGGGCGCAGTGCCGACGAACGAAGTTGTACGTCGATTTTGCGGAGCTCAATTGGCACGATTGGATCATGGCGCCCGGTTCGTCCACTCGCCTCCACTTCCTCTCAATGATCGCTGGGTTGCAGCCGGCTACGACGCGTACCAATGCGAAGGGAAGTGCGTCCATCCGATGCCCGCCAATTTGAACACCACGAACCACGCGATCATCCAATCGCTGATCCACTCGATCGACCCGTCCGCGGTCCCGCCGCCCAGCTGTGTGCCCACCGAAACCTCAGCAATTTCGATTCTCTACCGCGACATCAACGACACGGTCGTCGTGAAGACGTACGCCGACATGCGAGTCGAAGCGTGCGGCTGTCATTGAGCTGAACGGCCTTGACTGCGAGCAGAGAGCGGTGAGCGGTGAGTACACTTCTTTTGTGTTGGAATAAATGACAGCTGCTTTCAGTTACTGACTGTTCGCTCAATCGGACGACGAGCAACTCGTGTGTTGACCTGATGAAACAAACGAAGCTCTTCGTCTTGCATTCAACAACTCGACTTTTCTTCTCTGCCTCTACGACTTAATTGCTTCATAGTCCTGGTGACTTCCCATCTCGCCTTCTTACCGAATTCTTGTACGACGACCATTGACCGATCGACTGACTAACGACTTCCGTTTATCTCACGACACACAAGCGGGTTACCATTGGTTTCTTCTTCTTCGTTCATTTTCCTCTTCCGTAAGCTCGTACAAACAAATCCAACAACGCTCGAGGTATTTCGCGGTGTTCTCAATTCGTTTTAGAATCAGGTCCCTCCTTCCGCCTCTTCCTTCTTCCTTTATGCTCGTCGATTGCTTTGTCCCGCCCGCACCCGCCCGCCCCGACATTCCGCATTCCGCCCGCCGAACTTAAATCTCCGTTGATCTCGTTGTTTTGCCCTTCGCCTCCCCGTCCGACCCGCCCGACCGTCTGCTTCCAATCCGGCAGTTCCGCTTCGCGTGAATCATTTCGTTGCGTGTGGTCTGTGCTGCGGATTAGAACGTCCTCCTTCTTTCTCTTCGTTCTTTTTTCGTTCTTCTTGTGCGTCATTAGGGGATTTTGTTTGCAGAAATAAATTATTGAATCCAATTAGCGAGCGGCTGGTGTGGTTTGCAACAAACAGCCGTCCTCTTTGTTCCTTGGGAAGAAAGAGGATTGTTCCATGAGGAGGGAGATCAACCGTTCAAACGAACCGCAGGGCTTCTCGCCCATCCCACGAAATCCAATTTGGAGGCGAGGCGGAAGAAACGCCACGGATTTCTCTCGGCTTTGTTCCGCGAACGTGAAACAAGAGGATTTCCACCATCTGCATCGCTTCCTTCCATTGCATTCGAATTACGGTAAGCACTCGTGCGTGGAGTCTATTTCGAGCGATCCACAAAGGAGTCCTCGGTGGAATTTCCGGTGGAATCCTCGGTGGAATGCGCACAAAGTACAGCAAAACAAGCACGTTGTTTGGTTGGTGGTTGATGCAAACCTGTGAGTGAATCCGCCCGCTAATTGCGGCCGCTTTCGGCGTTCCGTTGGGATTCGCGGCCGGCCGGCCGAGCGGTGAGGAAATCGGGGCTTCCGCCTATTTGGATGCACGGGGGTCAACGAACTTTCGTTCCGCAGAGGGCAAAGAACACTCCCGAAAAGGGCCGTCGATGGGCCCTCCTGTTGGGAAGTTTGCGGCCGAAAATATTCTCCGTTTTTAATCAAAACTCATGATGTGCTGAAGTGAGCGTCGAGTGTGCCGAACGGGCGCCATCTTGACGCTTGAAGCTTCAAGAAGTCCTCGAAAGACGACGAAGATGAACGATGAGCGATGAGGAGTGTGCGGAGGCGAACGCGATGATTTCGATTCGTCCGTTCCTCTTCTGTTTGCTTTCCGTCTTTATTAATTTTCGTTCGAAAATAACCGCCGTTCTTTCGTCTTCCGTTCGGTCGGATGTCCGCCGGCATTTCCGCCCGCCTGCCTCCATATCCGTCCGCTCGTTCGTTTAATTGCGCCCGGAGGCTTCAACAGAGGGGATACGACGGAACGGAGCTTGGGGTCGATAAGGTCGACTGTGCAAACGCGTAACCGAGTTTACGGTCGCGTGCAAACAAACGAGAAGCGAGTTGTCGCGATCTTTCGCCCGCCCGTCCGTTCGGAATCGAATTCGTTTTGTTTTGCGGCCGAGCGGGCGGCCGGTAGGTGGAAAACAAGCGAGTAATCGGATTCGGTTGATTGGACGAAGTGCGGGAGGGTGGTGAACTCGTGAACTCCGCACGATTCGCACAATTCGTGTGTCCTTTCCACACATTCGAATGATGCCACTTAATCTCCGCTGCTTCTCGCTCCAAATTCTCGTGATTCGAACGGGCCGGCGGCGGGGTACAAAACGGCGGCCGGCCGCCAATTCGGTCCGTCCACCCACCCGCCAATTAGACGGCCGATTACTCGCGCCGGCCCGCTTTTCTTTGTACTTTCCGCCCCAAAAGAAGTGCAAATTGTTTCGCGGATCTCTCGCTCGCAACTGCCGGCCGGAATCCCGCCCTCCTCTCGCTTCCGTCCGGTCGTTCCGCCCGCAACTCGCCCCACTTTCCGGCCATTTCGGGGGCGTTTGCAACCAACCGGGCGGCCCCGTCGACCGTTGAGCATCTCGTCCGTCGGAATTATTCACACTCCCGAGCAAACACTCCCGATTGCTCGCCGGAATCTCGACGGTTCAACGCGCCTCCTCGGATTTCCACCAAACATCACTCTTCTCTCGGTTTGTTCCCGGAAAGGAAGCGCGAAGAAGTGGGCGAAATGACGAGCTTTGTTCCGCATTCTCTGCTGCTTGTTGTTTCAAACAGGCATGCACGTGAATCCAGCGAGTTGTTGGGCTGTAAAGCAAGTGTTTGTGGTTGATGTGTTTTGCTCGCTGTCTTCTAGCCGTCCAAGAACATGCTCTTCTTCAATTCTTCTCCTCTCACTACAGTTAGAAGATTACCATGCCGCCCGTCCCGCATCTATCAACAGTTGAGTAATCTGTCCGGAATTTGAAGGACGTGGGCACTGCTGCCCTCCACTCGTTTCGGGCCCGCCCTCACCGCCCTCTGCGGCCTGTCGGCGGCCATCAGTTGAAGCTGGACGGCCGGAGGGGAGGGGCGTCTTCTTCCTCCTGTTTGTTTGTCCACCCGGTTATTAATTGAAGGCGACAAGTTTTCGGATTGGATTCCGTCGCCTGTTCGTGGCTGTTCGCGGCTGTTTGTAGTCGGCCGATTATTCGATTAGTCAACAGTCGGTTCTTCGCTTCCTTTTCGCTTCACTCTTCTTCTCGTCTGTTCGTTCGTTCTGTTCGTTCCGTGGTTCGAAAAGAAGCGGAGTGAAATCGATGCAAATCCGTTTCAATGGTCTGCCCGGCGGCCTTTCCGGTCGGTTTTATTGACCGCCGACCGCCCGAATGGCCGGCGTGGATGGGCGGTCGGTCGGCAGTTCGCTACAACTCGAACGAACGCCCCCGTTTTGTAGACGGAAGAGTTCTTGAAGTGTCTTCCCACCTACTGCCTTCGTTCGTCTTCCGCCATGACGTGCGGGCGATGTCGAAAGAAGAATGTTTGCAATTGAATTTGGGCGCCTTAATCGTTCGCTTCCGCTCTCCTTCTTTGTTTGGAATGATGGGACGAACGAGGAAAGTTCGTGGCTTGATCTTTCTGTTTGCTTCATTCGTTCACTCAATCGTTCTTCTGCTGCCACTCGGTAGGTAACGATCTCGAGCAAGGGCCATCCACCCGCCTCGTTCGAGCGCAGTAATCCGTCCACTGGTCGGTGGTCGAAGGGCGGAGCGCTCGATTGCTTCCGTTCGGTCGGCTAATGAGCAGAAAGGTCGTCGGATTAATCCACCACTTCTCCGCCCTGCCGCTTCTGCAACCAATTTGGAAACAAGCCGCCTCCCGCCGGCCGGCCGGCCGGCCGCTGCTCTTCGATCGAGGATCTTGTTTTTGTTTCTTCTTCCCACTTCCTTTTGCTCCATTGACGTTCTTATTAATTGCGTCGATGTCCGGCCGGGCGACACGCCCCACTCAACTCCACTCTTACGTTCGTACACTCGCTTGCTAGGTGGATTACCGTAAGCTGTAGTCTGCTTGGCTTGGCGGCTGTTTGGCTCCGATTCTCTCACTCACCGGTCGCCCACGAGAATCCTTTCCGTTTAAATCCCAGCTTTACATTTGGTTTCTCCGTTTTCTTTCGCTTTAAAACTCCGGATTTTAATTATTGGGATGTTTTTGTTAGTTTTGTTCGTTTGCTGGGGTTTCTTGTGGGCGTGCGGATTAATCGAGCTTTGATGCGGCTTCGCTTAAACCGCTTAACTGCTTAATCATCCCTCTGTTTGTTTGCAGGTCGTTGGACTTCGTTTCACATCGATTGGGTCTCGTTTGTTGTGCGGAATGCTGCGTCCGCTGATCGCTCTGCTCATTTCCTTCAACCTCGTCGCCTCCAACTTGCGTAAGCCTCTAATCAAAGGATAGGTAACGAGAATTGTTGGTTGCAGTTTCCTGTCGAATAATCTGGAGCGTTTGCCAAGAGGACGGCGCCTGTTTGGAGGAGATGCATCTCCGATTCCCGCACTGTCTGCACGGTACGCAACCTTCTCCAATCTCTCTTACCCATTCATTCGGTTTGCAGAAGCAATGAAACGATCGTGGGACGGCGTGGCGGACAAGCGGGGCAACTCGCCGCGATTGCTGCGAATCCTCACGAACATCGATCGAATTCCCACCGGCTAACCACTGGACCACCGCCCCCGGCTCTTCTCTTTACATACGCGGTCCTCATTGCTCCCAAGATCTCCTCCCCGATTGTTCGTCCGTTCAGCGACGATGAAATGAGCTTGTTTGCGATAAATTATCCTCACTTCTCACTCCCGTCGTCTAACGAAAGAAAGGTCATGTCTATCAAACTGCTGTCTGTGTTCGCACAAGAGAAGCAAGAAGAGAGGCTACGGTTCCGTGGATTGGCGCGAACTTTCTCATTTCAATCCACGCGCTTGATGGGCGTCGTTAAACGCCGGCCGGCAGATGGGCGGCGAGCGGGCGGACAGTCCGGGCGGAAAGGGCGGCATTTCGCGAATTCCGTCCGGATAAGCGGAAGCGGGAAGTGCGTGAGCGTGAATGTGAGTGAGTAATCGCAGCAAAGTCGTGGATTTCGACGTCATCCGCTCAGTCGGCCGGCCGCTCGATCGAATCGTCGACCTCGCACCAAAGCGGAGCGAGCGCGCGTCATCAATCGTTGAGCACTCAAGCGACCACTCATTTCCTACCGTTTCATCGACCACCCACTTGTGCACGTGCAGCAACTGCAGCGGGCAACGAGTAGTCGAGGGAATTCAATTCGACTCAATCGTCGCACAAAACACGCGGCCCGCACGCAGCGCAGTGACGGCTTTCGCGTCGTCGACGCGCTTTTTGACGTGCGGCCCGCAAATTGGATTCCTTCGAGTGGGAATTAATTGCTCGCACTCACTCCTCACTCATCTGCTTCCTTCCTTCCGTTGGCCGACTGTACGAACGAGGGGGGACTAAATTTGACAACAGCGGGGCCGAAATAACCGCCCGCCGCTGACGGCATCGCCCACTTGTTGGCCGGCCGGCGAGTGAGTGGACAAGGGCATCATTTCCTTCCGTCCTTCCGTCTTCCGTCTTCCGTAAACACGGGCACTCATCTCCGCTGAGGAAAATACAGCAATTCGTTTCGAACTCCCAAGAAACCAGCGATCTCTTGCTCGAATTAAACACCAGACGAGAACGAGCGGGAGACCCTCGTGCTCGCTCGCCTTCAAACGGAAATGAAATCCCAATAAATGAACGAGCGGAGGGACGAAAGCAGCGGAGAAGAAGGTCGTTTAATCCCCGCGGTTTAGTCGACGGCCGGAAGACACGTGCGAGTGGCCGCAAACGGCGCCAATTAGCCGCCCGAATAAATCCGCTCGATTAAAAACGCGCACGAAAACAAGTGGAAATTGACGGCAATCCGGACGAAAATATCTCCGATCCGCCAATCATCCGCTCGAATCCAGCAGATTATTGCACTCGTCTCACTTCTCATTGCTTCGACTGCTGCTCGTCAATCAAAACAAGACACGAGTCGTGCGCACTCCTCCTACTAACCAGCAATAAATCTTCCACTGGTTACTGTAAGAAGCAAAGTGGAGGTCATTAAACGCGTTGAATTGCCGCCCGCTCGCTTGTCCGAACTTGTTTCCGATCGCATTAAAGCGGAGATTGACGAGACGGCCGGGGATTCGAGGGCCCGCTTCTCCCCGTCCGTAAATCATCAACCCAAATCTTTCCAGAAGCTTCCTTTGTTTATTCGACTACGGTAGGCGATCAGTGCGGGAAGGGCGGCAGTCCGAAGAGCGAAAAGAAGCGAAACGAGTCGGCGGGCGGCGGCCACGAGTTGGGCGCGAAGAGCGGCGTCGGGGCTTCGAGCGATGCGGGCGGTTGTTGCTGGATCGAGGATTTGGGGGCTGCAAGAGATAAACGACGAGTAATTTGGAGGGCTGCAAGAAGAAACTCACGATCACGAACGCAAACTGGGTCAAAGGATGCCTGTGACTCCTCCGCTTGCTCTTCCGCTCGCTGCTCAATCGGCGGTGCGGACTGCTGCTTGTGCAAATTGCGGAGTTTGCGCTGCTTCCGCCGCAGTTTGATCTGATCGGCCATCAGCCGCTGCCGCTCCACGACGATCAGGCACTTGGGGCAGCGGCAGTCGCGGAACTCGCAGACCGCCTTGTGGCCGCGGAGGCGATTCCGCCGGCCGTGCTGCGAGCAGCGCTGGCAATGCGGCAGACGTTCGTTTGGGTCGGAGGCTGCAAGAAGCGAGTAATGGAGGAATGAATGAACGAACACTTGGGAGGTTTGGACTTCGAGCTGGAAGAACTGGCCATTCCAGCGACGTTGGAGTTCGTTTTCTGCTCCATCTGGAAAGAATGCCGAGTACACAGGGCTGGTGCTTGAGACGAATGTTCGAAAGCGGAGGAGTGACTCGGAACACAAGAGAAAGACAAAACAGGCAAGGCCGTTGGAAACAACGCCGTCGACTACGATCCCGCTTGCCCCATTGGCCACAAACAACCGACAAGTTCGTTCGCCTCCCACAACTTCGAATAAAGAATTCGACACCGGACGAGTCGAATCGAAGGTCGCAAGGATCACTCGTCTGCAGCCGGTCCGACGAAATTAATCTCCGAATCGGCCGCTCATCATCCCGCCTCATAATTCCGCCCGCTCGCCCGCCTCGACTGCCGCAAAAACCAGCTGCCTGCTTGGCCGGCCGGCCGCTCCCAAAGGCGAGCCGCCCGCCCGATTGGGTCGTTCGGGGCCGAGCGGCCGACTAATTGCTTCCGAATGATCGCCGCGGACCACCCCGTCGGGTTTCGAGTTTAACGACCGACAACTCGCGATTTTCAGACGTTTTTTCGCCGCCTCCCGGCCGTCAAGTGTGCCAAATTATGTCGTAATAAACGAGCTCGACCGCCATCTTGTCAAGAACATCTGCCCTTGGTCTGCTTTGTGTCTCGCACCTCGGAGCACGATGCTCGTTGCAGGAATGAGGAACTGGGGTGTCACTTGAAGCCATGGGGACAGACACGTGATTTGACGAGCTGGAGTTGAGCGGTGGCAGACGTCTTGGTCCGTGGAATGATGTTTCTGCTCAAATCTTTCCACCTTTCATCAGATACGAACCGGAAACAAACAACGTTAATTTATTGAAACAAACCGATAACAAACAGCTCAAAGCAACAACAAACAAGTCCTTAAGCAGCGCCTAAAGGACACAAACAATGCAGACCTTCAAGTCCTTCAGTCAAAGCAACAAAGGGATCGGCTGGAATTTCGAGCGAGCATCACAAGACGATCCGAATGTTCGCAAACGACGGGAGATCGAGTTTGGCTGCAATCCATCCACAATTGAGAGAAGAAGAACCCCGAGCTCACCTTCGCTGGCCGAAAGGAAGAAAGCGGCCGTGAGTTCCGACTGCTGCACCCAAGCGGCGAGAGCGCGGAGGAAGTCGGCGGACGAGCGTTGCCCGTCTTGGAGCAGCCGGCTGATCGCCACGACGCGCTCGTTCGACGCGTTCGGGCGGCCGAAGACGAGGATGTTCGAGGGCTGGCCGTCGACGGGCGCCATCGTCCACGGGAACATGAAGACGGCGGGCGCGGGAACGCCGCTCGCTTCCCACTGCTTGTGGGCCGAACGAACGAAGAGGAACTCGACTTGCGGATGGCCGTCGAAGATCACGGCCGGCAGGTCGGCGAACTTCTCTTGGGCCTGAAGCTGCGGATTAATCGACGGAATGTGAAGTAAAGGAACCTCCTGCCGACTGTAGTAGAGAACGGACGGCGGGTTGAACATCACGTCAATGAACGACGAAGGAGCGGGACGAGCCGCCGGGACCACGCGCTCCGCAACCGGCTGCTTTTTTTCGACGCGGGGCGGCTCTTCGACTTCGATTTGAACTTGCGGCTCCCGCTGCTCCACGACGATTTGGAGCTGATGCGACTGCTCTCCGGCAGGCAACGGCTCTTTGACACGCGGCGGCTCTTGCGCTTCGACCGGAGGCAACGACGGCTCCTCTTGCGTTTCGATCGGCTGCGGACGTCCGGCGGACTTCCGAGCGGTCGGACGAGCGACGCGACGAGGAGTTCCGCTCGAAGACGGTCGATCTCCGCCCGCATTCCGCCGATCGTTCGCAGGAGCAGTCGGCTACGAGCGAGAAGATTATTCGCTTCGCTTCCCGGCCGCAAAAACCCACCGGCTGGAAGCGATTGACGACGAGCGAACGGGGCACCGCCGACCATTCGGAGCGATGGAGACCGGAACGAACGTAATCCAACGAGTCGACGTGGATTTGCGAGAGGATTTGCTGAACGAATAAAGTAGGAAGAATGAATAGAAGAGCTCACTTCGGTCGCTTCGATTGCGCCGGGCATCATCACGGCCGCTCCGGTTCGTCTGTAGCCGTGATGGAGTTTCTCGTGGGCATTCCGCACGGCGTGCAGGTCGAAGTTCTCTCGACAGAACGAACAGTGAAAGGAGGCGCGTCTGGTCGTTCGCTCTTCGTGAGCGTACGCCTTGTCCGTCCTTTGAAACCAGTGCGCACAACAACGACACTTCGCCTGCAACAGCCTCGCGGATGCGTACGATGCAAATCAAAGACTCACCGCGCCGCTCTTCATTTCCGGCGGCCGCTCTTCGCGGAGGTGCGCGCGCGGAAACGGCGGGAACACGAGCGGAAGAGCGAGAGCATCGGCTTCCAGCGCATCGCACGAATTTCCGTCCGTTTCGTCCGGGCGCCAGTCGGAGTCCTCACTTTCCGCCTCGCGCTTCACCTCGACCGGCGGCGGCGGTTGGAAGCGCGGAGGCGAGTGGGCGTTGCGGCGCAGTCGGCTGCCCGGCGGCGGCTGGTAGTCTTCGTCGCTTTCGCTGCCGTCGGACTGAAAGAATTCCGTTTGAATTTGGATTGAAATGGAAGAAACGAACCGAGCGGCGACGAGAGCGATTTCCGGTGGATCTCTTCGGCATTTCGAGTCGAGCGTGCCGAGTGGAACGCGCCCACTCGCAATCCAAATTCTCCTCCGCGAACGGGCGAACGAAAGGATGACGAAAGAGCGAAACGGGCGGCAGCGGCGGAAAGCGGGCGGAGGACGAGTCGGGCGATGGGCGAGTCACAAAACGCCAAGCGATTTCGTTGCGTCCGAAAAGAAATCGGCGCAGAATTGCGTCTCTGTCTCTGGTTCGTTTCGAGGGAAGTTCGCACGCGGTTAAGCAACCGGGAGCACTTTAACGGGCGGCAATCCACAAACGGATAGCAGGTTTCTTTTGAGTACTCCCGATCACAAAGCCGCTCTGTTTATTCACTAATCAGCTCGTTACTGCTTGTTGCCTTGAGCGAGACCCACTCGTTGCTGGTCAACGTCGTAAACGAGACACTTCTCTCGCATGAACGGCAAACCCAACTGGTAGTGGGCGCCTTGGTCCGTGTCTGACAATGAAATCACCACCGCGCACTTATTGTCCGCTAGTCCGATCTAAATCCAAAGAATGAGAAGAGTAGCTAGTTGTCTAGCGTACGTCTAGCACATAGTTCTGAGTGGAAACCGTGTAATTTCCGTTGCCGATGAAGAAGACAAGGTCGGGCAGCAAGGCCGCTTGACTGCAGTCAACAGTGAGCACGTGGGCGTCCCACGAGTAGTCGGGCTGCACCGCGTAGTAGACGGCGTCGTAGGCCTGTTGGTCCAACACCAACGAAGACGATCCCGTGTCAAAGAGAGCCGCCCGACGACGGCGCGTTTCGAAGCTGCCCACGCGGAAGCTGCAAGGCGGAAGCGTTAAAGGGCATAAACGTGAGCTACTTCCATTGCTCGGCTATCCTTGCACAACGACACGCTTACCCTTTGATGTCGATTAACTGGTATTCGTCCTCCAGGTTAATCAGCACGTAGTTAATGTCCGCATCGCAGTTGGTCGCGTCGGTCCCGCCGATCGTCAGCTGGCCGTTGGCGAGCGATTGGCCGGCTGGTGGGCGGCTTTACGAAGAGCTTCGTTTCGTCGAGTGAAAGTGAATGCTTACGCTCCGATCCACAGAGTAAAGACGTGCTGCTCGAAGTTCGTAAGGAGATTGAAGATCAGCACGTCAGACGGGTCGGTTTCATCGTTGTATGTCGACTGCAAACGCTGCTTGAACGCCTGGGCCTCGTTGACCGTCCACGAAAGTCCGAGGACGCCGTCGGCGGGAAATTGCTGGTCGAAGTTGTAAAATTCGACGGCTGAGCCAAAGGTTTGATTCCAGCGGAACGACGAGTCTCCGATGGTCACCTAAAAATAAATTTAATGCGATTGCAATTCTTGCCGTTCGGGCTTACGTTCACATAGTCCGAATAAAACTGACAGTAGGGCTCGTACTCTGCCGCATAGCAATACAAACCGCTTGGACCGCGAGTCGACGTGGAGGACTTGCTGAAAAAGCAAACGATGAGATGGGCACAGAGGACTGCCTACCTTGCGTCGTAAGTGCGTCGGCCGCTTGCCACGTACTCGCAGTTCACGTCCAGCACCCAGCTCCAGACCTGATACGAGTCGACGGCGAGTGTGAATGTTTGAGCTGAACGAAGAGGAAGATATTGATCGATCGACAGAAAGCGGCGGGATTACGAGGCGTTCCAATGGACAAGTTGAACAGAAGAGTGTCGCCTGAAATTTCAAAGTCTTCAATCTTTCAATCGATTCGAAACGAACCTTCGGTGCCCGCCGCTCCAACGGAATGAGCGGCTCGATGGACGAGCGGCAGCTCCAAGGGTTCGAATCGCTTGGCGGCCGTCGCCGCCTCGAGCAGAAGGAACGCGACGATGAGAAGTGATTTCATTTCTTTGTGCACGCTGCAACGAGCAGTTTGTTGACCTCCTCATCGCTCCGCCTTTTTATTTGCTCGTGTTCGAGTGATAAGAACGGCCGTGAGCGGGGGCCGGCAGCTGCTAATTAGTGGGCGAAATTAATTTCCGTTCTTGTTTCTTTCGTTTTGCCCTTGCTGATTGCCGCGGGCCGGGCATAAACGACAATTCGGTGAGCAAATGACGCCGCTCGATTGCCGAAAGGTCGCTTTTGTTCGCTCTTAAACGACCACGCACCGCAATTAACTGCAAGGCTCTGAATGAAGGAACTTGACGTTATGCAAGGCAAGAAGATTGAGCACGCGCAAGTGGAATCACTGCAGTTGTTGGCCGTTCTTGCTTTGTTGCCAGGCCGCTGACCCCCAATGGACCAAGTGAAATTAGAGGCTGGGGCTGCGCATTCTTTGCGCTCTTGCCCTGATCACTCGTCATTCGAACGACAACGTCCGACTGTCTGCACACGATGCAAACGGGCGACATTCTGGCGTTCGGTGGGCGTTGTCTTTCAAATGCTAATGGTGAGAGGAACGAGGCGAAGAGCTCAGAGCGACCGTCTCTAACGATGTTTGCGCGCAAGAAGCCGTGGCTCATCGGACGACTCTCGCGTGTACGCCGAGCGAAATCTTCGCTTGGCGCTTCGCCACACGCCGTTCGCTGCTTTACGTTGCCTTTTCCACGCCTTTTGCGTCTTTGCAATTGCTTTTTGACGCGTTTTTCTGTTCGTGGAATCTGTTTGCAGGTGACCGATCTACCCGTAATGCCGAAAACTTCCCGCCCACGTCGCTCCTGTCGCCGTCCGGTTCGTTTATTCCAATTGGCGAAAATACCCGAGTTTCAGGTCGACTACGCGGCGATCGAGCGCGGCGTCGAAGCTTTCAGGCCGCTCCGTCCGGCGAGACGCCGCCCGACGCCCACGCGCCGGCAGCCGTTGCGCCGCGCCCGCCAGCCGCCGCCGCCGCTCGACGTGAAGCAGGAGCCCGAGAGCGACGGCGAGGAGCCGCCGCCGGCCGAGCGCCCGCCTGCGGTTGGCCCGCCGCGTCGCCGCGCGCGCATGACCGCCCGCAAGTCCGCTGGTCCTCCGCCGCTGCCTCCGGTCGAGGTCGAAGCCGCGGAAGAGCCCCGCGTCTACGAAGAGCTCATGGAACAGCCGGCCGCCGAAATCCACGCGCCGCCCATCCCGCGTCCCGCTCCCTCGTCGCTCATCGACGTCACCGCCCACCCGCCGGCCGTCCTCTACTTCAATCAGCAGGAGGTTCTTTCAACTTCTTATCTCTCAATCGAATCGTCTGCTTTCAGGCCGAAAGCGACCTGCCCGCCCGGATTTACTGCAAGCACTCGGCCGTTCAGTTCCTCTTTGTCCGCTCCGCCCACAACCATTGGGAGTCGGCCGACAGCTCGAAGCCGACCGTCCTGATCGACTGGGAGGCGATGCCGCCGGTCGACGGTCAGCCCTCGTTCATCCTCGCTTTCGGCCGCCAGAGCACGAGCGACGAGCACTTCAAGGCGATCAGCGGACTCCTCGACCGGCCGCTGCACTCGTCCGCCGACTTCCTCCGCGCTCTCGCCGCGTGGGCGCAGAAGTCGGAACTTTCGGCCGCGTTCTTCCTTTCGGAAAGCGAAGGTGATTAGTGAAGTCGTCTTCTTCTAATCTTCAATGATTCCAGCCGAGCTCGAGCTCCCGTCGTTCGCGAACATTCGAATCGTTTTGTGATACCGACAGATCTGACGAATTCGTTTCGATTTCGTCAAAAACATTCATTTTTTGTTGTTTCTTGCAAGTTTTTTGTTCCTGATCAGTGAAGTTTGTTTGTTACTTTTGCTTAAATAAACTATCGGTTGTTGTTTTCGGTCAGGAGCGGTCGAGCGATTGCCTAGGTTCACGACGTTTCGTTTGAGTAGCCGATGGGGGGAGCCGAAACAAGCCGAATGAATTGCGACGCTTCATCGTTTCAGGCAATCACACTAGATGGTTGTTCGAACGATCGCTCTGGCTTGCAAGAAAGGACCGTTGGGTTTTGAAAAGATTCGTGGAAAGTGCTTGCTAAAGACGCTTGTGGGCAGAAATGAATAGGCATTTGAGATGTAGTGCGCTGGTTGTGAGCACGGCGTCTCGACATTGTTCTGATCGGCCACGCCTTTAACAAGTCTCGACACGCCCTTAAATGATGCAATCCGTCAGTGTGTTCCGTTGATCCAAAACAAGAACGAGTTCTCAAGAATCGAGTGGCGTCATTTGCTCACCGAATTGTCGGTTATCAGCTCTTCAAGTCATTCGCAGAGCAGAACAAGCGAAGAAACGGAAGATGAAATTAATTTCGTCCACTAATTAGACGCCGGTCAACGCCCAAAACGGTTTTTATCACCCGAAAAGATCACGAATAAAAGGACGATGCAAGACATCGTTCTGCACAACAATGAAGTCACCGCTCATTCACGCTTTGCTTTTCCTTGCAACAACAGCGACCGCAAGGCGATCGGAGCCGTTGGAACTGCCCCTCGTTCATCGAGCCGCTCATTCCATTGGAACAAACGGCAATGGCAGTTCGTTTTCAAAAGTGAAACAAGATCAATGGCTCGTGATTTCAGGCGACACACTTCTGTTCAACTTGGCCTTTGGAACGCCGCGTTATTCCCCCCTTCCGACATCCTCCTTCATTCTTTTCTTGCAGCCCAAACATTCAGTGTTTCGGTGGAGTCGGGGCAAATTTGGAGCTGGGTGCTGGATTCGAGCTGCCCGAACGTTACCAGCGATCAGCACACCTACGATTCGAGGCGAGTGGCCACTGATTTCCATTTATTCATCGGCTTGTTTGCAGTAAGTCCTCAACGGTCTCTGCTGGGCCGACAGATGCGTACTGCTTTTCGGACGCTTACTGGCCTTGGTGTCGTTTTTACAACGACTACGCCAACGTGAATTCCAAGCCTTGATCCAATTCATTCCTCTTAAATAGGTGACCGTCGGGAACTCCTCGTTCCGCTGGAATCAAACCTTCGGATCGGCTCTTCAAGTGATAAACGAAACCGGCCTCGTTCGCTTCCCGGCCGACGGCGTCCTCGGACTCACGTGGACGGTGAACGAGGCCCAATCGTTCAAGGAGTGCCTGCAGTCGACGAACGACGACGCCACGGACCCTACCGAGGTGTTGATCTTGAATCTTCTCTCGAACTTTGAGCAGCCCGTGTTCACTCTATGGATCGGGGCGTAAGTTCTCACTTCCACTCAACGAAACGAAGCGCGTCGTTGCAGTCGTCCACCGGCCGGCCAGTCGCTGCCCAACGGCAAGCTGACGATCGGCGGCATGGACACGGCGAATTGCGACTCGACTGTCAGCTACGTTCCGATCAACCTCGAAGACTACTACCAGTTTATTGACGTCAAAGGGTAAGCGAGGAGAGCTGTAATGAACATGTCGCGACTGCTTGCAGCTTCCAAGTCGGCAGCTTTGAGACGCGCCGCCGCCGCGCGGCTCTCTTGGACTCGGGGTCTTCTGCGCTGATGTTGGACACCCAAGCCTACGACGCCGTCTACTACGCGGTGCAGCCCGACTACTCGTGGACGGACCACGTGCTTACGGTCGACTGCAGCCGAGTGTCCGTACTGCCCGACCTCCACTTTTTGATCGGAGGTGGGAATCACTCTGTTTCTGCGGCGAACTACGTAGCAGATGTTTGTTAGATGTAGATACTTTCTTCTTATTCTTTGGCTTTAGATCGGACTGCCGGACAACAAGTGCGCGGTGGTCATTTCTATGTACGACTCGCACGTAGGCGCTCACTACCAGCTCGGTTTGCCCTTCCTCCGCGAGAAGTGTCTCGTTTACGACGTCGACCAGCAGCAAGTGGGGCTCGCTCAAGGCAACAAACAATGAAGAGTAGATGTGTGAATAAACAAAATGCAATCGATCAAGAAAGAACGCCTTGAGTGGCCGCAAATTCGCGTGTACGTACTTATTCAAATGTTTTGCCGTTCCGTCACGAACTTCCAAAATAGTTATTTTTGGATTTCCGGACGGGTGTTAGCTCACTGGTTGTCTAACGGGCGTTAAAAGCTGTCGTGCGTAAACGGCCACATCCCACACACGTCCTGCAAGGTGTACAAACAGACAAATGAGGATCACTGTGCTCAGTAAAGGCAAACTGTCGCTCGATCAGACGCCATTGAGGGAACGACAAATCAGCGAGTATAAAAGAAACACCAACCGAGACTCTTCACTCAGCAAGAAATGCAGTCTACGATTGGAGTTCTCTCGCTTCTCTTCGCCGTTGCGGCAGCCGAAGGGCGTTGTCGTTACATGAAAGACGGAAGCTATAAGGTGAAGATCGACAAGTGGGTTCTGCTGCAACGGCGAGACTACAACCGATCGTTTAGGGTCACGTTCGGCACTCAGAGCTTCGACGAGCCCCGTCAAGGAGTAATCGATGGTCTTTACGGTCGCTACGGAATTATCTTTCCGATGGACCTACGGGACTACATCGTCGCTCGGATCAAAGCCACCCCCAATCTACACTTCCTCCCCTGCAACACGATCGATTCTCTGCCGCCAATCCAGTTTCAGGTCGGAGGAAAGACGGTCGAAATCACACCCCGAGAGTACATCAACACGGTTCGTATTATTCCCTTGTGTTCGCAACAAAGAAGCCGTTTCTAGAAGCCAAACAAAGGCCAGCGCGGCCTTTGTGAAGCGCAGGTCTACCAGAACGGCCCTGAAGTGACGGAGCTCACGATTCCGAAGAAATTCTTGTACAAATTCTGCTACGAGTAAGAGCCTTGAATGAGCAGCTTCTTTCACTACTGTTGGTCCAAGCAATAAAGCTTTTGCACTGTTTTTTTGGATGAACTGTGTGAAATGCGGGATAGACGGGTGCGAATTACATCGATGGGCTTTTTCTACTCCTTCTGAAGCGCAAATAAGCATGAGAATACGCAGCCCGGCATGGCCGAAAGGTTTCACTCCACCAACATCTACAACACAGGCGTTTCGAAGCCTTGGAAGCAACTGGAACAGCGTTTATTTTCTTTCAATAAGCACTCGTCAGTGTACGAACGGGAAGAAACCTCGTACTTGAATCGATCCTTCTTGTGGACGGCCACCACTTTGCCGAGCAGTCGAATGAGCGGAGCGGCGTTGAAGGAGAAGAGTTTTGTTCGTCGACTTCAGTTTGCCGCCCAATCGCTCCAGAAGTGAACGGAAATCGGCGGGTGTGCACGAGCGGCTCGATGAGTTACCGCCTTTCCGGCGACGAAACCTTAGATGCGGCCGCTCTCTGCTTGTCGCCTTCCTTCTCTCACCGTTCGAGTTTAAGAGAAAAGAAGCCCGCGAATAACAACGTCTGTCGCCCGTTTGCGTCGTGAGCGATCGACAACGTGGGGTGCGGATGCATGGCAAGGCCAATCGCCGGAAAGGAAAAGCGAAAGTTCGGGTTAGCGCTTGGAAAATGGCGAGAACGTCCAACATTTGCAGTGATGCCACTTCTACTTGCTTAATCACATTGATTTACGCCAACCTTCGTTCATTTGCAGCGTTGCAGTTGCTCGTGATGCGTAGTCATTTGGTCGCAAACAAAGGCGATCTTTCGCAAATTGAGTGGTCTCATTTGCTCCCGACATGTCGGGCATCAACTTTCCGAGCGATCAGCACGGCAGAAGCGAGAAAAAGCGAAATCGATTTGCTCGTTCTTAAGCTGCCGACCCTCGCTCACAGACATTCTTATCAGTCGAATAGAAGCAAGTAAAAAGCATCGTTACGAGGAACTGAACAAACAGCTCTCTGCTGTGTGCGCGAAGAATGAAGTCACTCCTCATCTCCATCTTGCTGCTCGTCAGGGTGGCGACGGCCGCCAGGCGATCGGAGCCACTGGAAGTGCCGCTGGTTCATCGAGCCGCAAATTCTGTTGGAACGGCTGGAACTGGGGGTTCGTTTCGAATCGATGGAAAGGTTAAGGACTTTGAGATTTCAGGTGACGCTCTTTTGTTCAACTTGTCGATCGGAACGCCGCATAATCCGCCCACTTCGCGCTTTTAATTCGATTTCCTGCTTGCAGCCCAACCCTTCAGCCTCTCCGTGGAGTCCGGTCAGGTCTGGTCATGGGTACTGGACGTCACGAACAGCGATGTGGAAAGCGGCCACCACACCTACGATCCCACGTAAGAAAGAGCTCTGCTTTTGTTCTACGGATTTCTCTTGTTTTTAGAAAGTCCTCCACGTCGACTCCCGGGCCGGACGATCTGTATTGCCTTGCGGCCGATTACGAGCCGTATTGTCAGTTTTATTCGGACTACGTGAATGTAAGCACGAACGGTAGGCATTTATTCGACTTAAAATTCTTTAGGCGACCGTAGGAGACTCTTCTTTCCGCTGGAATCAAACGTTCGGATCGGCTATTTTTTCGTGGACTCGAACTCAAAATTCCCGACCGACGGCGTCCTCGGACTTTCGTGGACGGTGAACGAGGCCCGTGCATTGAAGCAACGATCCCAAGCGACGAACGACGATCAAAACGACCCGTCCGACTTGTTGATCTTGAATCTGCTCTCGAACTTCGAATAGCCCGTCTTTACTCTGTGGATAGGCGCGTAAGCCCGGTTTACCTTGACTGAAACAACAATGTGATCCGTAAAGCCGCCCACCTACCGGCCAGTCGCTGCCCAACGGCCAGCTGACGATCGGCGGGATCGACTCGACCAACTGCGATGCAAACATCAACTACGTGCTGATTAACCTGGAGGACGAATACCAGTTGATTGACATCAAAGGGTAAGCGTGTCGTTGTGCAAGGATAGCCGAGCAATGGAAGTAGCTCACGTTTATGCCCTTTAACGCTTCCGCCTTGCAGCTTCCGCGTGGGCAGCTTCGAAACGCGCCGTCGTCGGGCGGCTCTTTTCGACTCGGGACTTTCCTCGCTCTTGTTGGACACTCAAGCTTACGACGTTGTCTACTACGCGGTGCAGCCCGACTATTCGTGGGAGGCCCACGTGCTCACCGTCGATTGCAGTCAAGCCGCTTCGCTGCCCGACCTCGTGTTCTTGATCGGCAACGGAAACTACACGGTTTCCGCACAGAACTACGTGCTAGACGTATGCTAGACAACTAGCTACTCTTCTCATTCTTTGGATTTAGATCGGACTAGCGGACAATAAGTGCGCGGTGGTGATTTCATTGTCAGACACGGACCAAGGCGCCCACTACCAGTTGGGTTTGCCGTTCATGCGAGAGAAGTGCCTCGTTTACGACGTCGACCAGCAGCGTGTGGGCTTCGCTCAAGGCAACAAGCAGTAATGAATCGATTCGTGAATAAACAGTGCGTTCGATTACTGAAAAACGTTTTGAGCGGCCTCAAATTCACGAGTACATACTCAAAATGCTTGATCGAGAGTACGGGAACAAACGTTCGGAAACGTGGCGAGAACGATGGGGCAGTAGGCAATGATCATTGCGTTGGCGACTTATTGCTTGCCTACCCCTTCCAGCAGCAGCCTTCACTATTCGTACTTGAGCAATCAGCTTTAGTGTGTAGTCCAGTGATCCCAAACAAAGACGATCTTTTGATGTGCGTGGACGTCATTTGCTCACGGAAGCGCCACTTATCTAGCGGCGTGCATTGGAACGAGCAGGAGGAGAAGCGAGATTGGAAATTAATTTCTGCTCGCTAATTAGCCCGCCTGCCCCCGCAACGACAATTCCTATCACTGCAAAGAGCACAAATAAAAGGTCGGTTCAAGTCATTCGTCGTATGAGTCGTCAGCAAGGAGCGATGAAGCCCGTTCTCTTTCTCGTCCTGTTGTTCGTCGGAACGGCGACGGCCCTCAAACGAGCGGACCACCTGAAGTTGCCGCTGGTTCATCGAGCTGTGAGCTCCGTTGGGTTGAAAGGCGGAAATGCGGGAGCAACGGCTGGAGTTGGTGGTTCGTTTCGTATCGAAAGACTGACTGAGAACTCTTGGGATTTCAGGCGACGCGCTGCTGTTCAACTTGGCCTTCGGAACTCCTCGTAAGTCGCCTTTTCTACCCTTCTCTTTCTATCTCCTGCTTGCAGCTCAACCTTTCACGGTGTCCGTGGAGTCGGGTCAGGTCTGGTCGTGGGTGTTGGACGTGACGAACGACCAGGTGGGAAGCGGGCAGCACGCTTACGATCACACGTTCGTCCGCTCTCTTCCTTCCACTCTGACTGCTCCAAAACTTGTAGGAAGTCCTCCACTTCGACACGCGGCCCCGACGAGCTGTTTTGCAATGCGTACGGCTACGATGTGGGCTGTCAATTCTGGTACGATCAAGTGAACGTAAGCGGCAGAAAGAAAGATTGCAATCGATCTTCTTTTTGGCTTCAGATCACGGTCGGCGGCACTTCGTTCAGCTGGAACCAAACCTTCGGGTCGGCGATGGACGTCTACGCAAACTACGAAGAAGCCCAATTCCCGACCGACGGCGTCCTCGGGCTCTCGTGGACGTTGAACGCGGCCCGTGCACTGCGTCAAGCAAGGAACGACGACCAAACCGACCCATCGGAAACGTTGATCTTGAATCTGCTGACGAACTTCGAGCAACACGTCTTTACCGTTTGGTTGGGCGCGTAAGCACTCATTTATTTTTACCAATGACTACAACTCCCTTTAGTCGTCCTTCCGCCGGCCAATCCGCGAGCAACGGCCAGCTGACCATCGGCGGGATCGATTCGACGAATTGCGACTCAACGATCAACTACGTGCCGATCAACCTCAGCGATGACGGCCAGCTGATCGACATCCAGGGGTCCGCCCTCTACTCTTTTACGCCCACTGACCGCTCCTTGCTTGCAGCTTCCAAGTGGGCAGCTTCGAGACGCGCCGCCGGCGATCCGCTGAAGTTGACACCGGCTTCACCGGGCTCGTGTTGGATCCGCAAGCCTACGACGCCGTCTACTCGTTCGTGCAGCCCGACTATTCGTGGGACGATCACATCCTGACGGTGGACTGCGGCGTGATCCCCTCGCTTCCCGACCTCCACTTCTTGATCGGTGGTGGAAACTTCTCGGTGTCTGCAAGCAACTACGTGGTGGACGTTAGTTTCCTTTTGTGGTTCACAAATCACCAATGGCTTTGAGGTCGGACTGGCGGACAACAAGTGCCTGTACGCGGTTTCGCTGAACGACGACTACGGCAGCGCCCACTACAGCCTCGGCCTTCCGTTCTTGCGAGAGAAGTGCGTCGTCTTCGACGTGGACCAGCAGCGAATGGGATTCGCCAAAGGGAACCCGCAATGAGCAGTGGACTTGTGAATAAAGCGGTACTTGACGCGGTCGGTCGGCATGAACGGTCGAATCGACGGAAGGGTGATGCGCCAACAGTCCATTCATTTCTTAACTAAGATGAAAAACAATCTGCTCCACAAGATGCCGCATTCTCCTGACAGCAAACAACCGACACCAACAGGCAGAAATCGAGCAAAGCGCCCCCTCTTCTCTCGCACTCGAAGCCGGCGGGTTCCGCCGCGACTTTCGCCGGCCGCTCGGCGTGGCGTCGCGCATTTTCGCTGCAGCGGCCTCGTGCCTTCGGCCCTCCGAAACGCGTGGATTCCGATCGAATTTCGCGATGGAGCCGAAAGAAGAGAGCGGCGGCGAGTTGCGACGTCGCCGCGTCGGCCGCTCGCTTTCGGCCGAGCCGCCCGCCGAGGCGCCGGCGTCGAGCGGCAGTTTGCTGAGCGAAGCCGAGCAGGACGACGTCTTCGAGGCCGCCGGGACGAACGTGGACCTCCGCGAGTGCCTGAACGTGCTCGTCGACGAGCAGCCCGAAGGCGCGAAGCCCGAAGAGCGCCGACCGAAGAAGTTGAGCACGTGGGAGTTCGTTTGGTTGGAATTGACGAGGTTTCCCTTCCATTTCCTTCAATTCTTTCGAATTTGTGTGTTTACAGGGGCTACTCGCTGGAGAACGACCAGAATCGGTACACGGAGAAGCGCCGGAAAGTCTACGCGTTCCTGCGCATCCCGTACGAGCTGGAGAAATTCCTCTTCTTCGGCTTCCTCCACTGCTTGGACGCGTTCTGCTACGTGTTCACCCTTCTGCCCATTCGGTTGATCGTGAGTTCTCTCTTCATATTCCTCATTATTTCCATTAGATGGCGGTGATCGGCGCCCCGCTTCGCTGCCGCGAGTGGACCGCAGCGGAAACGTGCGACCTGCTGAAGATCACGATCATCGCCGTCGCTTCGTGCACAATGCAAGCGGTGGACACATCGATGCTCTACCATCTGGTGCGCGGGCAGGGCGTGATCAAGCTCTACATCTTCTACAACATGCTCGAAGTGGCGGACAAGCTGTTCAGCAGTTTCGGCCAGGTACTCGCTTCCTTCCATTCATTCTGTTGCATTCCATTGAATTTTGTAGGACATCCTCGATGCGCTCTTGTGGACGGCTTCGGAGCGGGGCGGCAAGCGGCGCGTCGCCTCCACAATCCTCCACTGGAGCGTCGCTGTGATCTACGCCGCCCTCCACGCGCTCCTGGTCCTCTTCCAGGCCACAACGCTCAATGTGGCCTTCAACTCGCACAACCAGTCCCTGCTGACGATCATGCTCTCGAACAACTTCGTCGAGCTGAAGGGCGCCGTCTTCAAGAAGTTCGCCAAGCCGAACCTCTTTCAAATGGCCTGCAGGTGGGCGAGTTGAACGACGGAGTCCCCGCTTACTCTCATTTCCTCCAGTGACTGCCGCGAACGCTTCCACACGGTCATCCTCCTGGTGGTGGTCGTCCTGCGGAACATGACGGCCGTGAACTGGAAATTCGAGCACCTGATCGAAATGCTGCCCGACTTGGCGATGGTCATGCTGGCGGAGTTGATTGTCGACTGGCTGAAGCACGCGTTCATCACGAAGTTCAACGAAATCTCCGCCGAAGTCTACCAGGACTTCACGATCACGTTGGCGTTCGACGTCGTGAAGTCGCACGAACGCGATTCGTTCACCGACTTCTCCGATCAGGTGTCCCGTCGAATGGGCTTCATTCCGATCCCCATTTCGATCATGCTGATCCGCGTAATTGCCCAGTCGATCGACTTCTCCACCAACGTCTACACGTTCATCTTCGGTGAGCACTCCTTCGATCGTCCCATTCACCCCTTCGTTTTGTTGCAGTGGGGATTTGGATCGCGTTGTGCACGGTGAAGGTCCTCAACGGCGTGTTCCTGCACGACTCGGCCGTCGAGTACGTGGACCAGTACCGCCAGCTGCAGGCGCAGGCGGCGCACGAGCTGAACCGAAAGCGAACGCTCGCCGCCAAGTCCAAATCGATGCCCAACTCGCCGCGCTTGAGTCTCATCGATTTCTCGGGTTCGTTCCCCTCCATTTGATTCATTCGATTGTTCTCTTTAGATGTGCTGACCCAAGCAGCGGCCGGAGCGGCGAAGACCTTCACCGCATCCGACCTGCTCGGCCGCTGGGACGAGGCGATGCGAACGCCGCCGCTCCAGCGCCAGCCGTCCGTCGTGGAGCCGCCGGGCGGCGGTCGCGTGGGCGGCGAGGAGACGCCCCGCCGCTCCCAGTCGATGGTCAACTTTTCGGCCGTCCGCCTGCGCCGCGACCAATCGATGCCGCCCACCATTGACGAGGAGAACCGACCGGAGGAGACGGCCGAGCCGGCGCCCGCCCGTCCGCCCACGAGTCCGAAGCGGCGCGTCACCGAGTGCGAGAGCCTCTCCGACGTCCAAGCGTACACGCTGCTGAACGGAGCGGACGTCGTCCAGGAGATGTCCTGATTGTTTGTCGTTGTTTTGCAGTTCAGAACGGGCGCCCTTCTTTCATTCCTCCCTTCCGTTTGTATCGGTTCTTTTCCTCCTTACATCAGGGTCATTTTGTAAATAAACCTGCTGTCTTCTACCATAGAGCGAATGCAAGTAGTGAACGGAAGGAAGGTTTATGTACCGCAAAGCAATCGCACAACTACGGGGAGAATTCGGGGGCCTAAACGATCGGCCGCTCGGCTCACTCGTCCTTGATCGAATCCAGGCCGGAGATGCGGTAGAAGTTGCCCGTGAGGCGATGGTCCCGCTTGCTCAACTCGATCCTGCAAACAAGCGGGTAGGTAGATAGATGGATGAAAGGAACGTACTTGGGATGAGTGCCCGTGTTGCGGCGATGCCAACGGCCGGTGTCGATCTTGTTCAGCGGGCCGCTCACGTACAACGCGACGCCGATAAAGGCGGCCGTGACGGCGCCCGAGTAGATCTGCTCGTACCACATGCCGGCGGCTGAAATCAAACGAAATCAATGGAAGTTGGTGGGCACAAAGAAAAATTCGTTGAACACGCATCTGTTGCTCCAACTCCTCGCTTTAAAGCTCAAATCACCCCTTGATACTGGGTGCACGATCCTCGACGAAGAAAACCCGAGAAATCGATGTACAACGACCAACGCCAGCGACCGAAATGCGAGAGCAAAGCGGAACAACAAGGAGGAAGCAGCCGACCGCTCGGCTCGTCGCGGAAGAGTTGACCGCCGGCGAACACTCGGCTCGGCGATTCGGCGGATGATTTCTTTTGATTAAATTCCGCTGTTAAGCGGATATCCACCGGCTTTATCCGCCTTCTTCTTCTCCACCTTCCTAGTAGACACGTGTTTCTCGCGCTCTCCGCTCACTCCACTGAAATGCGGCCGAATTTCAGCGCGCGGCTTCGACATGGACGTCGAAATGGAAGGTTTGTTCCCGCGTTTGTCGTTGAACGATGAGTGATCGATGGTCGTCGTTTAGAGCTGGATTACGAGGACGTGGAGGAGGTCCCGCCGACGGCGACGGTGAGTCCCCTCTTTCTTCGTTGTTGGGTTCAAATTGGGGCGAATGAATGCCGACAAGTTCGTGTGAATAAGTGGCCATTCATCTGCTGAATCTCTTGTTTTACTGTTGCTGCTTGTAGTCGATTCTGTGATTAGCTAGTTGCTTTCTTCCACTCATGAGCAATCTGCAACCTTCCTTTTGCGCACTTCGTCTCCAGCCTTCCACCCAGCCGCCATCCTGCAACTGCAGTTCGCTCGCTGGCTTGTTGTTTATGGCCACAAGCCACGACTCGACCTTGGTTTATGAAGTGCGCGTGTGTTTATTCGAAGACAACGGGGCAGTTTGGAAGTCGGTTTAAGAAAGGAGGAGGAGGAGGAAGCGGTGAGCTCGCCGTCTTCTACCGACCGGCCGGTTGGGCGGACGGCACACGAACGGGGGCCGCTTTTCGTGGGGCCGGTTTATCGGCGGACGCGAATGGCGACGGCGAGACGACCGTGCGGAGACGGCCGAGAACGCGGGATCCCGCGGCCGTTTCGTTCGCCGTCGCCTTGCGGTCGGCCGGGCCGGTCGGGGCGCCGCGGGAGTGCCGTGGCGAATTTCCAGAAGGCGGCCGACCGGGCGGGCGGGCGGGACGGCGCCCAGCGAAACGAGGCGAAGCGAAGCGAGGCGGTTGCCCCCCGCCTTCGGCCACACGATTGGTTTTTTCGGCTTTCGTCGAGACCGCCGGGCGGGCGTCAAGCGAGGCGGTCGGCCGACCGCCGGTCCCCGAAAATGAGCACGACGACGGTCGGCCGGGGCCGACGAAACGCAGCAGCATGCCAAAAGCGCACAGCGTGAGCACGCTCGTTAAAAGCCGCCGCCGCCGCCCCCGATAAGGCGTCTGTTTTATGGCCGAACGAACTCGCGGGCGGCCGATTGGCGACCGTCTACGGGCGATACGATCTCCTTTGGTCATTGAGGAGATGCATTGAGCTCGGACATTGGATCTGGGATTGACTACAACTGCTAGCTGCTTTGTGGGAATGAGTATCGAGTACAGGGGCTAATCCTCCTCTCGTACTCTTTCCTTCTTTCCTAACCATCGCATCGACCATCGGATTACCTACCTTCTCATTCGTTCTTCCTCGTTTTCGTTCTTACTGCCCCTAACTTTTCGTTTCATTCCGCTTCTCATTCGAACGACTTTCCACGTCCACTTTTCCCTCACTTCCTTCTTTCCGCCATTCCAATTGCCGCTGCCGTCCGACTGCCCCGAGATGGGCGCGTAATGAAAACCTTCCCACTCGGCGGACACCCGCAAATTGCCGCCTCGCTCGCTCACTTGCCGGTCGGTCGTGATCGTCGACCTGCCGGTGGAAAGTTCGCAGTTTTGAGGTTCGGCTCGCTTCTAATGGCTGCCTTCCTTGGGGCTTTCGAGGTTCTTTTGAGCTGCAAGTTGCGTGTACTGTACACACTTCATCCTTCCGATTAGCAGCTGTTGCGTGCCCGCTCTCGAATGCATGAAGGCGCGAACGAGTGGCCCACAAGTTTTGTTCCGCGTTTCGACTCAAAAATTGATGCCCTCGGCGGGCACTCGCCGGGAACACTGCGGATGGTCGGCGGGGAATCCCCGTGCAGCTCGATGCAAATGCGAGACCGTCGAGCGGCCGAATTGGAAGCCGGTCGGCCGGAATGCGCGCCCGTTAATGAGCAGCAGCTCGCGTCGAATGGTGGGGGGCGCATCTGCGGCCGACCGGGGAAATTGGATGCGCGTCGTCCACCCGCGAACGAACGAAAGCGCCCCGGGCAGAAGCCGCTCGACTGGCCGCCGCAAAAGGCGGGCGGCGCTGGCCGGAAGAAACGCCGCGGGCGACGGCCGGCCGACCGGCAAGGAGGCGGGCGGGCGGCGCGCCGCAAATGCCACTCGCACGTTCCCGCTTCCTCCCTCCCCGCCTTCAAGCTCGTCGGCTCGACTGTCCGCTTCTTATCTCCTCATTTTCACTCCTCCGCTCGGTCGGCGGCCAAATCTCGGCCATCAACGTTGCTGCACAGTCGGGCGGCTTCCGATTCCACCGACCGGCGCGCGCATTCAATCGCTCCGCCGCTCCCACGACGTCTTTGGGGACTCCCGGCCGGCCTCGATTGTCGTTTCGGGGCGCGCTGGGAGTTCGGATTGAATGGCGGCCGGCCGGAGGAGTGCAACAGATTGGAAGGAGCGTTTATCGCTTTCCGTCCATCCCTCGGTGGCTTTACGAATTCGTGGGTTGAAAGGAGGGCATTCCGACCGTCCACCGGACCGCCAATAACCGACTACTCACTCACTCACTCAACTGCTCCACTGCTGCTGCTGCAATTGCTCCGATCGCTCGCTCCTTTCTTCTCCGCAACTCACCGCGGAGGTCATCGTGGGTTGGGCGGTCGATCCGTCGGCGAGGCGAGGCGAGGCGCCCCAATCGTGGTGGTCACGATGAGTGCTGCGGCCGCACGATCGCCCGAATGCGGCGCGCACTTCTTCCGATTCCGCTCGCCGGCCGCCTCACGTCCTCACACGCGCCCGCCCGCCCACTTCTTCGTCGTCTCCTTTGCGAATTTCTTGCGATTTCGGTCGCTCGTGCGCGCGCGCGCGGATTTCTTTGCACGAAATTCGCCGCGCAATGCCCTCAACGCGGCGATTTTTGCAGAAGGAAGTAGTCGCTCGCTCCATCGCACGGACGGTCGGTCGGGAGATCCATTTGTGTTCTCTTCGTCCGGTTATTTCTGCAGAGAAGGAGGGAGTTCTGGTGTGATTGGGAGCGTACTGCCTTCTAATGGCCTTAGAGATTGATCATTGTGTTTGCCCTCCACTCACCTCCCTTGCTGCAAGCTGGCAGCGGAGGAATGGCGACCGTAACGTTCAGTTGTCCGCGGTCCCGCCGACCACAAGTGGGCGGCGACGAAGAGAAGAAATGTCCGCGCCGATCGGCAGTCCGATCGGCCGGCCGGGTTCTGAGTTTCCAGCTGAATTGCGCGGCCGATTGACGAGCCGCCGGAGAGCCGCCGGCCGGCCGCCCGCGAGGCTGCAGGTGGGCCGATCGATCGGAGCGGAAATCTTCTAATCCGCTCGGCGGGGGGCGTCCGAATCGGGCCGTCCGCCGCCGGTCGGTCAACGTTTGCACACCCGCTCGCTCGGCCGCCTTGGGGGTCGCGCGGTCGGCCCAATGGTTCACGTACTCACTGGCCGCTCGCTTACTCACTCCTCCCTTCCGCTCCGCCTTCTCCCCTTCTAATCGCTCTAATCCGATCGTCGCAGATGGCCGCGACCGCCGGCCGGCCGACCGATCGGTTCGCGGCGGCGGCGGCGAGGCGCGACGGAAGGCGGCGGCGTTAATCACGAACACGTGCGTCTCGGAACGAACGACTCCGTTTTGCACCCGTCCCGTTTCAAGCTAGCAATCGCTCCCCGGCTCGCTTCCTGACGGGCGTTGGATTTCGTTTGGATCCAACAGGACGATCACCTCTTGCTCCCCCTGATTCGTACAATCGCTGTGAATTCCGATTAGCGAGTTTCCGCTGCTCCAGGCCGCCGCGAGCCGTCGGCAGATCGAAGGCGGCGGCAAGGAAGGAGGAGGGAGGGAGCGTGAATCAACGGCCGGCCGAGTGAAAAGACGGAGCAATCGGCGAGGGGAAACTTTGTGCTTTCGTTTCGAATTCGCATGGCCGCCGGCCGGCCCGAAATTTTCGAGTGACGTCGACGAGGAGGCGGCGAAGTCGTAAACCGCAAGCAAAATGCTAATGGGCGGGCGGGCGGCCGACTGCGATCGTTTGGCCGCCGCCCGCTTCGCTTTGTGATTCCAACCGACCTGCCTGCCGGCCGACTCGTGGATTTCGCAATCGCTCGCCTCCAACGCGGAGCGTCTTTCGTTTCGTTCCGGTTGGGGTTGGGTTGGACGGAGAGGTGATTTCACAATCGACGCCCACTGCTTCCTCGTTCCGACTCGCTGCTTATTGCTCATAATTCTGTTTTGGTTTGCTTTGCTCTAGTCGCTACCTGCCGGTCGGCAGTGACTTTTGAACTGCGAGCGGTCGGGCGGGCGGGATTGACGTTTCGATTTGGCAGAGCGGCGGATCGAGTGCGGCGGGAGGGACCGCGCGATCGCGATCGAATCGAACTCGTGAAGCGAAAGAAGCGCGCAATCGAGCGGTCGGGCGGGCGGCTGCAAGCAGTGGGGGACTCGTGGCTTCCGCAAAACGATCGCTCGTCGAGTCGAGCGAAACGTGCGGCAATTCGAGCACGCGGCGCGGCGGCCAATCGACTTCCGCTTCCGCTCTTTGGGCGGCACTTTGAGCGGCGGAAGGAAATCAGGGGCCGTTGGGGGGAGCATCGTGATGGTGCTTGTTTGTATTCGACGTCTTGATTTCATCGGCCGTCTTCCGTCCTCCTTCTTTCGTTGTGAAGCTCCCGTGGCCACTGGTCGGGCGGCTGGAGCTCTATGGTTTTGCCGCCGCCTCGTTCACGCCCCATCGCTCGCCCGCCCTGCGCGAATTGCCGCTGCTGGAGAGGGCGCGAGAGTGTTGCGCATCGCCCCCGGTGGAGCTCCGCCCCCGCCGTTCGGCCTCGACGCGGACGGCAACCGGCGGACGAGCAGAAGAGCGGTGAGGGGAGCGGTCGGTGGTTGTGCGGGAAGCGAGGCGCGAGGAAGTGGGCGGTGCGTTTCGGCCGGCCGGCAGACTCGCCGCCGCGTTCTCGCGCTCCCCGCCCGCCCGCCCGCATTGTCGTGCGGCGCGAGCGTTTCGGGCGGCGCTTTCTCTCCGTCGACCGACCGCCCACTCGCTCGCCCGCCCGCCGTCCACCGACAAGCCGCGCCGTCCACGCACCGGCGGGTGGCGGAGTTAATTGAAAAGCGTGCACGGCGGCGTGTCGACGCGCGAATCGCCCGGACGGCGAATGCCGCCGTTTGGGGCAAACGAGGCCGCTCGCCACGTCGGCAACACGCCCGCTATTCCGCTCATTCACGCTCTTCCTCTTCCTTATTGTCGACAGGCGGTCAACTGCTCTCTTTCGAGTAATTTCACGGGTATTCCACTCATTTCTCGCTATCTTTCACTTATGTGAACTCTCTATTCTCTGCTTTGCTCTAATTTGGCCACTTCTTCACACGAACGACGGGGTCGGTAGGTTACGGTGGATTGCCGGGCGCTCCGCGAAGACCCGAACGGTCCGCTCACTCACTCGCCGTCACAGGTTTTGACTCAACCCGAGTCCCGCTCACGCACCGGTGGGTGAGCAAAATCTCTGATGAGCGAGCTGGAGGCGCGCGGGCGGCGGCTGCGGGCGATCCACCGGCTTTACACTTCAAATTTCTTTGACTGATGCTTGAAAGAACGCTCCTGATCGCCTCCTGCTTTCAGCCAGCCGAAGTCGAGCCGCAGGTCGAAGCCGACGGCGAGAAGCCGGCCGACTCGCCGGCGGTCGCCGCGGAATCGCCGAAGGAGGCCGAGCGGGGCGACGAGCAGCCGAAGAGCCGAACGATCACGTGGACCGACGAGGACAAGAAGCGGACCGGCGAGGAGGTCGAACGTCCGACGAAGCCGAAAGAGGCGGAAGGCCGCCGAATCCTGAAGCCGCGCACGAGCGGCGGCGGTCGTCGCGAGCCGCCGGTGAACTTCGACTACGACCGGCCGGAGCCACGCGAAGACGTGAGTTCTTTCCATTGGATTGCTTGAGGATCTGCGGTGTTCCCTTCCTTTCTTTTTTGATGAGTGCGGGGCAAAGCGAAGTCGAAACCTCCGGCGCTCGTTTGTTGGCCGTAGGGGGGCGCCGAAGCGAATATGAATTATGCATCGGGAAACGGTTGGATTCGCCGCCGTTGAGCGAGCGGTCGGGCATTGCCTCCCCTGCCCTGCCCGGCCATCATTATCGTCGCTTGGCCGCCCCCTCCCTGCCCTCCACTTTCGCCCGCACGCCCGCCCGCTCAAATCGCTCGATTACGCCGGCCGCCGGCGGAAAGCCGGAGGGCGTGAAAGTGCGGGTTTGACTTCTCGGCATCGAGCATAAGCGATGAGCATCCCCGCTCGTATTCATGCGGGTGATCCCCTCGGTTGCCAAGCAGTCGATCGGCGGCACTTCCCACGCGAATTCCAAACATATCCCCCGACAAACAAGGAAGGGATAGCCTTTTGCTCGTACAGTAGGCCGAAAGCAGCTTATTGAATGCAGGCGGTTCAAATTTGCGCAACGAGCAATTGGATTCCCGGGCGGCGAAGAAGCGACCGCTTTTCAACACAAAGCCGCTTAGTCTTCCGCTAATTCCATTCGGTTGGGGGCGCGAAAAGAAGCGAGAAGACGAGGGGATTTCCAGCGGCAATGCAGACCACCCTCGTGCCCTCCTCCATCCACTCCTTTCTGCCGTTCAATTGGTTCGTTTGTTTCAGATCGAAGCCGATCAAATCGAGCTGCTCTACGACTCGCTTCAAATCAGCGCCGAAGATCGTGAGGTTCGCCTGTCGGCCGTCTTCGTGCACGCGCTAAAGCCGCTCTCCGTCTACGAGGTCGGGAAGTAAGTGAGTGGGTGGGTGGACGGCCTGCTGGAGGGGATCGCATGTTTGGGTGGCATTCTTGCCACGAGTTTAATTAGCGCCCTGAATAATGGGGGTTGCGTGCGTGTGGGCGGCGGCCGGCGTTGAATCGACGAGCGAAACGACGGATTTCGCTCGCCGACTGCCGAGGCGGAGGGCCGAAAGCCCCGCGCCGTGCGTGCGTGCGGGCGGTCTCGGCTGTAATTTGTAACTGTCATTGCATTGCATTGCTCTCGCCGGGGGTAATCATCCAACCCGACCCGACCGGCGGCTCGTGGACGGGCGGCGACGAGAGGCGCCCAATGCTCACGCTCCACCGGCTTGACGGCCGCGGCGGCTCGTCCGTCGGCATCTTCGGCTTGCAGGACGGGCGGATGCGCCGGCAGGGGCCGCAAATTGGACGACCGGGCGCGAGCATGAGCCACCGCCGCCCAATTCTTTTCGACTCGCAGCCGCCGAAACAAATCCGTCTCTCCAACAAGAGGAAGAAAGGAAGAGCGAGTGGGTGGGTGGAAGGCGGGTGTTCGTGACCGCCGGCCGGCCGATCATCAATCCCTTTGCCTCACTTCGCGCTCGATTCGGACCGAGCGTAAATCAAAATTGAAGCTCGAATCCTACAGGCCCCTTCATCAAACGAATGAATCTTTTGTTCCCGCATCCACCATTGATCACACACAAAAAGAATGTTCTTTTGTGTTCTACAGAATATTGGGCCTTTTAATCAACCTAATGGAATTCCGCATGCACGCACAGACACGTACAACAACGTACAGTAATCCCATTGGTCTTATTGGGGACAGAGTGGTGCTTCATAATCCAATTACCGCCCCGTCCATTTGCAGGATCTTCGCGGATTATCGCCCCACTCGCTGCGCACTGCTGAGTGCCACCACGGCGTTGGTCAAGTTCACCACCGAGTACGAGGCGGCGGAGGTCTGCGGCGTCCCTCGGCCTCCAATCAACCACAATTTTCGCTCGTTTAGGCCCTGATCGGCGTCACCAAACGCCTGATTCGTGTGCGCAAACAAACGGAGCCGGAGGACGGCGAAATCGACGAGGACGCCGCCGCCGCCGCGGCCGAGGACGAACACGTGCGCTTCGAGCGCGGCGATGAGGTGCTCGTTTTCAAAGGAGGTGAGCGCTTTCGAGTGTCTTCTTTCCGATTCGATCGAATTCGACGCGCGTCGAGAGCACGAGAGGGCAGCGAGCAGAGGAGGGGATCGAAGGTCGACGGTCGGCGGGGCGCGGGCCAAGTGTTTGTTTTTCATAAGATTGAGTGATCGAAGCGGGCGGGCGGATGGCCGGCGGGTCGCTCGGTCGGCCGCCGGGGTCTCGAATTTCCGCAAGACGACGACGATTGTTGCTGCTGCAGCGGCGGCTTCCTCCAGTGGCCAATTGCGACAATCTCGTCGAGCGCCCTCTCGATTGATTGTAAGTGGACATTCGGCGGGCGGCAATTGGCGAGTGGCGGCAAATATTTGCACTGCATTTCGTCCCCGCCGTCCTTGCGGCTGAAGGCTCGAATGGCCCCCATGCGGGGGGATTTGCGAGTGCGGGTGTTGAGGTCAAACGGCCATCCGCTCCGCGCGTTTGTTTGCCGCCTCCGCTCGCTCAATTCAATAACCAGTGGCTGCTAGCGGCTACTGTGGAGAGCAACAAGTGGGAGTGCGGAGAGCTTTGTGAACGCTGCCGCTCGTCGGTTGGTGGTCGTCCTTCCCTCCGGTCCGCACTCACTCGTCGAGCGATCGGATCCGCGACGACGAATTCGCGTGTGTTCGCCACTCACTTCGGGCACTTCGCCGCTCGCCGCATTCAACCTTGTTGTTCACGGACGGCGATCGTCGCGTGTGGCTGTTTTAAGCAAACAAACAAAAGAGCCGACCGATGGGCGGCGGCGGCGGCGGATCCACGGAAAATTGCCCCGCTTTCTACTCACTCCCGCACTCACTCGCCGCCTCAACCGACCGAGCGGACGGGCCGCGTGCTGGAGTTTAGTGCGAGAAAATTGGCGGTCGGGATTCGTTCGGCGCGGCGGTGTGGTCAAGGCTGCTGCACTCCCCTCGCCGACTGCCCCCTGCAATCGACTCTTCTCGGCTGTCCGTCTGTTTATGATTCTTCCCTCACCGGAATGTACGGTAACAAGCGGAGAGCACAAAGCGGAACGAACAGCCGCGACAAATGAAGCCGCCGATTTGTGCTCCCCGCCGCGCCTCGCCGCCCGCAGCCGCCCGCAGCCGATCGGCGGCAAGCGGAAAGCCAACTCCGCTCCGCTCATGCGCGCCGCCGAATTACGACTTTCCGCCGCAAACAACCGCTTCGTCGTCGTCGTTCCCGAATGAGGCGGCCGTAAATCATGACCTCTAAAAGCACACACACACGTAATGGAGAGGATGAAGGCGGCCGCCCGCCAAAGGACTCTCGCTCGTTTCGTTCGTTCCCGACCGACCGACCGCACTCCTCCGCCCGCCGTCGCATAATTACCGGCTGTTTGGAGGATGGAGAAGGCGGAAAAGTGGAGGGATCGAACTCGTAAACTTGCGGTCGTGTGGGTCGGCGGATGATCGCCGGAACAACTCCGGGTTGGGGGATCGCCTTGATCTTTGAGGTCAACGCCGGTCGGTTGCTTCAACAAGTTGTTGAGCTTGCGGTCCAATTGTTTCGCAAGCGATCCAAAAGTGTCGACGGCACACACGCAACAGTCGGCGGGCAATTCGGCCGAAAGCCGCCGACGTCTGCATTTCGAATGGCCGCCGCCGCCGCTTTGCGCTCAACACGCACGCGATTCCCGAATTACCGCCGTTGGACGTAAGCGGGTTATCGTTGGGAAGCGGAGGAGGAGGAGGAAGATGAGAGTGTAGATGAGCGGGGAATAGACCTTTGGGTTCTTCTCGTGACTTGAAGCCACAATCTCGAAAGAACGATCAACCCAACAGAAAGAAGAGCAAAGAAAGACCCAATTTGCACAGCAAATAGCCGAACAGAACACACATGATCCCCTCGCTAATCTCCGCTTGTTTAGACCCGGCCACTCGCAAGCGGAAGGCGCCGTCGGATGCCGTCGAGTTGGACGTCGAGCAGACGACCATTCCGGCGGGCAAGTGGCGCCTCGTTGTCGTCCATGTGCCGAAGGACCGGCACGTGTTCTGCCGCTTCGCCACCGGCTTCGAGCTCCGGCAATCGTTGATCAACCCCTTCCAACACGAAGCCACCGGCGCCGAAGAGGACGAGCCGCCGAAAGACGAGGAGTTCGGTGAGTTCCAAGGGAAAGAAGGCAGAAATGATCACTTTCGTTGCAGAACAAGGCCGCAACTTCAAGAAGCGCACCATTCGGCCGGGCCTCAACGTCTTCAACGATCAGGGCGAAGAGCTCTCCCATCGCTACGAGCACGACGTTCGTTTCTACGAGCAGAAGGACGACGAGGAGGACGCGAAGAAGTCGGTCGAAGAGGCCGACCGGAAGCCCGAGGAGGCGCAGCCGAAGGAGGTCGAGATCACGACGTCCGGCGGCGCGAAGATCCGCTCGCGGGGACGCGGCGCCAAGAAATTCCTGATTGCGCTCGACGATCTCGACGATTAAGCGCCATCGCGCGAGTTCCGCCTATTTATTCCTCTCACGAATTGCTCCAATCTACTCATTGTTCGCATCGTTTCGTCCGTTCTTCACCAACCATTGAGTGCAATGGAAATAAACGCATCTTTATTCACGGCACTACTCGATTCGCACAACCGAATGGAAATAAATGAACTCCGCCTTCCCGCTCCGATCGATCGACCGCTTCGTGTTCACTTCGGCGAGGAGGTCAACGTCTTGGCGATTCGCTCCCAGGCTGAAAGAATGAGGAGGAGTGAGTAGACGGGAGTGTTGATCGAACCTTCGGCCAGCGCGCACCGTTGGACGGACGAGAAGACCTAAAGATCAATGGAATGAATGCAAATGATCAAAAGGGGGAACGAACGATGCGGAAGAAGCCGGGCCGGGGCGCGTACATCGTCTCGCCGGCCGTGATCATCACGCGATTGGCGAAGAAGCGGCGGTTCAGCTCGCGCTCGGCTTCCCACGATTGCGCGGGCAGGAACTGAAAGCATTTGAATGAGTGAACGAGCCAAGAAGTTGGGAGTACCCGGCTGAAGTCGACGAGGACGAAGAAGCCGGCGCGGGGCTTCAGGTAGGGCACCTGCAGCGTGTCCAGGCGCGCCAGCAGGAAGTCGCGCGCGTCCTTGAGGCGCCGATGGTTCTCCGGCAGGAACGTCTTTTGGATCCACTCGAAGTCGCTGAGGAACTCGCGCGCAATGAACTGCGTGGTCGTGTTCGGCAGGTGGTGCATCACGAAGCGCTGAAGCAATTGGATTCACTCCTCTTTGATCAAAGGGAGGACGAACGGAAGAAGCGATTCGAATGCAGGTGTTCGGCGAGTAGAGGACGGCGAACCGTAGGCCGGCCAGCGAGAAGTTCTAAAGAAGGAAGAGATGAGAGGAAAGAAAGGCGGGAGTGATGTCTTGGAGATGCCCCAAATCCAAATCAAATACGAGGCCGCCTCGCCGTCGAAGAGCTCGCAGGCCGAGCGGAACGGCTGGTTGGCGATCTCGTCGTAGACGCCGAGGTCGTAGATTTCGTCCAGGATGACGAACAGCTTCTTCTCCACCGCCCACGCAATGATCGGCCGAAGCTCCTCGATGGAGAAGTAGCAGCCCTCGGGACTGCAAGCAAGCAATCAACTGAATGGAAGAAAGAAAGGACGTGCTTCTGAGGATTGACGAGGGTGATCGCGCGCACCTGCTGGCCCTTGTCGACGGCCTTCTGGTAGGCGGCTTCGAAGCGCTCGACCTTCAGCTCGGTGCGAAGGCCGTCGTCCGAAAGGGCGGGCACCACTCCGATCTCCACGAGGCCGCGCTCTCTGCAATGGATTGGAATGAACGCAATGGACGGCTGCTCACCCGAAGTCGTTGGCGAAACGGTAGTAGTAGGGCGACGGAACAAGCAGGACCTCTCCGGGATCGAAGAGCACTTGGGAGAGGAGGTCGGCGCACGTCGTGACGCCCGGAATCAAGAGCAGCTGTTCCCAGGAGACGGGCGGCAGGTGGGGGCGGCAGAACTTGTTGATGAACTTGGCCATGCACTGCAGAGTGGCGACCTCGCCGCCGCCGCGCGGGTACACGAACAGATTCGAGGTGTCGAACTTGGACCAGTCGATGGCGCGGAAGCGCTCCCGGACGAGCTCCTCGCAGAGGATGTTGTCCGCACTCGACATTTTGATGTAGCCCTGCAAAACCATCGGTTAGACGGCGAAGTCGGTAGATTAGCGCTAAATTCCCTTACCTTGGGGTTGTCCGGCGAGTAAGGATCCTCAAGGTAGAGCTTGTTCTGCGGCCCCGTCGACGGGAACAACAGGCCGCGTTGGGCGCGGTGCGAGAGCAGCGTGCAGTGGTCGGGGTCCGGATCGGGCGCCATCGTTGAAGCGAAACGAACGAGGGAGCGGGGATCCGAGCGGCGAGAAAGACGCGCAGCGACGAGCCGCAAATTCCCGGCGAGAATTTTGGAGCGGCTGCAACGAGGTGGTGAGCAACGGAAAAAAGAGGGAGGATGAGCACGAAAAGAGCGAAGAACGAAGTGGACGGCCGGAGGGCGGACGAGTGGCCGGGGAGCAACTGTTTCAAGCGTTTTTTGCGAGTGGCAGTTTGGGAGCAGTCTCGAAAGATCAAAGAACGTTTGTTTCTTGGCAGCGAAAGCGATGACAAAGCAGAAACCACGCATCGGGTTGATCCAAAAGGCGCAAAACGTTCCGATGGCCCGCTTCCTTCCTTCGTACCAGCGATTCCCTCGCTTTCTCTTTGGACCGAACGAGCGGACGACCAGACGGGCGGCAGAAAAGAGGACCAACGGAAAGCAAACGTCAGCAATCGTTAGGAGCGTTTGAATGAACAGCCGACAGAATTCCGATTGCGGGGAGCTCATCATGATTCAGTCCCGTAAACGGAACCAGCGTGTGACGGCGCTTCGCGCCGTCCCCAGCTGGGGGAGTCGTTAGACTGGTGCGTATAAAATGTTTTTGTCGACTTTGTTTGACCAATTGAGTGCTAGTCGCAACGCGAGAACGCTGAGTCGCGCTTCACAAAGGTTCGCGTTTAATGAAAGTTCGCCGAACATGCCGTTACTCAGCAGACACAGCTCTGTCCGTCCATTTACACCCTTAAGCGCCCAAAGAAAACCGATCCGAACCCCGAAAGCCGCACGGGAATGTAGTCTTCGAGGACAACGGCGCGCACAGCGCTATTCGATAACCCCAAACAACGCTCAAAAGTCAGTTTTGACCCATAAAGCGGAAAAAGGTGAATCGCGGCTACGGCAACCGAAGAAACCTGCCGCAAAGCCAGAGGGCTAGACCCCATTACAGAACAATTTATTACTCCCGGCGACCAAGCGTTTAAAAAATCTGAAACGGTGATTCGAAGGGCAACTATATGCTCGACGTGTCTGCCAAGTTTCACGAGAATCCGTCCACTCACGGCCAAACCCGCCCGCTGTTTGCGTGATATCAGGGGTCTGGTTCGCGTGAGCCGCAGTGGCCAAGTGAGCCCAGAACAACAACAAAATGCAGTTCGCTGGAAAGCCCGAAGACTGCTCTTTCCAACGAGCCCACATTTGCGCCATAACGTCAAGTGCGCGATGGGAACGACGAGGTTAAAATTCGCCGAAGTTTTCAAACCGACACACAATTTTAGGTCGAATTTCTCGTTGCGAAATCGCTCTTTCATGAACACGAAATTTAGCTGGAAAGATGCGCAAGACCTTTTTCTAGATAGGATTATTTTTAGTTTTTTGAATAAAATTCGGAGAGCCGAGAACGGCGCCTTCAAGCGTGGACCTCTTCGAATTTCCGCCTCGACCTTTCGTCTTTGGGCGATCACAACATTCTTCAACAACATTTCCTGGTGATGCCGTCAACTGATGATATGTTCCTCGTTTCAAGGCGCATCTTTTCGTCCACAGAGCGGGTGAATTCGAACGGCAGCGCTGAACGGTACGGCGGGGAACGTCGGCACGGGACGTTGAACGTGCCCGCCGGCGGTCGAAATGCACATTTTCAGAGCCCGCGCATACAACTTCCTCTAGCCAGAAAAAATTACAGATCGATCGGAGCAAAGCGCTAAAAGTTGAGGGGGCAAGTTTGACGGACAGACGCACAATTTCTCTCCCTTTCCGAGGGGATGGCCGTAAAATAAATGTGTTCCAAGAAATCATCAACAGAAAAGAAATTAGCGCAAAGACCGAAAATTCGCGACAAAAAGGTCGCTTTTTACACCACAAACGGGCGATCAACCCACGAGACGAAAGCGGCGTGATCGGGACGTTCTCCCAATCGACGGTCAAATCGAAATCGAGAGCGAAACGGAGCGAAAAGGACGAGGAAAGCGGGAGGAAAGCGGGACGAAAGAGCACTCGCGTTTCGGACGTCCCCGCAAACAAAAACGAGCGAAAGAAACCGACCGCTCGCCCGCCAGAAAGCAGACGACGGCGGCGGCGGCGGCGACGGCGAGCGGGCGAAAGAACGACCGAGCGAGCGGGAAGGAGTGAGTGAGCGCAAAAAGAATAAACAACGCTCGCTTGCTCACCCTCTTTCTGGAAGACTCCCATTGTCAAGGAGAAGAAGTGGATTTGCATCAAGCCAACCAAACGAATCGAACGAATCCGACGAGCAGATGGCAGCGCTCACTCGTCGTTCATTTTCGACTCGTGCGATCGGTTGAAATGTCGCTCTCGCTCTCGCCCGCCGTTTCGTGCGTCCAGCAGCTCGTCGTCCTGCTCGCCGTTGCCGGCTTCCTCTTCGCGGGTGTCCAAGGTGAGTGAGTGGGCGGGCGGGGACCAAAGGCGAGCAGAAGGCGGTGCAATCCAACCTCTCGATTGCATCAAACCTTCCGCAAACTTCCGCCCACCCAAAAGAAGCCAGTGGTTGGCGGCGAGTGATTTACGAGCGACCACCGACGAGCGGGTTCTCGCGCGTTCTCTGATCACTCCCTTCGCTTGCAGGGGATGGGATCTACGGGCGGATCACGGAGAACATCACGGCCGGCTGCCAACGGGCGATGGGCAAGAGCCTGAACCCCGATTTGGGCCTCTTCATGACCACCTGCCTCGTCGGAATGCAGAAGGAGCAGAAGCGCGCGGCGGACGCGACCATTGTCACCGGTACGTCCCCCGGTTCTCCTCTGCTTCAACCCCCGCTTGCAGACGTCGTCCATTGCTGCGAGCTGCACGGCGTCTGCCAGAAGAACAAGGCGGCCGAGGACGCGAAGTGCACGCTCGGCTATTGCCAGTGCATGGCCCTGCTCCATGAGATGCACGTGCTCACGACCAACTCGTGTCTGATCGCCGCGTACCCGACCTGCGCGAAGCTGATCGAAGAGGCGACGCCCACGACCGTCCAGCCGACGCTGTGGATCGGTTGGCACGGGAGTTTGGAGTTCGGTTGGGTCGGCATCGGGATCCTCGCGGTCCTCCTCCTGGTTCGTCCTTTTCCGTCCAACTCTCACTCATTTCTTTCGTGTAGATCGTGATCTGCGAGACCGGATACCTTTGTTACTCGTTCGGTACGTCCTCGCACTCATCCATCCACTTCTCATTTCGTCGGTTGCAGCCCGCTACCGCGTGTTCATCAAGGAGTACGACGAGCAGGAGCAGGCGCTGCTGGAGGCGAGCGTTCAGGAGCAGCCCGCCGCGACGCCCGTCTTCATGCCGCTGGTGGACGCGACCGGCAGCACGAGCGTCTCGATGGCCGGCGGCGAGTTCGACGCGCAGAGCCCGTTCGCGCGTTCTGTCGGCTCCGTCGGCCCGAGCAAGGAGGAGCATTGAGCTGGGGATTCTCTTTCGTTCTCTGTTGAGTTGGTTGGTCGTTCGTGTGTAAATTCGTTTGTTCAATCCATCGTTTGGAACCAGCAACAAGGTACTTCTTGCGGCACGTACAGGTCTGATTCGGTTGGCATTCTACCCACGCAATTCAAACGAACAACTGGCGTTATTTTGGGGTCAAGAGCGGCAGTCGGGCTTGGTTTTTTCTCGCACCTGCCGCTCGCTCGGCTACCTCCAACGATCACTCACGCACCAATCGCTTGCATTCCCCTTCCCCCGCTCACTCGTTCTCTGCCCAACTACCGACGATCCTAATGGCGAAGATGAAGGCGGATGTTCGTCTAGCGTTAATGATGCAAGCGTTGAGTACCGGCCGCGACGACAATCGACTCGATTCTTCTTCTCCCGACTACTTCGAGGAGCGAGAAGCTCTCCGTTTGCGCACGCTCCGCTTCCTGTTCTGCTCGTCCGCCTTCCCCACTGTTTTCTTTGACTACAGCGGGAAAGATGGACGAAAGGCGGCGAAAATCGGCTTCAAGAATTTGCTTGAAGTCGTTTCGCGGTCGATCGGAGAAATGAGATTGAAGTTGACCGGTGATCACGTGGCTGCCAGTTCGATCGTTTGCTTCTTGCGGGTGTCCCGATTCGAGGGCGTCTTTGTGGACATCCATGCGTCCGAAGCGTTCAGTTTCGAGCAAACACGCAAGTGGTGTTTGATACTTTCGGTTCTTAAAGGTGGGCGACAATCGCTTGAATGTTTCAAGCCGGTTGTTTAGACCATCGCTGTGCGGAAGGAATCCACTGGAACCTGTACGAGTGCCACAAGAGCGTCCCGATCGTCCCAATGCTCCGCGACCTCCTACCGGACACGAGCTGCAGTTTCTACTTAAGGAATTGGCGGTCGACTATTTTGTTGCCCTCCCATGCGAACATCAAATCGAAAGTCTTCCTCAAAACGGCTCGCGATCCAGTTCTCTGTTGGTCTTACGCCTTGCTGTCAGTAACCGACTCTTTCAGATCTTCATTACTTCTTTGGGGCGCCTGCCCGTGTGTTGAAGTTCCATGGAGTAGTCGGGAGTATCGCCTTGAATGGACCGTGAGTGCGGGCCAAGAACCGACAGAATCCATGCGTTTAGGATCGCACGGAACGAAGCGGTCGAGAAGGTGTGCGTCAACGTTGTTCGATACCAATATACGCACGACATCGACGATAAAGGATTGGAGAAGGGAGAATGGAGCGCAGAAGACGCTCAAGATCTACGCGTGATGTTCGAGAGCCTGCGTTCTTTGAATGATCGCTTTGAACTTCAACTGAACTTTCTCGGATTCCAGCTGGGTTGGGGCGTAAGTTCGCTTCTTTTCGGTCATCTCCTACATTTTTGCAGCTCTATGCTTACGGTTTTACCGCCCTCACCTTCCTGATCGCACGTTGCCGCCGACTCGTCAAGTGGGCGGAAGAAGCGGGCATTCGGCTGGCCACCGTCCGCACTCATGTCTATTGGCATGACTCGAGTGGAAAAGCAATGGCCTGCACGAAAGCGTTCTTCAGCGAATGGCATCCCGAGTTCTCGCTTCAAACCGACGACTTCGATGCGGACACGGTCGCCTTGTTTAACAACTACACGTGCCGCATTCGATGTGTTTACAAGCTGCAGGTGGACACAACGGAAGTGTTGTTTGTTTTCACGTATCCGCCAGGAGACAAGCCATCTTGAATTGACTCCGCAGCTTGTGTGACATTGCTTGAATAAATCCGATAATCTATGGAACGTTCCGTTGTGTGGCTTGAACTCATGAGCAAGCCGCTCGCATTTGCAAATCAAAAGCAAGCGAATCGATTCCCGATTGGTAGGGAAGGCAACAAAGACGAACGAATCTTCGACTCTTTTCTTTCCCGCACAACCGAAATGAAAGGAACGTGTCGTTCCTTACGGCGCGATCCCAAGCTCCTAACAGATCCAATCCGATTGGCATTTCGTTCGAGACATTCAAAGAAACAAGCAGCGTTGTTTTGGGGGTCAAAGTACGGCAACGGAGCGTGGGTCGGCATGCACGTGCTGCCCGCTGAGTGCAGTAGTGGTCCCTCGCCCAGCAGTCGCCTGCATTACCCGCTTTCCTTGCATCCGCTCACTCGCTCTCTGCTCAACCAATCTACCAACCCAATGGCAAACGCGATGATGAAGGCGGACGCCCGGCTGTCGCTGATGATGCACGCGTTGAGCACCGGCCGCAAAGATAATCGCCTCGATTCCGCCGCTCCCGACTACCTGCAACAACGAGAGGCCCTTCAACTGCGCACTCTTCGCTTTTTCTTCTGCTCCCCTGCATTCTCAACCGTCTTCTTCGACCACACCGGCAAAGACGGGAGAAAGGCCGCGCGGATCGGTCTCAAAGATTCGCTTGAAGTCCTTTCCCGTTCGATTAATTTAGCGGCACTCAAACTGACCGCCGACCATCTGGTCGGCGCTTCGATCGTTCGATTCTTGCCCATTGCTCGATTCGAAGAACTTTTCGTGGACATCCAGACGTCTGCTGCGTTCAGCTTTGAAAAAGCACGCGATTGGTGCTCGATTCTATCGATGCTGAATGGTGAGCAGCAATCATTGGATTCCTTTTCAACCAGGTGTTTAGGCCATCAAAGTGTGGAAGGAATCAATTGGTACCTGTACGAATGTCACAAGAGCGTTCCGATCGTCCCGATGCTTCGCGATTTCCTGCCCGACACGAGCTGCAGCTTTAAGTTGGGCGATTGGGAAACGACCGCCTTGTTGCTCTCACACGCGAAGATCAAATCGAAAGTCTTCCTTTGGGCGTATCACGACCCGACTTCGTGTTCGTCTGCTGTTTGTGTAGTCGTCAGTAATTAAGCTTTGCAGATCTGCGCCCGTTCTTTCGATCTCCCGCCCGCCTGTTGGAGTTTGCAGGGTTGTTCGAAACTATAGCGTCGTATGGGCCGTAAGTATTAGTGGCAATAGAACTCAAGCGGGAGTTTGTTTGATTAGGGTTGAGCGAAACGAAGTGGTCGAGAAATTCTGCGTGCACGTCCGTCGTTCACAGCAACCTGCGCGGATTTCGGATGGTCCGTGGAGCGATAAAGACATCGAAGATCTTCGAATGCTGTTCGCCAATTTGCAGTCTCTAAACGATAGCTTTGAATTGCAAATTAATTTCATTGGATTCGACTCGGACTGGCGCGTAGGTTCCTTTTTTCAACCTGCTCCTGCATGGTTCCCTGCAGTTCTACCAATCGGCATTCACCAACCTTACCTTCTTGATTGCTCGAATCCGTCCTCTCGTTCAGTTGGCCAAGGAAGCGGGCGCACGGCTGACCGCCCTCCGCACTCATCTTTACATGTGGTGGGACTCCCAAGGAAAAGCGATAGCAATGGACCGCACGAAAAAGTTCTTCGACCGATGGCATCCCGAGTTCTCCCTGCAAACCGAAGCCTTTGATGCAGAAACGGTCGACCTTTCAAAGGACCATAATGTGAGGATCCGTTGTGTCTACAAACTGCAGGTCGACACCACGGAAGTGTCGCTTGTGTTCACGAGTCCTCCGCCCAGCATTTCGTCTTGAATATTTGTTTGTGTGACGTGTGCTTGTTGAATAAATTCGATCATTTAAGGAACTTTCGGTTGTGTGGCTTGAATTAATACGCAAGACGGCTGAATTGACGAATCGACGGCAAGCAAGTCGCTTCTGATTGGTGCGAAAAACAATGAAAGAGGAATGGTTCCTCAACTGTAGTGCAACTGGCAGTAAGGGAGGAGGATGCAATGTGGACCTCCAGAGAACACTAGCGGAAAGAAAAAAGCTGATTAGACGGATGGAACTTCGAAAGTCAACTATTTTAACGAGGCGGTCGTTCGCTATGGAGCCGCTTCTTGTCAATCGAATCGGGACCTCAATCGAAGTTCGCAGTAATGAGGTGGCAATTGTTTCCTTTTGATCGTCGAACGGAGCGCGTTGTTTACGGCGGCGTTCGTGATGATGGCGACGACGAAGCGCCCGCTCGGCCGAGCGCTCGAGAAGCGATGATGGCGGCGGCGGCGATCGGCCGTCTTGCGGTCGATCGAGTGGGCATTCTTCTGTTTTCATCGCTCCCGCCCGCCGCTCGCCGCCCCTGCGGTCTCGATCGGCGCCGAGACGCCGCCCGTCCGCTTGTACGGGGCTTGTTTGCGGCCGAACAGAAGAACCAAGTGGGGAGAGTCAATGGAAGAAGCCAGCCACTGTTGTCGTTCGGCTCCTTCTATCACCAGATTGTGAGCTGGTCCATAACGAAAGTATCTCCTTATCTCGTTTTTTAGTGCGAACCGAATCGCCCAACATCCTCCACGTCGTCCAGTTCGACTGCCGTGAGTCAGAAAGAAAGCGTCGTCTTCTCAATGAACGGGGCACCTGCCGGTAAGCAGTAAGCAGCCGGATTGTCTAACGCTAATTTGATGTTGTTTAGGAAGAGCCGTCCGTTCGTCCTTGAAATCGCCTCCTTCCGCCCGCTTTTTGCCCGCTTTGGAGTCCCGCAAGCCACCCGACCGCCAAGCGAGTGGTCACGAGGGCGGAAAGCCGCCCGCCCGTTGTGACCAAAAGCGGTGGGCGGCCGTCCGCCTCCCTCCTTCGGCCATTCGGGCGGTCTTCGAAGTCGTGGCGCAAGCGAGAAAGTCGGGAATTCACTCACTCCTTTCTTTTCGTTGCCGCAGAACTCGGGGGTGTTTCTCGTGCAAGAACGATGCGGAATCCCGTCGTTTGTACATTTGACGATCCAATCGACCTCCCCTCTTATTGCCCTAATCGAATCCAATTGTTTACTCCGCCCAATTTGTTCCCGAATGTCACGTGTTTATTGCGAATGTTTGCGCCGCGCCGAGCGGCCGTCTGCGTTGCGATCCGCCCGCCTCCTGGCCGATTATCTCGCGGATTTCGTGGACAAACGAGAGCGGCGAGCGGCCGAAGAGCACGTGCATCCGCCTTGCGACCGCACGTGACCGACCGCCCAGTCGGCCGGGTGGACGGGCGGAGCGGAGGGCGGCGGCCAAGGCGGGCGAGCGAGCGGCCGAGTGACCACAAGCGGGCCGGCGAGCGAGACTCTCGCCCACCCCGGCCGCCCTCCCGCTCGCGCCACTCGGCCCTTCGTCTTTTGTACTCGTGATGCAAAAGGAGGCGGGAGGCGAAGAGAGGCGGGCAGGTGTGACCGGGTCAAAGAGCATTCGGGCAACATTGGCGGGCGGATTGCCGGCCGGATTCCTCACTTGTGACTTCCTTCCATCTTTTCGGTTCCAATCCTCGAGTTTCCGTCCAATTAATTGCGCACGACGGGAAAGCAGCGGGCGAGCGTTTCGGTTTGTTTGTTGTTTGGGTTCGAACCGAACCGACGGAGCGGGCGAGTGGAGAAGAAAACAGGCCGCTTGTTTACTTCTTTCGCCCGCTGCTCGCTCGCTCACGGGATTCTCGTTCTTTCTTTCCTCTGGTCTTGCATCACCGATTACTCATCGCCTTTCTTTACGGTTTGAACCAATAAATCAGATCGCTGTCAACGAATCGAACTTGAAGTCTTGAGCTCGAACTCGTGAGCTCGAGAACGAAACTCCTCGCTTCTCGGTCGCTGTCGCCGAGAAAAAAACCTCCGCGCCCCGAAAACACCCGAATTTCGATTCGAAACGGCGGAGCGGGGCAGCGAAATTCGGGCGAAAGGCGTTGAACACGCGGACGGGCGGGCGGGGGAACAAGTTCCTTCTTCTTCCCTCCCGCTCCTCCTTTTTCTCCAACGTTTGCATTCGATTTACAACGCCGCGCAACACACGGCCGTCCACGAATCACATGTGAAGCAGCTGAACGCGGCTTTTTGCTCGTGGATCGACGAGCAAGTGCACGAGTCTTTGGTTTGGTTTGGACTGGGGATCGGTGGGAGTGTTCTTTCGGTTCAAGGCCGCTCACACGTGCAATTAGGCGCTCCGTCCACCACCTACTTTGCGGTGTGCAGGGCGAACGGTTAATTGCGGCGGTCAACCGAGAGCGGCGGGCATCCGATTTCTCTCCTCCCTCGTCCGTCTTCTTGGGCTTGAAAGTGCGTAGCCGGAAACATCACATGTTTACAAAAGAAGCCGGCCGGCCGGCGAGCGGCCGCAATGGTCGGGAGTCGGCGGGACTTCGAAGTGCGGAGCGAAAAGCTCCGCCGTTTTGTTCGTTCGGCGCGGTCGGAGTCTTTCGGGCGAGCACGCAAGACTTTTGTTTCTTTTCGAATGTTTCTTCGGCCTTTCTTCTTCGTCTTCCTGCAGCCCGCATTCTTCTGTTCGTACAGCAACGGTCGCTTCGATCCGCTCCTCTCTGCTTGCTCTCCATCCCTCGAGTGACCTCAGCACGAGGTGTTTTTTTTGCACGAGTGCTGCAAAAGAATCCCTCCTCTGTCCATCCACCCGCTAATCAATCTGCCGCTCGCAAGTGTTCACTTCACGAGAACACGTGAGCAAACGATTGACGACCTCCCGACGCCCGCCGGTTTGCTTCGAGAACTCGACGCAATCGACGATCGAGAGCGAGCGGTTTTTTGCGGCCCTTCGGGCACCGCATCGATCACTCGCGCCCCGCCCCGCCCGACGGTTCGAAGCGACCAAACGGCCGGTCCATCGATCGATGGGAAGCGGGCGAACAGCTGCGAGAGACGAGCGGGACGCGAATTTCACGCCGATTCGTCCCGATTCGAAGCGCAAAGCAAAAAGCGGCGGCAGCGGGCGGCGAGATCAAAAATCGGCGCGGCGAAGCGAACGGCGCGGCGTGAGAAGCAGGCCGGCCGGCTTCGAAGCGGTCGGGCAGATGGGACGAAAAGATCTCGTTTGTTGTGTGCGTGCGGAATGGCCGGTCGTTTGCTTCGGCCTGTTCTTTACGGAGTCCAAAGTCCCCACCGCTTGTCGTCAATGGACGTCATTGCCCTGCTTATCGGTGAACGAGCGGCCGGACGTCCATTTCGGGGGCGCACTTATCGGCCCAAAACATTCCCGCTGGTCCGTCCGTCCGCCCCCTTCTTCCGCTCCGTTCGGCTCACGTGCCGCTCGTCCGGCCCACGGCCGGCGGAGATCTCGAGGATTTGGGGTCGAAGGGCGAGAGGGGCGGCTCGTGCACTTTGTTTTCTTTTCGCTTCGTTCCGTTCGATCGGAACTCGCCGTCAAGATCGCAAGCGAGCGAGCGAAAGGGCCCGCCCCACGCCCCAGCTGACCTTTCGAGCGGCCCGCCGGGAACACGCCGCTTGGGCGGCCGGCCGGCTGATTCGTCACGCTCGTTTCCCTCTTCCCGCTGATGCCCGCAGCGACCTCCGGCCTCTGGCCGCGAGCGGCCCGGCGGCCCGCGGGCGGGGCGGAAAGGACGGAGTTTTGCACGCGAACAGCCGAAAGTCCGCCCGTCTTTGCCGACAGGCAGCACTCAAAATTCGAAACAAACATTCGAGTTTGAAGATGCGAGAAGTTTCGTCTTCGTCTTCGTTGTCAACAGTTGGGATCTCCGCTCTCTTCGTTCGCTTCTTTTGGTCGTTCTTTGGGGAAGAAGGAAGAAGAAGGCGGTCGGTCCATCCACCAACACCAGCATCCCCCCACTTCTTCGTGCTCGCTCGTACAAAAACCGCCTCCTCTTCGTCGGTCGTGCGAAGAAATCGGGGCGCTGCGAACGCGCAAATCGGGGCGATCGGCGGCGCTCTTCGCTCTCCCCACTTCTTCTTCCTCGTTGTTGTTCGTTGCGGGCTGCAGAATTCACGTGAGAATTTGCAACTCGGCGTCCCAAACGATCCCCCGTGCTCCATGCGGCCGTCCGCTCTCTTCGGTGCCCCTTCGTGCGAGCCGGCCGGCCGGCCGGCGGAATCATGAACGTTCCGCTCGTCGTGCTGGGGGCCACACGCACGCAATCGCCAACAGCTGGGCGGCAGGTGCAACGGGCGAGCGAGCGGTGCGGCGTGCAGACTGAACGGCTGGCCGGCCGGTTGTGTTTGCTCTCGACCGGATGGCGGGTTATCAATTCTTGCGTTCCGTTTTGGGTGATTGACCGCCGCCCCGCTCGGCCCCAACGAGCAAAAAACAGCCCCCAATTTCACGGACATTCGGCCGCACGTCCCAGCGATCTTCGAAAGGCGGGTATAAGAGCGGTCGATTGATCGTGTGCACACATGAGAGCGATCTACCTACCGGGCGGTACTCGGCGATTAATCCACTTATTTCCTCGTGGGTGGTGCACCGCGCGCCCGCGCGCGCGCTCCGGAAACCGCCCCCACCGATCGATCGACCGCCCGCTTCTTCCGCGCGCTTGTGATTGTGCGCGGCTTCCCGTCCGCCGTTGCGCATCGCGCCCATTCGTTTGCGGCGGCGGCGGCGGCTTGTCGGTGGAATCCGGACGGACATCTCGCGCGCTCGTCCGCTCGGTCGGTCGGTCGTTTGTTCTCGTGAGTGAGTGATCGACGGCCCGCTGCTCCCGCCGCCGCCTCCAATGTGTCTCCTCTTGTTTTGATTTCGCGGTCCCGCCAATCCCGAGCGAGCGACCGGCGGGTTCGAAACGAAAACACACGAGACGAACGGCCTCGTCGCGACGAAAACACGCCGGCCGATTAGACCGGGACGATTTTGAAACCTCCGGCCAGTCCCCGTGCTCCTCGTTGCCGCTCCATCGATCGATCGAAGTACGCGAGCGTGCGGGCGTGCGGGCGAGTGAGCGAACTCGAGGGCCGAATTGGGCGGACGACCGCCCTCTTTTGCTCCCGCTCGTCGTGCTGCCGCCTTTCGGTCTCCGCCGAGCGGCGATCACGTGCAAGAGGGAGCGGAAGGGGCGGAGCGACGCGTGTGTTTCGCCCCGCCGCCCGCTTGTTTTCGTTCGCGTTCTCATCCCCTCGCTCGCCCGCCGACGACGTCGTGTGGCTTTTGATCTTCTCACGGGTATAAAACGAGCCGCCCAGTCATCAGTCGCCCCAACCTTTCGTCCCACTCGCTCTCCCTCCTTATTGCTCATCTCTTCTCATCTATTGAATGCACTAACCGAAGCAATGCCCACCCACTGTCCCGCAAAACGCGATCGTTTGGACCACCGTTCGGTGCCGCTTTTCGAGGTCTCGCTGCCCGCAGGTGAGTGAGTCGGAACTCTTGCGCGCCCTCTTCGTTCCGTTCGGTCGATCGTTCGGGCGTGTGTTCACGAGTTCCCTTCAACCATTTCCATCGTTTAATTCGTGCCGTTTAGAATCGCTGGTCGATCTTTCTGCTCTGTCGCCGTCGTTCACGATGCCCGTCCAAGCCGCGTGGAAAACCGGGGAGAAGTCGGCGGCGGCGGCGTTCGCGCAACCGGAGTTCGCCTTGAGGTTCGTTGCTTCCTTCTTTCATCCCTCCTCGCCTTCATCCCTCCGTGTTGATCCAAAGACGTCACGGGCGGCGGCGGGGATGCGCGTGATTCCACAAACAAGCCGGTCGGCTGGCGGGCGGGCGGGCGGGCGCTCGGGAAGTGAGCAAAGAGCAACAGAAAAGCGGGAAGAAGGGAGGAGGCGCGTGTCTTCGGGTTTGTTTGTTGTTTACCTCCTCGCTCGCCCGCCGCTCCAGCCGCTCCTTCCCAAAAAAAACAAGCCGAAGTGAGTGAGTGGTCGTCGAACTCCCGCACCCGCCGAGCGCCTCCGTTCGCTCGCCGCCCGGCTTTCGAAATCCTCCGTGCGAATCGAAACATTCGGGGCGGGCCGCATGACGCAAACGCCCGCTTCGGTCAGCTGTTGCGAACACGAGCGGGCGAGGGCGAGGGCGAACAATTGGGAAACAAACACGTGCCCCGCCCCCTTCCCTCCACTGCATTCTTTTCTCACGACCTAATCGAAGCGCCTGATTGCAGCGAAAGCGACTTCCCCTTCTTGGACACGAAGGCCGAAATCGACGACTACAAGCCGCACAAAGGCCGGCGGCACGGCGGCGAGCAGTTGATCGCCAAGAAGGTCCAAGGCCAAAGCTTCGTCATCAAGCAGGTCGTTGGGCAGGCGGCGCGCACGAAGCCGTTCGGCAAGGTACTCCTTTGCGCACTCACAACACAGGAACAACCGCCCGGATTGCAGAAACGCCGCGCTCGTTTGTTGTCGGACACCGCCGAGGAGCTGCACCTCAACGTGCCCTACTCGCTGAACCGCAAGAACCGCTGGGAGGTGGAGAACGCGGCCGACTTCCTGCGCAATCAGCCGGCCGCCACCGCGGAGGTCCAGCTGACGGCCATCGATCAGCACTTCGCCGCCGGCACGGACCTCACCGCCGTCAACAACCGCGACATCCTCGCGTTGCATCAGCTGGACGCGAACGGCGACATCAACACGAAGGCGGCGCGTTCGGCGCGCGGCAGCACGCTCGCCGAGCTTCAATCGGAGGAGGGCGAACAGAAACCGTTAGCCCTGCGCTTCGTGCTCGCCAAGGCGCACCCGTTGAGCAAGAGCGTGGCCGCCAACTCGATCAAAAGTGAGTTCTTTTCTTCGGGGATGACAGCCGCTTTTCGTTCGGTTGCATCAAACCGGAGGACACGTCTTCTTCGGTTTCGAAATCGAACCGAACGGGGCGGGCGGGGACGAACGTTTCTTTAAAGCACCCCCTCCTCCTTCCAATCGATTCAATGCGACGTCTTGCAGACAAACCGCTGGCCCGCTCGACGCGTCGCGCTCAAATGGACGTGAGCGTGTACTCGACGGACGACGGCGAGCTGAACGACGAGGAGCCGGCCGTGCCCACGGCGAACGCCGAAGAGACGACGCGCATGTACGCGCCCAAACACCAAACCTTCTCGCTGGCCGACTTCATTTGCGAGAAGGCGGCGCCCGTGATCGTGCGCCCGCGGCGTCGCGTCGGCGGCGTTCCCACCGAGGAGTACGTTCAAGTGAGTCCTCCTTTCCATTAATCCGTCCACTCATCCCGTCGCTTCCCGCAGGTCGAAATGCCCGAAACGACGGCCGGCGAATCGCCCGAAGCGGAGGCCAAACGTGCGGCGAGCGACCTGCCGCCGGTCGGCGCGTTCCGCTCGCTGCACGTGCCCGCCGCGAAGCTCGGCGTCCAATCGCGGGCCGATTGGATCGCCGCCAGCCGCGCGCTAGCCGAGCGGCCGGAGCTGCACTTCCGCTGGCTGAACGCCGCCCAAGCCGCCTTCCAACTGGACGCCACCGCCGCGCTGGCGGCCGACGGCGCCCGCTCGCCCCTCTGCGTCCTCACGTTCGGCCACCGGCCGGCCGACGGCCTCGTGGACGTCCTCGTCAATGCCGCCCCCGGCTGCGCCGTCGAGCTCCCGACAATTGACGCCGCCGTCAAGAACGGACTCGACGGCCTCCTGCAGTTGCTCCTCGCGAACGTCCAGCTGGGCGCCTCGCCGGACGACCACTCCACGATCCACACCCCGCATGATCTCCGCTTTCTCTCCTCGGAGCTGAACTCCGTCCAACTCGCCGCCGTGGTGCAGCCGGTCAGCACGTACGCGATGCTCGCCGGCCGCTTCGAAGCCACCGACGAGGGCGCCCGCCGCAGCGATGTCGAAGCCGAGGACGAGCTCGCGGACGCCGACGAGGAGGACGACTTCGAGCACGTCGACTACGCCGAATTCGACGCCACCGCCGACTCGCAGCTCGACAACGCGTGGGTGGACGAGAACCTCGACGCGCAAGTGGCCGAAATGCGGACGCTGTGCGACGAGTGCGGCGAGAACGCGCTGCAGGAGATCGTGCGCTCGGATGCGTGCGGCCACGCGTTCTGCCGCCGCTGCCTGCGCGAACACATCCGCCCCCGCCTGTCCGAGAAGACCGCCGATGTGTTCGCGTGTCCGTTCGCCAAGTGCGCGGCCACCGTCCCCGCCCCGCTGCTCCAATCGGTGCTGCCGCTCTCGTGGGTCGCGCACGGCCTGCGCATCGTCGCCGCCCATCACGCCGCCGCCTCCGGCCGCCTCGTCCACGTGTGCCCCGCCGGCTGCGGCCTCGGCCTGGTGGAGGCGACGCGCCTCCGCTACGCGCACGTCTTCTGCGCCCACTGCAAGAATCACCGCTGCGCGGACTGCCGCTCGCCCCCGCACTGGCCGATGAGCTGCGCGCAGGCGCGCGTGTGGGCGGCGAAGCGCGAGCAGCAGACGGCGTTGCCCGAAGGCGACGCGAAGCGCATCGGTGTGCAGTTCTGGAGCGTCTGCGAGGAGACGCGCCAACGTCGCACGAACACGACCACGGCGCGCGCCGTCGCCAAGGACGCGCGCAAGATCGCCGACTACAAGTTCGAGCGGAAATTCGTCGAGTTGCGCAAAGCTGTGAGTTCTTCCGGCGTCCATCAATCCATTCAATCCGTCTTTTAGTGCCTGCAAGTGGTGGAGAACGGCTTTGCGTGGCTGTACACGTGCCGCACGGGCGCCGACCGTCCGGCCGGTTGGGCGGCGGCCAAGGCGGCGCTCTCCGCGTTGCTCGCCGAATTCAACCTGCTGGAGAACGCGATCGTGCGCGGCCAGCCGGCCGACAAGGCCGCCGAGTTGGTGCAGAAGGTGCGCGGCGTGCTGCACAAGACGCTCGTCGAGTTGGCGGCGGCGGCGTCCGTCGGCGGGACCGACGCGGACGCTTCCGCTCGTGCTGCCGCCGCCCCGGCCCACTGATCCCCTTTCCCTTTGTGATTCTCAGGTACACGCCCTCTCCAATCTCTTCCCATCCGTAGTTCAATCGCTGTAGCTGCTGCATTCAGTCAGTCAGGTGTACTCTCCGCCTTCCCATCTCTCTTTCTCGCTCACTTTAACGTTTTCTTTCCTCTTCGCTCCTGCCCGCCTTTGTACACGCTCTCGCCCGCTCGCCCACTCATCTCATGGAAAAAGACGAAAAAAACCGAAAACCTCATGGAAAATCCGAAAAAAATTCGATTCGCCTCGATTTGTACATACTTTCCTCCCTCCTCGAGTTGTGTAGATAGAGCAGAAGTCCGGCTAGTGAATGGATCGAATTGTATAGCGTGAATTCGAATGCTTTTATTTCTTTCTCTACTCTCATAATACGAGCGCATTTTAATCGAATAGAACGGAATAAAAAAATGAGCGCCGAACAGTGGAGGATTCAAGCAGTTGAATAATCGGAGGACGAATGGAAGGAAGAATTATTGCCGTGCGGGGTGCGTAAAGCACTTGCGGTTAGGAAGGTGCATGGACGAAAGCGAGAGCGAGCGAATGTACAGGACTGCTGCTGCTGAAGCTGCGGTTTGCTTGGACTACGAGTTGTGGGCCGAGAATGAGGGAGTGGCTAACGGTAAGGCGGTAATCAAAGGAACACGAAGAAAAGAAGATCACGAGACGGAAGACGGAAAATTCACTCAATTTTGAGAGCGGTGGGGTTGAAATGCTCGAGCACGTCCTCGACGACCAGCTGCTGATCGCCGTTGTTCAGCACGCGGCTGGAGCCGTCCGCCAGCGGGCTGATGCCGACGAGGTGGCCGTCGATGCAGGCGGGGAGGAGTTCGCCGGGCACCGCATTGGCGGCGAGGATCGAGGGATCGAAGCCGGCCGAGCTCAACGCTTCGTGCGTGACGTTCGTCTGCGCGAAACGAGAGGCGCGCGAAAGGCTGATGATCGTCTTGTAGAGTGACTCAACAGTGGGCTCCTCGCTCTTCGGCGGCACGACGCCGCTGGCCGGGTGCGGCTTCCGTTTGAGCATTTCGCGTCGTTGGGCGTCCTCTTTGGCGCGCACCTCGGCCGCGGGGATCCTCCAGTTGGTGAGGAGGGTGAGGGCGTCGCCGCGCGTTCGATAGGCTTCGGCCACTCGATGATAGGAGTCGGAGATGTCGTCCAGGTAGAGCACCAACCGCATGCGGTGGCTATCGAGCAATGCTCGGATGTTCTACGGAATGAATGCAATAAAAGAAAGAAGAGGAGTGAACTCACCTGTTCCCACAGCATATGATCCTTGCAGAACCACCGGTTCTTTGTGCACACCTCGCCGGCAGTCATTTTGTCCAACGAGGCGAACAGCTCGGCGATTCGCAGCGACTTGGCGTTCGTCCACTTGAGCGGGTAGCCGCAGCACTGCAATCGAGTGAGTTAAACGACGAAGTCCCTTCGTTTCATCCACCCACCTTCATTTGAGATCCCAAATTGTCGGAGTAGTGCTCGGGACACGCGAATCGCAGGCGTTTGCAGTAAGTGTTCGTCTGCGGGTCGAACTCGTCGCAAATCAGGTCGTGCGGATTGTCCGTGGCCTGCAATCCGTTGGAATCACGGGAGGAGTGAGTGGGAGGAGCGAACCGGCAGATGGGAACCGAACGAGCACTTCTGCTCCTGCTGCACGTAGCATTCGTTCACGTGCTGCGCGATCGAAAGCAGCGGGAACTCCTCGGCGCACACGATGCAGAACGAGGTCTAAAGCACGGGAGTTGAGAGTGGATGAAAGGAAGAAACGAACGAGGATCGCAGTGCTGGCGGACGTCGGGTGGTGTTGGGAGTGGACGGGGTCGAGCTTGCAGAGCGTCTGCAATAAAATAGGTAGAACTCTCTCGATATTCCAAAGCTTACGCTGATGTAGAGATCGAGAGTCAAGGCGAACTGGTTGGCTTGTTCGAGCTCGCCCTCCGCCAGAGCCTTTTTGACGGTGAGCTCGCGAATTCGCTTGTCGTCCGCCCGTTCGGCCAACGGTTGGGTGTTGTAATAATCGCGGACGCGTTCGGGCAGCAGCCGGCGGAGTCGATCGTCCGCCATCTTCAGCCCGCAATCGTCGCCGCAGTATTTGGATTTGGGGCGGGCGGCTTTCGTGCAGCTCGGGCCGTAGCATTGGCGCGGGGTTTCGTCCACCTGCAACTCGATTAAACGATGAATCAAAGCAAAAGACGAACCTTGCGGGCCTTGATCACCTTCAGCTCCTTCGGCGAAACGACCGCCGCCTTCACCGGCTTGTGGTTCTTGCGCGGACGGCCCGGACCGACGTAGTCGCCCTCCCGAGGTCGGCCTCGTCCTCGGCCCTTCTTCGTCGTTCCTTTCAGCTGCAAACGATCGAATAAAAAAGAGAACAATCCATTCATTCTTACGTCCGCCTTCTCCTTCTTCCGGCCGCGCTTTCGGCCGTCGATCGCCTTTCCGTTGTGCTTTGCGTCGCCGTTCGCCGCCCGCTCGGCCAAAGCGGCCGCCTGAACGCACGTTCGCCGCAGGCAAAGGCCGCGCCCGCTCGTGCAGTTGGCGCACTTCTCGCAGTTCGTCGTCCGAAAGCAACCGATGCACGAGCCGCACCGGAGGCGCGCCGCCGCGCCGTTCGCGTCGTCTTTTGAGTCGCCTGCAACGAAAATCGAATTCGGTGGGTTTAAATCGAAATAAAAGGATTGTAGCAACGGAAAGAAATCCGGGAGCAATGGGAAGAATCAAACGAACCTTTCATCTTGCTCGCTACCGCAGCTTCAATTCCATTGACGACCGGACGATCGATGAGAAGAAATTCTTTTTGTTCGTTCGATCCCGCGAAACGAAGCTCGTGAGTCAAGAGTTCTCCGGCGCTCGACTTGTAGCGTCGAGTGTTTCCTTCCGTGGCTGGAGGCTGCACGATCTCGGGCGGAATTTCCGCAGCGTCGAGTGCGGGCGCCTGGCCAAGCGCCAATTCGTGTGCGATCCGCAAAAGGATGATTAAAATTTCAAATGTGATGACTTTTCGCTTGCGGACGTTGTTTGACGTCGATTTCATCGTCGTTTGTTTTCAGTTCCGCTCCAGACGCCTCCGAATCGACCCGACCGGAAACGACCGACCGCTCTCCGTTGATCGCCGATCGAAAGAACTCGTGGACGCTTGATTTCGGTTGCTGCACGCATTCCGCCGCCGTCAAAGTGGTGAGCTCTCGACCATTCCTCTCGTTCATTCGCTCGCTCATTGCAGGAGTCCGATTCGGAAAGCGACTGGTCGGACATCGAAGTGGACGAGCCGAACAGCGACGCGAGCGACGACGACGAGGATCTCGACTTCGAGGGGGACGCGTTCGACGATCTTGCCGGTAAGCCGTCCTGTCTTTCGGCCTGCAGCTTCTCGCTTCTTTCGTTCCTCGCGTAGATTAGTTGCCGCTTGCTTGCCCGCTTGCTTGTTTGGGCGCGTTAGGTTGATCGCATGGCTCGAAACCGAGGGCCCACTTGCCGCTTTTCAGCCGCAATGGACGCCGACGAGGACAGCGGCGGCGAGTCGGTGGCCGGCGACGACGTGGCGGAGGGCGGCGAGTTGGACGCGTACCAGAAGGATCTGTGGCAAATCCGGCTCTTTCCCGTGAGTTCTCCTCGCATCCTTGCACCCACTTGGTCCTTCAGTACGCAAAAGAGCTGCGCGCGAATGCGGACGACCACTTTCGGTACGTGAAGACGGGCCTCACGCACGCCGTCCTCCACCGCGACTCGCGGCCCGGCCTCGTCTTTTGGGCGATGGAGCTGCAGAAGTTCATTTCGTTCTACGGCCGTCGCTTCACGAAGAAGGACCACATCCACATGGTGAAGCTGCTCTACTCGGTGGTCGTTGCGGAGAAGCTCGACTTCTCCATCGTTCTCGCCGTCTGCAACGCGTTGATCCCACTCTTGTCGTGAGTTCCCTCTCCCTCATGCTTGAATCCCTCGTGTTCGCAGGCGCCAATCGATGATCGCCCGCTCGGAGTTGACGCTGGAGTGGCGCCCGTTGTACCGCCTCTACTACGAAATTAGCTTCAAGAACTTGGAGGAGGCACGTTCATTCATTCACCGCTTCTTCTAATCCGTTGGGTTGCAGGAAGGAGTGTTCCTGCTGCCGGAGGACCTGAAGAAGACGCTGGACAAGTTGCTGCACTACGTGCGAAACTACTTCCCCGATTCGGCCACTCAGGAGATCCTTGACGAGGCACTCCATTGATTTCATCCTTCATCTCACCAGAACGCTTGCAGATCCGCCCGTTCTTCTGCCCCTGCGACGACATCTTCAGCCGGGGCCTCTCGCTTGCGTACGCGTTCCTGCCGACGGCGTTGAGTCGCGAGGAGCACGACCGCTTCGGCGCCGCCCTCTGGTTCGACGAGCTGTGGCACTGGTTCGCCGAAGCGGACTCGCCGGCCAACAGCGAGGGCGCCTTCGTCCAACTGTTCGCCAAACTCGCCCGCGACTCGCCCTTCTACGTCGACTGGACGGACAAGCTGGAGATCATCTTCGGCCAGCTGCTCCGCTCGTTCAAGCTCGAGGTGGGCGCCGACCGCGTGAGCGTGTGGACGTCGGCGAACATCTCGCACTCGGCCTCTCTGCTGATCGCCTACAATCTGGGCGGGGAGAAGAATCTGTGAGCTTTCCGTTCAATCCTTTTGATCGATTCGGTGCGTGTTCAGGTCCCAACCGCTGCTGACGAAGCTGTTCGCAACGCTGAAGAACTACTTCCATCCCTCGAACAGCGGCAGCCACACCACGAACCTGCTGACGTTCGTCGCCGTCTTCGCGCAGGACCTCCTCAATCGGGTGTCCCGCGAGCGCTACCATCCGAAGAAGTTCGTGAATCTCGTGAGTTCTCCGACGAAAGCAGTGATCACTCGAGAGCTTCCTGCAGGTTCCCGCCGAGTATCAGCTGACGGACGCGCAGCTCGACGAGTTCGTCCAATCGGTCCTCCCCTGTCTGGAGTTCGCCGCCTTCTCCAAAGTCAAGCAGGAATACGTGCCGTTGATCATGCGCCTGCTGTCGTTCCTCTCGCCCGGCCTCGTCCTGCCCGCCGTCCTCGACCTCATCTACCCCGCACTGGAGACCATCGTCGAGCCCCACCGCCTTCAACAGTCGCTGCACATCCTCTCCGGAACGCTCGTCTCGTTGGTGCGCGACGATCCGGCGAAGCAGGGCGGCGCCCGTCGGCCGCTGAAGGTCTTCGAGGCGGACACGAACGAGAGCGCGCGCAAATCCTTCCGCGTCCACGTGATCAACATTCTCGAAGGGATTCTGCCCGCCATCGACCTGAACGACGTCATCAAGTCCATGCTCTCTCTTCAGGTTCGTTCCATTCGTTCACTTCTTGAGTTTCTTGTGCGTTTAGATCACCGGCGTCCTGCTCCAACTCCTGCCCGTCGCCGACTGCTCGGAGGCCCCGTTCGTGCGCGAGGATCTCAGCGACGAGGAGAAGGAATTGTGCTCGGCGACGGCGCGCTTCGACTCGATTGTCGACCAGCTGTTGGGGAAGTGAGTTCTCCCCCGGATCGATCCCTTTTATTCCCTCCTTTCGCTGCAGACTCTTCAACACGATGGAGGTCTTCGGAACGAACACGGCCACCGCGATCACGCACAATCGGCGGCACAACCTGGCGCGGACCGGTCGGGTGAACGCGGAGGAAGTCGTGAGTTCACCGCCTTCTTTCTGCTCTCCTCCTCATCCACTTTTTTGCAGGTGATGCAACGCGGAGTGACGGGCGTTCTGCGGTCGTTGCTGAAGAACTGCTCGGCGGCCATCTACGACGTAAATCCTTCTTTCTGCTGCCTTCTAATCCCTTGTGGATTGCAGCGAGTTCTCGAGCACTACTACGGCGTCCTCACGACCACCGTCTGCGATTCCCGCTCCATCTTGGCGACGCTCTCCGCTCTCCTGCCCATCTTCATCACGACCGACCCGGACAAGGCGTTCCCCCTTTTGTTCGACTTCATTTACGACCGCCTGAAGGCGACGATCACGGAGGAGACGTTGGCGGAGGACGAGACCGAGCACGGCGTCATTTGGTTCCTGACGTTGATGTCCGAGTGCGTGCACGGCGTGCCCGGCAAGTGCATCCTGTCGCGGCGCACCCAACTGGACCACATCATCGCGCTCGCCGTGCAGTTCAAGTGCAAGGACGCGGTGATGGCGTGCGCGAAGATCGTCCAGCACACGATCTCTTCGCTGACTTCGTTCCGTTCGTACAGCGAGCGGTTCCAGCGCCGACGGCAGACGAACTTTGCCGAGTACCTCCCGATTCGAGTGAGTTCTCTGCAGCCTTCTCATTGAATCCTTTGTTTGTTTGAAGCACTGGGCCGAGCCCGTGGACAAGGACACTTGGCAACTGCACTGGGAGCTGCCCACCGACGCGGAGATCGACTACGCGCAGGAGTTGGTCAACAAGGTCGTGTTCTTCCAACTGGACCGACTGGCCGACCCCGCCGAAGTGAACCGCCTCTCCCACTCGGACCTCCAGAAGCGGTTGATTCTCGTGCGCTCGGCGCTGCTCGGCGCCTCGATTCTGTTCGTTCAATCCTTTCGTTCTTCCGTTGATCCATTCGCTCATGTGTTCAGGATGCCGTACATGACCGGTGCGCCCGTGCAGCAGTTCCCCACTCTGCCCGCGGGCGTGTACGTGGAGCCCGTGTTTCTGCCGCAGAACTTCCGCATGTTGACCTCGACGGATGGGCGCAACCTGCGGCTGGTGATCTTCGAGCGGATCAAGAAGCTGTGCGAGTACGTGCTCGAGCATCGCGAGAACGACACCAAGTCCATGACCGAACTCATCGGCATCCTCCACATTCTGCTGCTGGTGCGGGGCATCGACGACAAGACCCTGACGCCCCTCTTCTCCACCTACCGCTCCGCCAAAGTGCAGCTCTCGGATCCGTTGCGGGGACCGCAGGCGAACGTCGAGAGCTACGTGGAGGATTCGATCGCCTTCATGCACGCGGTTCGTTTCTTTTGTCCGATCCACTGAGCTACGAACGGAGTTGCAGAAACGGTACATCTTCAAACATCCGCTGAGTCTGAACGAGACGCACATCGCCGCCCTCAAGCTTTTGGTCCAGCTCTCGACGGCGGGCTACTCGGCGGTGCGCATCGCCGCCCAGCGCATCCTCGACGCGTCGTTCAACACGTGGGCCGGCTCGTACAAGTTCGTCCTCGACGACATCCTGCAGTTCATTCGGACGGGCGCCAACGTCACCCACGACCAGTTCAAGGGCGCCCTCTACATTCTGTTCATGTCGAAAGCGCGGAGCATTTCGTTGCGGCAGGACTGGAACATTCTGCTCACGATTTGGCCCGCCCTGGTCGGCGTCCACTCGGATCGACCGTCGATTGTGACCCTGATCGACGGGCTGCACGACCTGCTCATCAGTCAGTTCGCGTCGTTCGAGATTCGCTTCACCGTGAGTTCCCGCAAGTCATGGGCATTGCTTTGATCCCCTTGCTTTCGTTCAGTTCCCCGACTCGGTGCTGGACGCGGCCACGAAGCTGCTGGAGCCGTACGACGGCGCCCGCCACGCTGCGAACTTCCCCGGCTTCCAGTCGATGACCCCCGCTCAGGCCAAGGCTTTCGAGGCGGCGCGCAACGAGGAGAACAACCGGCTCTACGAGGCGCTCTGCAATCGCCTGACCGCGCTGGCGAACGACTCGACGCTCCACTGGAGGCAGACGGTTCGTTTCTATTGCAAGAGGTTCGCGTGGTTCAGTGGATTGCGTTCAGGAATTGGCCCAATCGCTGCTCTCGCTCCTCCTCCGTCGCGACTGCACGTTCCCCAAGGAGGCCGTGCTGATCTTCGCGAAGCTGCTCGCCTCGGACACGATCCGCACGCGCAAGACCGCCGTCAACATCATGAGCTCGTGGCTGCGCATCAACAAGCCGAAGGCCGTCCGGGAGGAGCTCGTCATTGACAAGGTGCTCATGAGAGGCTCTTCTGTTGATCTCGTGTGTTTGCAGGGCGAGAACCAGCCCGGCGCCAAGTGGCCCGTGAAGTACGGCATCCGCAAGGACAATCTGTTCCTCCAATTCAAACACGAGGACAAAATCGAGACCGCGGAGCGGTGGGACAACACGAAGTTCCACACGAAGCCGCACGTCGGCTTCTACACGTGGCCGCGCGAGTACCGCGTCTATTCGCCGCCCATTCTGCAGGAGAACGTGAGTTCTCATTGAACGGAAGCAAGCTCTCAATTGATCCTTCGATGGTTGCAGGTGAACCGCAGTCCCGTGAAGTTCTCTCCGACCGAACGCGAGGTGATCAACCTCCTGAACGACCGCACCTACTTGGCCCGAGTGCTGAAGTTGATGGCGGTGGAGGAGAAGAAGGGCAGCGAGCAGTTCAGCGCCTCCTCCTACTCGTTCTTCTACGGCCTCACGCGCACCTTCGGGCCGGTGATCGTCGACGCGTTCCGGCCGTTCATCGAGGAGGGGATGAGCGACAAACAAGTGGGTTCTTTCCTGCTGATTTCTTTCATTCACTCCGTTCATTAAGGAGTCGACGCAACGCCTGCTCGCCGAAATGGTCGCCGGCATCATCAAGGCGTCGAAGTTGTGGACCTACGACAAGGCGCACGCGTTGCACGAGTGGTTGAAGCCGCTCCTCATTGCGAACTTCGAGACGATGAAGAACGAGTACGAGGGCCTTTGGGCGCAGGCGATCGTCTCGATTTGCTACGACTCGGAGCCCCGCCAACACGCGTGGTTCATCGACGCGATGATGGAGCTGTGGCGCAAGCCGTCGGACAACGCCTACCACTCCAGCGTGTAAGTCCACCGGAATCGAAGGAAAGAATGACCGTTGGGGGTTGCAGGCGCCTCTACTTCCTCCACTGTGCCGCCTCGCAATGGGAGTGGCGCTCGTTGGAGTTCTGGCACGAGCTGTTCGACATCTGCAAGCCGATGGTCGGCCACTCGCTGCAGACGCTCCGTTCGCGCGTGGCGGGCGTGTTGGCGGACGCGTGCCAGTACAACTTCCATCGGATGTACGTGGAGCCGAGCATCGAGGAGCGCTTCCGGCCGATTTCGTTCGAGCGAGTGACCGAATTCGTGCGGCCGCAAATCTCGAAGCTGATCGCCAAGGCGCGCGAGGAGACGGGCAGCGGTTCGAATTCGGACACCGAGATGGTCGACCTGAGCGCCGCCGAAGCGACGAACAGCACGGCGGCCGATGGGGAGACGGCCCTGAAGCGGGAGAAGCTCATCCTCCTCACCTACCTTTCGGCGCTGACCATCTCGAATGCGGCGGCCGTGGAACCGCACGTCCTCGACTTCATTCCGATTTTGGCGGATCGGTGCAACGAGACCAAGTGAGTTCCGCTCTTTGTTCAGTCGATTGATGCGCTCGTTGCAGAGACGAGGAGATTCGCAACACCTGCATCCTGATTCTGATGCACGTCCAGTCGGTGATGCCGATCGCTCGCAAGCACGTCCCCTACATGCTGCGGACGGTTGCGGAGGTGAGCACGAAGAAGACGGCCTTGACTACTCGTTTGTTCAGGGTCTCACGCACTGCTCGTGGTGGAAGGCGAAGGTGGCGCTGCTGAAGTTCCTCCAAGTGGTCGTCTTCTCGAACATTTTCCTCATTGGACGCGACGTTGCGGAGGACATCACGCGAATGCTGTTCGGAATGCTCAAAGACGTGCAGCTGGAGGTGCGGACGATGGCCGCCCTCACGCTCAGCGGCTTCATCAACTGCGACCTCATCGTCGTCAACGACGAGCTCCTGGTACGTCCATTTATTCAATTGTTGTGATGAGTGCGGGGATTGCAGAAGGCGGCCGACGAGCTGACCGCCTCCACGGACCTGCTCACGCGACACGCCGGTGTTTTGGCCCTCTCGGCCGGTGAGTCCTTTCGATTCAATCTGTTCGTTCAATTTTTTTGTCTTGCAGTGATCCTCGCCTTCCCGTACACGGTGCCCGCCTGCCTGCCCGAGGTCCTCATGAAGTTCTGCCGGTTCGCGTCGGACAAGCAGCCGATTCACGTGAGCTCCCTTCAGTGATCCTTTTATTCATTCGCTTGTGTGTGTTCAGACGACCGTGAAGAAAACGCTGGCCGAATTCAAGCGCACCCATCAGGACAATTGGTTCGCGCACAAGGAGCAGTTCAGCGAGGACCAGCTGGACACGCTGACCGGACTGCTCGTCTCGAACAACTACTACGTTTGATCCCTTCTCGTTTGTCGTTGATCCCGCGCCTCTATCGTCAATGAACCTTTTTTTTGTTCGTTTCCTTCCTACTCCCGCATTTTATGCCTTAGGCCTCGCGGGCGCTTCGTTTTGGAAGTGCGCCGGCCGTCCTCGCCCCGTAGTCTTCTTCGTGGTTCTAATCGTGGAATGTCGGGTGTTTCTGATGCGAATATCGTGCGCTCCTAACGACGAGAACTCCTGCCTCTTCAGTGCGTTGTTTAGAGGAGTCGGATTCAGTTTATTCGATTGTTGCTATCGTTTATTTGTAGCCCATTATATTCGTCTATAGTTTGCTCGCTCGCTTGCTGTTTACCGACATTAAACTTTTTGTTTTCCTAAAGAAATGGGAGGAAAGAAGTCGGTGGTGGAATGTCCACTTAGAAGTACTCGAGAGAAGCACGCTGACTAACCAGATGATCAGTGGAAAGTAGATGGGTGTCGACTACTACCTCCGCGGCTGGTTGGCGATCGTCCTCGTGCAACAGTTGGGCGTTCTGCTCCAAATAACGCTCGACTCGGAGAGCTTGCAGCGAGCGTTTCTTGTGACGAGTGTTGGGCGTAAGCCAAAGAACAGAGGGCAGTAGTTAGAGGGCCTGTTCAGGTAAGACCCTGAGGCCGTACGCGATGCTCTTCTTTCTGTTCGGCTCGCAGCAGATCATCGTGAAGGCGGCGCTGCAGATCGCCTTCCACAATCGGGCGTTGCACGTCGTCAACGTCGGGCAAACGGCGACGACGATCGTCTTCTTGGCGCTCGAAGTGTTCCTCTACGAGCACTTTCAGCTCTCCACCGCCACGCTCACCCAATTGGCGCTCTCGGGTTCGTTCTTGCATGAATGGAGAGGAATGAATGGAGTTTGGTTCCAGTGTTGACCGTGGTGTTCACGCTGCTCGCCTGGCCGCAGATCTCCGCACCGCTCAAGAACGATGGCGAGCCGGAGGGACGAGCGCGAAAGCTGATCGCTAAGCACTACATGGAAGCGCAAGTCGGTGGGCTGCAGACCGAGCCGAAGAAGAGCAAATAGTCGGCTCTTTCCTCTTTAATTCGCCCTATTCATTGCTCTAATTATCTCTAGTCATCGCTTCAATTCTTCCTAGTCATTGCTTTAATTCCCTCAAATCTCACCTCGCTCTGTCATCTCAATCGTTCGTACTCGCCATTAATAAACGTACGAAAGGATTGTTTGTTGTTTGCTGGAGTGCGGGGGCAACCGAAAGAAATCCGTTTATCCCACGTCCCTCCGGTTTGCAGCCGACCGGCCGGAAGCGCAGAAAACAAGTGTGTTTTTGAACCGCCGTCGGTAGAAATTCGATTCGAGTGGCGACTAGACGATTAGGCGCGGTGATCTACGGCATTCCCTCGTTGTTTACCGGCCGGCTAATTCGCTTTGCGCGCGCGCCTCGTCGATTCGATTGCCGGCCGGCCTCCGCATTTCTTCGTATGTGGACAACGGGGTGTACCGACCGCCCAGTTCTTCTGTGGACTGGCCGGCCGTCCGGTGAACAGTTGGAACCCAAAGGCCGGCCGGCAGTCGTGCAAGCGGCACCGACTGGTCGGCCGGCCGGCGGGCCTAATCGAATGGATGAACGGAAAGGTAACAATGGAAACGGTCGAGATTCGATTCGGCGTTTTTCATCGCGAATTTCAACGCATTCGATTAGGCGGCGCCCGGTTCGCCGAATCCGACGGCCACAAATCGAATCCGCGCGCGGTTATTTCGGGCGTTTGTCACCCGCAAACAATCTAAATGGCGGCAAACAAGTGGGCGTTCTGCTCGTGCACAAGTTCTCGGTTGATTGCTGTACCGTAGACAAATGAGAAGAAGAGGTTTGTTTTGAACGAAAGAAACTCCCCGCCTTGTTTCGAACAAGCAGCGATCTCCGCAACAAGCAGGAAGAAAGGCGGGCGGCGAAGCGATCAATCATTCTCACGGCTAAAAATAGCCTCCACTTCCATCGACTTCGTCGAAGAACTCACGAGCGAGCGGGCGGGAAGGCCGTTCGAAACACGAATTCCGGCGAGTGCACGGCGAACGGACGGGCGAGCGAACGAGTGACGTCTTCCGTCCAGTTCTTCCTTGTGTTCCGCCCATTCGTTGGATCGTTTGTGTTGCATGTGAACGGCGGCTATTTTCGGGTTGGATGTTGCGCGGCGCAAAGATCGCGAGCGGGCGGGCGAGGCGGGCCGAATCGCCGGCGGCTGTTTTTCGCCGCCGACTTCTTTCGGCGGCAAGTTGCGAAATTCGTGGGTTGATCGGCGCTACAAACCACACGGAGATCGTTGGGTCGGATAAAAGAAGTGAGTGAGTTCTCTGTAGTCATCGCACTACAGCTTTCATCGGGTTTCATCACCTCTGTCGGTCATTCCCCGTCGATGACGCTGCACGGGCGGATGAGTGGAGGGGAATTCCGAAATGCGCGCCCGTTTCGGAAACCGCCGATTCACACGCCGCCCCACGCGATGACTCATCGAAGAGGGCGGGCGCTGAGTGCACGCGGAGGGCGGAGCGGGCTTTCGTTTCACAATCCCGTTCGATCGCTCTTATTCTTTCCGATTGATCAGTGCGGGCACTCATTGCACTTCCGCTTCGTGTCGCTCTGACGTCGTCGGAAGTCCCGCGTGTTCCAGCTTGAACTCGGTGACGAGCTGCCGCGAGGTCGCGACCTTCTGGAATGCGATTTGGCGTGCGGTTGGTGCGCAACGAATCGAATTAGCGGCGGGGTTTTCGCGAATCCCGCCGCCGCGACACCTCCGGATTTCCGTGACGCGTGTTCGACCGGCCGCATTTCGCAAATGCCGACCTCCATTCCACTTCTTTCCGGCCGGGAATCCAATTGGACCGGTCGACTGGCCGCACGTGTCCGCCGGCCGGCTTCAACGGAAGTTTGTGATTCGAAAGATCGCCGCCCGCTTCAGTCGGGCGCTCCGCCTCTCCGCCCTTCAGGTTTCCAAACAAAAACAATCCGCGGGGCGCGGCAAATCGAATTCCGCCGCCTCGGCATCATGTGCCGCCTGCCGCTCGGTAGTCGGCCGGTCGTATTTAAGCCGACAGAAGTGGGCCGTTTGAGGTCGTGCAGTTGGCTCTTGGGCGCACTCACCTGCTCGCCCTTGCTTCTCAAATTGTCTCTTCGTTTCGTGCTCCTGATTTCCGCACAGGACACTCACTGACTTCTGTTTGCAGTTGGCTTCCGCGCAGCAATCTCCCGGCAGTTCCACGCTGGCGCCGAACTCGAGCCTCATGACGCCGTCGGCCGACCCGCCGGCCGCCCAGCCGATCCGCGCGCGCCGCCTCCAAAACCGCAAGACGTCGATGGCGGCGGCGGCGTTGCGCCGCAACTCGTGCAAGTTTTGGGACAACGCGCTCAGCGAGCTCGCCGTCGGCCAGCTTTCGATCTACGACTTCGATCCGAACAACTCGCGCCCGCTGACGTTCTGCGAGGACATGGTCGTGCACTCGCCCACCACTCCGATGGTCCTCCGCGATGCGGTCATCTTCCAGCCACAACACCAGCCGAAACAGGCCGTGATTGACGGAGAGGTGCGTTGAGCAACGAGCAGTCCAATGAATCTCCTCTGTTTGAGGTCTGGCCGCCCATCTTCCAAGCCGAGAAGGTCCGGTCGGCAAAGGCACTCCAGCCGTTGCCCTCCGATGTGTTCGTTTGCACGTAAGCTTGTCCAGGAAGAAGAATGAATGAACGGAAGGTGTTTAAAGGTACCCGAAGTGCGGGACCACGTGGATCCAACACATCTGCTCGCAGCTGATGAACGGCGAGTACGGGCCGGAAGAGGGGCAAGGTGAGCCGCCCGAACAGTCCGCGCGGCATTCGTTACGTCTGTTTAGCTTTAGAGTTGTGCAAGACGAGCCCGATGATCGAGAAGATGGGCGCCGACTACGTGAACACGCTGAAGAGCCCCCGACTGCTGAAGACCCACTTCAACTACTTGAATTGCCCCAAGAACCCGAAGGCGAAGTACATCTTTGCGGTACGGAATCCCAAGGACGCGCTCGTCTCCTACTACTTCCACAATCGGAACTTCAAGGTTTGTTCGGATATCTAAGGAGTGATCTAATCGCTGCTTTAGATCTACAACTTTGCGGACGGCGACTTCGACGTCTTCTTCGAGCTGTTCGTCTCCGGACAGCTCGGTTTCGGCGACTACTTCGACCACCTGCTCTCGTGGCTGCCGCACATCAACGACCCGAACATCCTGTTCCTCACGTACGAGGACATGTTCGACAATCTGGAGGAGGCGGTCCAGAAGATCGGCTACTTCCTCGGCGACCACGCGGCCGATTTGGTCGACGATCCCGTGCAACTCGAGAAGATCGTCACCGAGTCGACCATCGATTCGATGAAGAAGAACCAAAGCCGATGGTTTCCGGGCAATCATCTGTAAGCTTCTGCTTTCTTAAGAGATTGACCTATCGAGTGTATTGAAGGCGACAGAACTTCATCCGGAAGGGCGGCAGTCGTGACTGGAAGAACTACATGAATCGAGAGCAGAGCGACCGACTGGACGCGATCTTCCGCACGCGAATGGCCGGCACAGTCGCGGAGGATTGGTGGCAGTACGAGATGGCGTGGGACGAGCAGGAGCTGCCGATCGTCTTCAACAACGGCAAGGACGAAGAGGCGGAGAGCGACAGCGAGGAGTTCCGCTCCGTGTCCCGCTCCTCCGTCTACACGCCCACGCCGTTCATGCCCTCGCGGCGCGGCTCGTTGGCGTCGGTGGCGAGCAGCGGCTTCGGCTCCGAGTGGTCGATTGCGATCAAGAAGAACAACGAGTGACTGGACACTCTTCTTTTCTCCTAATGATCTCCCATTGGATCTCCTCTGTGTACATTTGCTCTCAGCAGCCCCCAATTCTTCACAATTTCCTTCTTGTCAACGGTGTTTGACCGCTTACGGCTTGTTTGTTCGACGTTCGACCGAAATAAACGACTAATCTCATCACTCGGCTGTTGTTGGAATCAATTCGAACTTGCAAACGGGCCGGTAAACATTTACGCTCGTTCAACGGAGCAGCCGAGAACTTGATTATCGAAACGGACGGGGGATGTTGGCAACACGATTAACTACGAGTGGAATACGAAGAAGAGGAGGTAGGAAATTAAAGTGGAGCGTAAGGAAGGCACACGCGTAAGAAGAGACCCAATCGAACCGAGAACCCGACGATTGAAGCACAGTTTATTTGAAGCACGTACTCGTCGCTAAAAACACAACCCGCACAGTCCAGAGAATCGTTCTTCGGATCACAACAACAACAACAAACAGGAATAAACAACGATTGCACCAATTAGACGTCGCTTGAGCACAGCACAGCGGAGATCGTCCGAACGGAAGGGAAGCGGTGGATCACGAGTTCTCTTTGTCCTCGTCCTCCTTCTCGAGAATGGAGAAGAAATCGGTGATCTTCGCGACGGAGTCGTCCAGTTCGCGCTCCTTGTTCGCCATCCCGCCGAAGTCCTCGCTGTTCAGGTCCGCAGTGGCGAGGATGTTGAGCTTGTGCTTGACTTTGGGCCAAATGTCCACGTCCGCGGTCTTCTTCGCGAGGATGTACTCGCAGATGACGGGACTCTTCTGCCCGATGCGATGCGCGCGGTCTTCGGCTTGGATGAGGATCTAAACACGACGGGATTGAATCCAATCGATTGCGTTCGAGGACTTACGGCCGGAGTCCAGTACAACTCGGCGAAGAACACGCGATTGGCGGCCGTGAGCGTGATGCCCGTGGAGCAGGCAGAGATGCTGAGGACCGCGACCTGGATCGGGGAATCCTCGGCCTGGAACTGCTTGACGAACGCCTCGCGTTGCGGCCCGCTGGTCGAGCCGTCCATCCGCATGTAGTTGATGTTCTGCAAGCCATTCAATAAACGAGTGGAAGAAAGGAGAACTCGCCTGGGCCGCGAAGCGAGTCGAGAGGATGTCCCTGCAAACACACAAGCCATCGAGGCAATGTTCTGATTGAAAGAACGTACATGACGCTCTTGTGATGTGCGAACACGAGGATCTTGCACGGCGGGGCGCTGGGGTAGAAGCAGGTGTCGATGATGTGATCGGCGACCGAGTCCGCTTTCGCCTCGCCCGTCTGCAGGTAGTACTCCATGATCGTGCGCTTTTTCTCCTCCTTTTTCACCTGCAAACCGGAGAGGAATCAAGAGATGTGGAGGGGAAGGGCGCTCACATTCTTCCTGCTCAGGACGGTCTCGCAGGCCTTGCGCGCCTCGGCCACCCGCTTCAGCCGCTCGTTGATCACCTTGCCGCTCAGGTACTGGATTTGACGCCGCTTCTCCGGCAGGTCCTTCAGCACGTCGGTCTTCAGGCGCCTGCAATCCAAGGAAATGAAGCTAACAAGGCGAGAGGGTGAAACGAACCGAATCATGCAGGTGTGTTTGAGGAGGGTGCCCAACTCCTCCATGTTCTCCGCGCCATTGGCTTCCATGCCGAAACGACCCTGGCGGTAGTCGCAGTAGCGTTCGGCGAACTTCTTGAAGTCCGGGAGGATCTTCTTGTCGACGATCTTGATCTGCGAGTAGAGTTCGGCCGGGCGGTTGAGGGCGGGCGTTCCGCTCAAGAGGATTCGATGCTGCGCGGTCTCCTGCAACTGCAGCAGTCAGCGGAAGATCGAGAGCGGAGGGAACTCACGGCCAACTTCATCGCCGCCTTCGTGCGCGCCGCCTGCATGTTCTTCAGCGAGTGGCACTCGTCCTGCAATCCCTCGGGCATTTCGATTGATCCGATCGGAAAGAACTCACAAAGATGATCACCAGGAACCGGTAGTTCATGATTTCGCTTTGCTTGCGGATCATCAGGTCGTAGCTGCAATCAAGCAGAGGATTGAAAGGTGGATGAGAGGAGAAGAGGAGCACCTGACGATCACGACGGTCATCGCCGAGTGGCCGCTGGGCAGCTTGTCGCTCCCCTTCTCGATCAGGTGCACGTCGTCGATGTCGGGCAGGAAGCGCTCGAACTGCTGCAGCCACGAGGATGAACGAAAGGAAGCTTCGAATGCTCACCGTTTTCCACGAGTAGCGCACGGACGACGGGCAGACGATGAGCAGCGGCCACTGGTTGCTGTAGGCGCGGGCGATGGCGAGGGCTTGCACCGACTTGCCTGCAGAAATCTCTTGAGTCCGGGGCAGAAGTTGACGAAAAACGAACCCAAGCCCATTTCGTCGGCCAGGAGCAGGCACCCGCGCTTCTGGATGCCGAAACTAAACGATCGATCGATCAATAGAGGAGTGAATGCCGAGTGGACTCACTGCAATCCCTTCAGCTGGTAGGGGAACATCTTGTTCAAGAGGTCCGCTTCGATCGCGGTCTGCATCGGCTCCTCCTCCGCGCGCACGACGCCCGCCAGCTCGTCCTTGAAGTTCTGCAAGCCAGCGATCGATTAGACGAACCGTAAGGCGGGGCTACGTCGAGGATCCACTTGGGCAGCTCGGTGACCGTCGCGTCGGCGCTGGGCAGTTGGCGGAGCAGCTGGAGCATTTGGTGGTAGTGCTTGAAGGGGATGAAGCACGTGTCGAGGTGCTGCCGGAAGCCGTCGAGGCTCTTGACCGCTTCCCACACCTCCTTGTGGTAGGGCTTCATGTCGATCTGAACACACTCGAATGAACGGAGAAGAAAGCAGCGAACTTGCCTTCAATTGCTTCTCGTTGAAAACCGAGAAGCGCACCTCGACGTTCGGCCGGTAGCCCTTGAGCGGATCGGGCGGCGGCTTCGACCAGCTGAGGGCGGCGGCGGCGGTCTGCCGCGAGTTCGCCGCGGCGCCCGGTTGGCGCGGACGGAAGCCGCTGGTCGACGCGGGCGGACGGGGCGGGAAGCCGTTGCGGACGGCGGCCGGCCGCACGTGGATCGGCAGCGGTCGAGGGCGCGGCGGGATGAAGAAGCCGGTGGCCGGCGGGCGGACGGCCGGCGGAGCGGTCTGGCGGAAGACCGCCGAGATCGCCGGCGCGGACGGTGGAGCAGGAGCCGCCGGAGCGATCGGGAGCGGCGGCTTCACGTTCGACTGGACGGGCGCCGGCAGGCGCGGGATCGCTTGCGGCAGGTTCGGGCGCGCCGGAGCGGCGGTCACTTGGATTTTGGAGGGCGGCGGGCGGAGGGGATCGGCGGCGCCTCCGCTGCCTCCGGCCGCGTTCTGCTCGGCGGCTCGCCGTTCTTTGGCCTGCCGCTGCTTCTCGAGGGCCGCCTGACGGTTGGCTTCGATGCGCGCCCGCACCGTCGGGTCGATGGTGATCGGCGTCGATGTCGTCGCCATTCTCTGCAATCGAAAGAGATCTAATAGATGATTGGAAACACTCACACATCGACGAAACGGACGGCTGTTGGCGAAATCCAACGGCGATTCGGAAGCGACGCGAATTTCGGGCGAAAGCGGCGGCCGCCAGCGCTTCCCGCCGCTCGTCCGCCCGCTCGATCGGCGGCCGCGTGCAGGCTGCGCGTTCAAATTGAGCGCCCTTCGCGCTCGTATCGCCGCCTCGATCGCCGCTTTCCGTCCCACCTTCCTTTCATCCATCCGTTTCATCCTTCGGATTCCTTCTCCTTTCCGTTCCGAGATGCCGCCGAAACGCCAGGCCTCGCTGAAGGCGTTCTTCTCGTCGCAGCCCGCGAACGACGAGAACACGCCGCCGAGTCCGCGCGCCGCCCGGCCGCCGGCGGCGAAGCGGACGCCGACGCGCAAGCGCAAGATCGACGAAACGCAGACGATCATCGACGCCGGCCAGCGAAAGTTCGGGCTGGAGATGTGCGCGACGGTTCGTTCTTCCCTTCCTTTCTTTCGATTCGTGTGTTGCAGTGCGGAATGACGTTCAACGCGAATCACGAGCACGACGTGAAGGTGCACGAGGAGTTCCACAACCGCTTCAGCTCCACGAAGCCGTTCCACGTGCGCCCGCAGCAGATGGAAGCGTGGAAGAAGTGAGCAACATCTCCTGCTTCCGTTTCACTCCTTTCCGCTTGCAGGAACCTGAAATTCGAGACGATCACCGCGAAGTCCGTCCAGGCGACCATCTTCCAGCTGCACGAATCGACCGCGTCGACTCTCCGCCGCAAAGTGGACGAAATCGTCGAGGTTCGTCACCTCACTCGTCCTCTTCTTCTATTCCTTCGGTTCAGACGAACATCAACGAGGAGCTGGGCTTCTGCGCCGACGTGGCGACGTGGAAGGACGGCCGCTCGGCGCTCGTGCTCGTCGTGCACGCGGACGCCGCCGCGAAGAGCCCACAGATGATCGCCGCGGTCGGCCTCGTCGACGCGATCGCGGCGGCCGTCTTGCAGCCGGACGGCCGAAAGCTGCGCGGCGCGTTCGTCGGCGTCAACCGCCTGTGGGTCCACGAGTCGCTGCGTCGTCGCGGCCTCGCCACCCTGCTGCTGAACGTCGCCCGCCGCCTCGTCCACCCCGCCGTCCCGCTGCCCAAAGTCCTCGTCGCGTTCGATGAGCCGGAGGCCGGCGGGCTGGAGTTCGCCGTCGCGTACACGAAGCAGAAGGACGGGAAGTACCTCACGTACGCCGACTGTTGATTTCGCTCACTACATAGTTCTCATTGCATTGTTCCCGTTTCTCCCATTTATTTTGCTCGTTTCCCACCTCTCACTCATTCATTTCCTTTGTTTCTCTTCCGATTTCTCGCAGAACCTCCTGTTTGTTCGCAATAAAGCCGACCGATGCGGACAGCTCGTGGGAGTCGCGTGTTCCACGCAGCCGAGAATCAAACGTTCGTCCTACAGGTGGAAGTTCTCGGACTGGAGGTCCATCAAACAACCTCAAAAAGCAAAAGACAGTTGCAGTTGTGTGCATTGGTGGTTCTACAAGGTTGAATGCCCTCGAGGCACGACAGAAAGCCAAAGAAGCTTAGGCAAGAGTTATCCTTCTTTTGCTGCTCGCATTGTAACTGTTGAAACATTAGGCATAAATTGAGTGCAACTATCTCAAAAAACTAATCAAATGCGCGTGTTCTCCCACGACTTCAACGATTGTGTCGCTATTGCGATCAGCAAAGGTAAGATCCTTCCATCACACTCTCGTAATGCCCGTTTACGGCCCCAAAACGATGCCCGAATTGCTGCTGGAGGCAAAGGCGTTGTGGGAGGCCCAATTCTACATTTGCGAAGAAGTTCACTACGAATCCTGTTCAGGGTTGGTCGTTCGAAACGTTAATTTATAACCTTACTTGCATTCTAGCGTGCTTGTTGGTCGGGTGACCGGTATGGTCGGTAGCTTGGACAGTCCGCAGTACACGATCCTCAACAACGGAAAATACTACAAGGGAGTTCGTCCTTCTCAATTAAAGTGCGTGAGAAACGCTCTTAGTTACAACTGTTTCCAATTCGTTACAAGATGGCGCGCAATTGCAGAAGAAGCCGTGGGAGAAGCGAGGAAAGCTTTGAAAGGCTCATTCGTTTAAAAGCTCGTGAAGATCCGCGCACCGGAACGTGGCATTTGGTCGGACCGGCGTGGGATACTCGGGGAATCGTCCCGCACGCCGACGAGTGTGTCGAAGACGGGGAGACGGACGCGGTCATGATCAACGATGCAGAGAAGCAAGCGAAGCAACAACGGAGACGCGATTCATCCGCAAAGTAGGAGAATCCTTAAAAGTCTTAAACATTGCTTGATTTGCAGCAACTGCCGACTCCATTTGAATTGCACATCATTTCTTTTGCTTTTGTGCGGTAAGAGGCTTCATTCTTTGACTCTGTTAGTGCTCACTTTGAGGTTTCATCATGGGCCTGCTTTTTAATGCCCCCCGTCGACGAAACAAGCGAACCTTCGATCCACAGACGATACGATCGAGACGATCGGGCAGCTGAACGCCGCAGCGGCCGACCGCTTCTGGAAGCGTTTGGTGACCGACCAGAAGATCAACCTCGCCGACTCCTCCGCCTTGCAGGGGATCGCTCACTTGTTTGTGTTCGAGAGCTCCCGGTCGAATCGCACGACGCTGCGGGAGTACGTGAAGCGAATGCCCGCCGATCCGCCGGCCATCTTCTTCGCATTCGGCGAGTCGAAAGAAGAAGTGAGTGCTCGTGTGAACGGAAAGCAATGAAATGAGTGTTCAGCTGGAAGAATTGCCGGTCGTCCGCTCGTTGATCGAACGCGGACACGAGGTCCTGCTGCTGACCGACCCGCTCGACCGGCAAGCTCTGCAGATGATCCCGTGGTTCGAGGGCAAGACGTTGATGGACGTTCGCTGGTACGAGCATGCCAATGGTTGAAATGCGGGTTGATCGATTGCTTCATCTTCTGTTTCATTTCATCTTGTTTGTAAATAAAGGAGTCTGGTGGACTTAAAAAACGCGATGATTCGAACGGAAATCTAATCTATTACGGATTGAATGATCGGCCCGTGAAAAAAGCGGACAACTCGTGGGAGTCGAGTGTTCCCGACACCGGAGAGTCAAGTGTAGCGGCATTTTCCACGGACATCAACGTGCAATTTCCGCTTTGATTTCACCTTCGGCTCGCTCCCGACTCCCGTCAAGCACGCCGATCGGCCGCTATGAGTTGAAATGGAGGCGGCGGAGGTGCGCGAAGCTCAACGGTCGAATTCCCCGACGAGCTTTCGGCCGCGCACGTGTCGAATTTGCCGCGAACGGCCGCAATTCCACGCGCTCGACGAACTCGCCGAACATCTCCGCTCCGCGCACAGCGAGCTCGAAGCGAATGGTCGACGGAAATGCAGGTGAGTGAGCGAACGAGGCGAGCAGGCGGGCGATCCACAAAAAGCGATGGCTGCTTTGCATTTTGCGAATTCATGAGCTCTTCGTCGCTCGCCCGCCTTTTCGCTCGGCTGGATCGTCCCTTTCGTTCAATCGAACACGATTCTTTCGTGAATCATTTCGCTCGGCTTTGCTTCAGGTTCGCGCGGGACGGGAGTTGCGCGATCCAGGCGGCGCCGCTCAGCGAAGCCGACTACCAGCGACACGTCGAGGAGACCCACTTGCGGGCCGACGGTTCGTCCCTCTTCTTCTTTCGATTGCATTCTTTCGCTCGAGTTCAGTGCTCCTCCCGATGGCCGAAATGCGCGACGACGCCGAGCCGACGCTCTTCACCGTCAACAGGCGAGTTCTCCCTTCCGATCGGCGGCTAGGGGGCGGTTTATTCCAATCCAACTACAAACGAACAACCCGAGAGGGGGTAATGAGCATTCTGTGGGTAAATTAGTGGGCAGTTCACTCAATCTGAATGTTCGTGGTCGGCTTCTGCTGCTCATAGGCGGGCGGCGGAGTGGCGGCTTTCGACTGCTGCAATCCATCCGCTCATTCCCTCCTCTCGTTCTCCCACTCACCTTCTTGAACGGCGTCTCAAAAGGGTTTGCCGCTATCGAGCTCTTCGGCTTCACGTCTCCTTCGGCGGCCGTGATCGGAGTGACGGACGGCTTCTGTTTGTTGCGGATCTTCTTCTTGATGACGTTCTCCTTGAAGTAGGAAACGACGTACGTCCCGCCCTGCAATCCACCGGCACATTCCTCCTCCTCTCACATCGCACTCACTTGAATCAAGCTGAGAATCGAGAGTCCCAACCACAAGCCTGCAATCCACGCAGTTCTTTCGCGTCCACTTCGTCGTCCAACTCACCGATCGATCCGCCGAGTGCGGCGATGAAGGTCGTCACGGACCACACCCACTGCAAGGATCGAATTGAAGGGATCCTTTCGTTGTTGAACTCACGTCCTGCTTCATGCTCAAGTACTCGAAGGATCCCCACTGGAGTTCCATCACGGTCATGTCTGAAGGCAGAGATCACTTCACTCCTGCTTCTCTCAAGTGCTCACCGGGCCTCAACAGTCGGCCTTGGGTCTTGTGGACGACCGAGTAGCGAATCTGCGTGCAATCGCGGCGGCAATTCTTTTGACAGTCGGCGTCCGTGTAGTTGCGGGATTGGACGCTGCAAACAGTCGATTCTTTCGATCAATCCACGGGGAACCCACTCCAAAATGCACTGCGTGTAATCGCAGAGGGGGTGTTTCTTCAGCTCCTCCTCGGGCTCGCGCATCAGGTAGCTGAGGGTCAGTGGGGTGCACTTGCACCACTCCCGCAGCATCTCCATGCGGCAACGGGACAAGCAGTCGAACTCGCTGTCCTCGCCGTCCTTCTGCTCGCGGCAAATCGTTCCGTTGTCGTCGTTCTCGAGCATCTCGTACTTGGCGCGCACTTCCACCACGACCTCGTGGTATTGGCCCATGCACAGCTGAAAGCAGGGGGATGTCGAGGAGAACGGAAGGGATGTGAATAAGCTACGTTCATTCCATTTTAAATTGTTCCTTTAGTTATGATTTCTCCAGTTAGCTTGCTCGCTTCCTTCCCTCTTATTCCCTTTCTTCTTTGAAGACATCACTTCCTTTCCACTCCCCGCCCGCTCAAGTACCCCGCGCGAGAAAGAACAAACCTCGTCGTCGAAGCCGTCGCGCGTTCGTCCTTTGCCCTCCATGAAGCGATTCAAACTCGACGGCCGGCCGTGAAAGTCGACGCTCATGCAGTCCACGGACTTGTTGTTCAGGTTGTCCATGTTGTGCACGAGGCTCATCGTGAAGAAGCGGCCCTGGTCGTCGATTTGCATGTAGTCGGCGGATGGACTCCACGGCTGAAAGCAGAACTGCTTCTCGGAGATCCACGACGTCCGAAAGCGCGTGGGAATCGTGAGGTCTTCGTTGAAGGTGAGCCGTTGGAAGCGTTGCATCGACGGCCGCACGATCTCCGCTCCGACTTTTTGAGTGAACTCCTCGAAGGTGACGTTCCGCTCGGCGATCACTTGCGTCCACTTCTGCAATCTTTCGATCATTCAATCCTTCGCTCAATTGCTCGCCTTGATCATCGCCCGCTTGCCCTCCAGCCGGGGCACCGTGCGGAATTTGGTGATCGAGTGGACGGTGCCGTGAATCGATTCGGTCTCTCGCTCCATGGACGAGAGCGAGGAGATCACCTCGTAGCCCTCGACGGCCATCCGGTAGTCCCATTTGGCCTTGAGGAAGGCGTCCCGCTCGGTCAGGTTCGCCAGCTGCTCCTGCAATCCCCCGATTGATTCGGTTGATCGAAATGGACGAACGTCGATCCGTTGATCCCAATCGGCGTCCACCGACAGGTTGAAGTGGCTGTACGCCTGGTTGCGCATCATGCAGAACGTGATGTTCGGCATCGTCATCGAGTCGTTGAACACGACGTTGATGTCCGACTGCTTCGGATCGGCCGGTATTCGGTGATCTACAACGAGCTCTATGGTGAATTCGGCCGGTTGCTCACCAATTCGACGACATCCTTGATCGTGAGGGCGGCGAGGAAGGCGACGATGAACCAAAAAGCCCACTGGCGCAGCTGGCGCGTGTCCCATCCGCCCGCCTTCTTTTCGCCGCTCTCGTCCGACATCTCCGAATCGGTGGAGTCGTTCGACTGGTCGCTGCAAGCAAGAAGATTGAAGAAAGAAAGGAAACGTACCTTTGCCGCTGTTTCCGCAACTTCCGCTTCACTTTTCGGTACAAAACCTCGAAGCGCTCGATGTCCGATCGAACCGACGCTTCGGAGTCGTCGGATTCGTGCAGTGCGCCGTCCACTTGGTCGAAAATGTAGTTGAAGCCCGACTTGCGCGTGAACACGCGCGTCAACTTGGGATCGTAGCCGCGCGCCGCTGTCGTCGTCGACCGTTGGGAATTCGAATTCGTCGTCGAGGAGCGGTGAAGGGGGCGTTTTGAATTCGAATTCTGTTGATCGACGGCTGCAAATTGCGGCTGATTAGAAGCAGCGAGTGGCGGGAGGGCGCCCACTTGTTTCCGGACGGGCGGTGCGCGACGGGGCGCCGCCCTCCACTTGGCGCGGCGGCGGCTTCTTGATCTTCGGCCGGTCTTTCGGGGCGCCTCTTTCGTCACTCCGTCGCTCGGCATTGAGTTCTTGGTTGTAGAGGTGCTGAAAGGAAACACTCGCTCGTTTTATTTTTCCATTGAACTCACGACGACGCCCATCGGTCGCGCCAAACGGAACGGTTGGGCGGGCGACTCGTCCGTGAACTCGGCCGACGAGATCGTCGTCGGGGTGCCCGGGACATGGCCTTCAATCCATTGATTGAGTAGAAGAAGGAGCGAATTCACCATTGCGAAAGCTCCCGCTCGAAGTCGACGCCGCGCAATCGTCCGCCGGCAGGAGCGGCGCCTTCGACTCGGCCGACTCGACGCGTCCGAGTGGGCGGCGGATGCGCATTCCTTTCGATTGAGGCCTGAAAGAGAGTCGGGAGATCGCTTAATTAAAGCGAGATTCCCGCTTGTTTGTTTAGCCAATGGAAAGAAAACGCATGCCGGCAGGCAACGAAAACACGCGATCCGAATGGGCAACAAATGAGGGGAATAAAACGCGCTGCGATCGATCGTAAACTCCCGCCCGTTCCGGAAGCCTCCCTTTAGTCATAAGTGGAGTAAGCGATCATAACATCCGACCTCCGGGCGAGTGACAGCCGAAAGGGTGATCAGCGGATGTTCGTACAAGTGGGGCGAGCGGGTGGACGAGCGGAACGGGAGGTTTCGAAAAAAACCGCCGCCCGGCCGAGTGGACCTCCGGGACGAACGCGACGAACCGACGAACAGTTGCGATGCCCTTCAATCAAGCTAATTGAAGGTGGACGGCGGGGAGTGCGGGGATCACCCACCCGCCTCAAGTGGCCGCTCGACGTTATCCACCCGCACTCCAGCTTGTCCAGCAGTAGCCCCGCCCCTGCGGATCAAGAGCGAATCGTTTGATTCCGCTCGATTTCTTTGTTCATGCGCCCGCCCGCCCGCCGGCCCGTTGGTTCTCGGAAATCCGGCCGGCCGATGACTCGTTTGTCATTTATGATCTCCGGACGATGGGGGAGATTATTGACTACTTTACACTTCTTCGTGCTGCTTTCTCTTGTGATCGCCCGCTAGTTTGACGGCCGGTTTGACGGCCCCAAACCAGTGGAACGAACGAAACGAGTGGCCGTCCGGCAGACGGCCGAGCGGGCGGCCACTCGGGCATCAGTTTGACGTGCGGCAAAAACACTCCAGCGAGCCTACGAAAAGTGATCTCATCGGCCGATCGAAGTGAGGGTGGACGTCCAGCGGCTCGGCCGGCAGCTGCTCGTTCGTTCGTTTCGTTCGGTCTGCAGAAAAACCGCACGCCGCCGCCGCAGCTCCGAAATCCATGCGCTCCGGCGGCGGGCGGGCGGCGATCAAAAAGATTAACGAGCGGCCAGTCCACCCGCCCGCCGGTCGGCCGGCCGCTAATTGAGCGCCCGATTGATCACGACCGTCCGTCCGGTGCAGACTGGACACTCGCCTGCTTACTTCTCGCTTCGCTTTGTGGCTTTGATTCGAGCCAGCGAAATGACTGCCTGGTCATGATTGCTCGTTTACTTGTTCATCTGTGAGCGCACTTCTTCAAAGAACGTTCGAACATGCCGAGAGGGTGATTGCGGCTAATTAAAACTGCCGAAATTGGGCAAAGTGGTGCGTCACTCGAACGGAAGCGACGAATCGGGAGGCACCAGTGATCAAATCGAGGTCAACGGTCGGAAGACAGAGCAGGGCACCACAACAAACGAAAGAGTTCTATCCCCGAAAGAATTCATGGAATTGAGTGGATGACGATCATCAATCAGCAAAAGTACCCACTTTCTCAAGACCTTCGGTTCTCCTGCTCACCGCCCGCTGCTTTCAGTTTCACGCAGAACCTGTCCTCGGTGCTCAACGATCCCCGGCGCACGAAATACGATCGGCAAGTGTTCTTCACGCGGCACTGGGGCGACGCGTTCACTCCCCGCCTGCACGTCCCTGCGGCCGCGCAAATCCCGAAGATTGCCGGCGAGCAGTTCAAACACTACTTGGCGACCACTGCGAAGGTCTCCGCTTCTTCTCATTGCACTCATTCCCTTCTTCCTTGCAGAAACACAAGCAGTACCTGAAGTCGAAGAAGGCGCTCAAGCGGGCACTCGCCTTCCACGGCGACCAGTCGAAGTTCACGATCGATGACGTCCCACAGGTGACCGAACCATTTGCTGGAGTTTCCAATAAATTCGACGGCTTTCAGTTGTTCCTGTCGGCCGACTTCTCGCTCCGCGACCCGCTCACCTTCGAGGCGGTCTTCTTGGAGCCGCTGGAGGGCGATTTGGATCGAATCGTCTCGGAAACCGAGTTGCGCCGCTCGTTGGCCGGCTCCATCTCGTCGCGGCCGGACACGAGCTCCCCTTTCGCGAGTGCCCAGCACCTCGTCGTTGGTTTCCTCCCATTCGTCGCAGGTTCGTTCCATTTTGATCTCTTTCTTCAATTCTCTCGCTGCAGCACCAACTTCCGACCGATGCGACGGAAGGCCGAATGTTTCGCTCGTACAACGCCCTTCAGAACCGCCTCGAGTTGTACGACGACGTCGTGAGTGCGCTCTTGAATCACCAGCTGGAGGACAAGAGCGAGGAGTTCTGGAAGACGGTCAACTCGTACGGCTCGCTGAATCGCGACCTCAAGACCACCCTCAGCTCGGTGCAGGGCATTCGGTGAGACAAACAAACGCTTGAATCATCCCTTTATCGTCTTGTTTCAGTGCCAACCTCCACACGGTGCAAACGACGGTGCACGACCACTCGCAGCACATCCTCCGACTGCAACACGCACGGGAGAACCGCCGAAAGTTGCTGCAGCGGCTGGAAGACATCACGTGCTTGCGGGACGCCCAAACTACCGTCCAGATGCTCCTCAACCAAAACGATTTCCCTCGCGCACTGGAGTGCATCGAGACCGCGCAGGAGGTGCTCTGCTCCGAGTTGAAGGGCGTCGTTTGCTTTCGGCAAGCTCTTCCCATTCATTCCCCTCAATTTCCTCCGGTTGCAGCCACCTGAACAGCCAACTGAACGAACTGCATCGAGCGATTGGCAAAATGCTGCTCGAGGAGTTCGTCACGTTGATTCAGCGCGAGTTTGGGCGCCCGATCGAGCGTGAAGCCGACTGCGCCTACCAGGAGATGGCCCTCGAGCCGGTGGTGCACGGGCTGCTCCGCTGCGACGAGTTCAAGTTCGTCGACGTCCTGCGGCAGGAGATCGGCGAGGCCGTGAAGAACACCATTCGACAGGTGAGTTCTCCGTTCTCTTTTTTCTGTTGACTGTTGCTGCAGATCGTGAAGAACCGACTGATCGAATGCGAAGCCATGCAGCCGGACTACGACCCATCGTTGTCGTTGGGCGAGCAGATGCGACGAATGAGCTTCGCCCAGTGGCTGTCGACGCTGTCGGCGGTCTTCGACTCGCTCTTCTTCTTCTGCTGCCGCATCGGGAGCATCCAGGCGATGGTGCTGGAGAACATCGAGCGGGTGGAGCGCCTCCATCGCTTCCGCTCGTCGAATGCCGCCGAAGAGCCGGAGGAGAGCGCGCAACAGCCGAACGGAGTGCCCGCGATGCCCTCGGCGATGTCCTTCGCGTCGCTGGACATGGTCACGAACAACAACCCGTTCGGGGCGATCGAAGAGGACGACGACGAGGAGGAGCGCGAAGAGGAGCCGCCGGCCGGCGATCCCGCACCCGAAGCGAAGCCACACGCGAACGGGAACGTGCGCGTGGACGGCGAGCGGCCGAAAGCCAACGGCGATCTCCGCCGCAAAGAATCCGCTGCAACAGAGCCCCCGCCAACTCCCGGACTGCCCGAAGAGGGCGGCGGCGCAGCGAAGTCGACGGCCGTTCACTCGTTTCTGTCCCTCCCGTGCCGCACTCTCGCCCAACTGAAGACCGTCGTTCCGTACCTCATCGATCATGCCATTTGGAGTGTGGAGGAGCGCGTCTCCAAGCGATTGACTACCAAATACAAGGTGAGTGCTCCAGTGGATGAATGAAAGGATTGAGGGGATTCCATGACAAATTCCTCGAACGCTGCTCTCCCGAACACTTCGCCCAGTTCGAGGCACTCGTCCGGCAGTTCATCGCTCGATGCCGCCGCCTGGTGCGGCCCGAGTCGGCGCTGTCGTTGAACGGAAAGGACGACGAAGTCCTGACGCCGCAGCGATCGCCGTTGATCGCCGCCGTGAAGCTGCAAACCACGAAGTTCATCGCCTGCTTCCACGAGACCTGCGCGCAGCGATTGAGGTTTGAATTCCATCGGATTGTTCGGCTATTCGCTTCGTGGTTTGCAGCCAAACCCTCGACCAGGAGCAGTGGAAGGCGGCGAGTGTGCCGGCCGAACTGCAGCGGCTGGTCGACGAGTTCGTCCGGACGGGCGACCTGCTGATGGCCGACGACCATTGGGACGACGGAACGTCGACGGCGACCTCCGGCTCGCGCGCGACTCCCGAGCCGAGCGCCCACCTGCCAGCCAGCTCGACGGAGTGTTTGGCGGTTGAGGGCGAGAACTTTGTGGCCGTTGGGTTCGTTCCTCGCTTCGAATTCCTTCGATTCTCGTGTTCGACTTGCAGTTCGGCATTCCTGCTCCTCCGAATGATGGCGCAATACTGCACGGTCGTGGCCCACTTTCCGCAGTGCGCTCCCGAGTTGCTGATGCATTTGATCACGCTGCTGAAGGCGTTCAACTCGCGCACCTGCCAGCTGATCCTCGGGGCGGGCGCCCTGCAGCTCGTCGGCCTGAAGACGATCAGCGTGCGCACGTTGGCGTTGGCCTCGCGCTGTCTGCAGCTGATCGTTCGATTCATTCCGCCCATGCGGCGTCAATTTCTCGCCGCAATGCCCGAGCGGGGCGTGAATTACGGCCGTCATTTCGAGTCGACCACCCGCGACTACAACGACCACGTGGAGGAGATCGCCAATAAGCTCATCTCCGTCGTCGACCAGCACCTGATTACGGGGTTGAATCAGGTGAGTGCGCAATGGATGGAGGGGAACAGTTGGCTGTTTGCAGTGGGATTTGAAGGCGGGCGTCCCCTCCACCGCCTTCCAGCACGTGGTCCGACAGATCGGCAAGTTCTACAACGGATTCGCCGCCGTCCAACCGCCCGCTGTGACCACCGAAATGCTCCACCGGATTCACGCCTCCTTCAAGGTCCACTTGGCGCAGCAGATGATCCGCAAGCACATCACGCCGCACGACTCCCTGCACTACGGGTTCGTCCCTTTGTTTCCATTCATTTCATCGAGTGTTTGCTGCAGGTTGGCCGCCCAGGAGTTTAATTACTACCTGGAGAACATGCGCTCGTTCCCCGACTGTCTGCACTTCCCGGCCGACACCATCGACAGCCTTCCGATTTGATTCTTCCGCTTGTTCGTGTGTTCCTCTGTTGTGTTGATCACTTCCGCTTTCCCTCTTCCGTCCGAATGCTCAAGGATTTTCGCTTCTAATCGGGGATTTCCAATGCGGGCGGGCGGCATTTATCCGCCGTCCCGCCCGCCCTCCTCTCTTCCTTCCGTCTGTTCACTTCCGAATCGCTTCGAGTCGATCCGATCGAAGCGAGTCGTTTCCACGGGTTTCCTCCTTTTTCTTTCCACTCCGTTCCGGTCTTCCTGTTCGCTTTATCGTCGTCCATTCGAGGTTCCCCGAGGTGCCAAAAGTTCTAACCGCCCACTCACTCCACTCCCCCGTCGACCGACCGCCGCTCTAATCATCGCTTCCTTCTGTCGTAAACGAGTCCAACAGTTCGTGGTTATGGGTCGAGAGCATCGTGAATAAATCATTGAGTACATCGACTAATTGCATTGGCTTGATTAAAAGAAAGAATTCCAAGGTTTGTTGAATGAAACAAGTGGAAAGCTGAGTTGTTTCCCGCCCAATCGCTGCACCCGACCTCGCCGCCTTCTGCCCGCCTGACCGACCGGCCGAACGGGCGGCCGAACAGGCGGGAAGACTTGACGCGGCGGCGGGAACGGGCCTCACTTCTTCTAGCCGGGTCGTGTGTTTTCCAGAAGCCTCCAGAGCGTTCGGCCGCCGCTCGCCGCTGCTCGCCGAATTCGCCGCCCCGCTTTTGCAATCAACCCAACACTTTCGGTTCGTTCGCACGTGCGTTCGTTTGTGCCAAAAATGTCGTCCGAAGAAGTGAGTTTCTGCTCCCTCCCCTCCTCTCGAGTTCATCCTCCCACCTTGCAGGCGATCCAGGAGAAGAACGCGGGCAACGAGGCGTACAAGAAGCGCGACTTCAACCTCGCCCACCAGCACTACGACCGGGCCATCGAGTTGGACCCGACGAACATCACGTTCTACAACAACAAGGCCGGTTCGTCCCTTTCCTTCCTCCCGTTTCCTTCTAATCCCTCCTGTTTGCAGCCGCCTTCTTCGAGGAGGGCAAATACGACTCGTGCATCGAGTTGTGCACCCGCGCCGTCGATGTCGCGCGTGAGCACCGCGCCGACTTCCAGCTCGTCGCCAAGTACGTCCTCCTTCGCCTCCAATCGATCCAATCCAATCATTTGTTTGCAGAGCCTACGCGCGGATCGCGAACGCCTACCTGAAGAAGGACGACAAAAAGCAGGCGCTCTTCTACTTCGCCAAGTCGCTCTCGGAGCACCGCGACAACGAGGTCGTCAAGAAGCACAAGCAGCTGGAGAAGGAGCTGGCCGAAGAGGAGCGCAAGGCGTACATCGATCCCGTAAGCCCTTCAAGCATTCCATTGATCATTTTGTTCGTGCAGGCCAAGTCCGACGAGGAGAAGGCCAAGGGCAACGAGCACTTCCAGAAGGGCAACTACCCGACGGCCATCCGTCACTACTCGGAGGCGTTGAAGCGCAACCCGGACAACCACGTGCTCTACGCCAACCGCGCCGCCTGCTTCCTCAAGCTGATGGAGTTCCAGCGCGCTGTGGACGACTGCGAGCAGTGCATCAAGAAGGAGCCCACCTTTGGTTCGTCGCCTCTTTGGGCATTCCATCGACTTCTTCGTCGTGCTTTCAGTGAAGGCCTACCTCCGCAAGGGCGCCGCGTTGCAGGCGATGCACGAGTACGGCCGGGCGCAGAAGGCCTACGAGGACGTGCTGATGATCGACCCGTCGAACCACGAGGCGATGGAGGGCTTGCGCGCGTGCGCCGTCAACAACGACCCGAGCAGCGAGAAGTCGCGCGAGGAGGCGCTGAAGGACCCCGAAGTCCAGGACATCCTCCGCGATCCCTCGATGCGCCTTCTGGTTCGTTCTTCTCTTGATTCGAATCGATCTAATCGTTCGTTCAGCTCGAGCAAATGTCCGCCGACCCGAACGCCGCCCGCGAGCACCTGAAGAACCCGGACATCATGCAGAAGCTCATGAAGCTGAAGGCCGCCGGAATTATCGGCTTCAAGTGAGCGGATGGAAGCGAAGAAGATCCTGTGCACCGTCCACCGTTGGCCTTCCGATCGGAACGTCTATTCTCACTTACAGCCCCGTCTGTCTTGTTTATTTAAAGGAATAAAGTGGTTGGTACGAGTACCTGTCGGTTGTATTCAGTTCTAGTGGCTGGTGGTGGATTCTAGTGGGTTTATTATTCGATTATTGCACTCTTGGATCAGGACATGAACGCGAAACAAGTGATGTTTTCCCTGGTGGCCTCGCAGTAGTGCTTTGCTGAAAGAAGCAAGAGAATACGGAGGACCGGAGTGAAAGCTCACCGTAAACCGAGTAGCTGAACTCGCCGCTGGCGCAGAGGACGTCCAGCTTGCGCCCGTCGAACGCCAACTCGGCCGCCTTCCGGACGAGCTTCTTCGACATCGAAATGTCGTCGATCATCGCCGCCCGCATCACGCGGCCGAGCTTCTCGTTGTTGCAAACCGAGGGCTGGTAGTCGGCCTCCTCCCATTGGGGCATCGCGTTCGAATCGGTGAGGGATTTGGCGGAGAATTGGCGGAGGGCGCGGTTCTGCAATCACTCCTTCGTTCATTCCTCAATCCTTCTCCTGATGCTCACCCGGAGCTGCCGAAGAAAACGGTTGCGTTTCAAGTAGACGTCGTTGTACGAGGGGATCAGCTTCTTGGAGTCGACCGAAACGTCGGCCACCTGTTGGCCGGCCGTTGGGAGAACCTCGTCGTACACGTCCTCGTCCTGTCCTCTCGACGAGTCTGCAGACAACAGTAAGGAATTCATTAGAAGAAAGAAACTCACGTCTTCCACGGCCTGGAAGCGGCGTGGAGTAGCCGGACAGCCGGTCCTGCTTCGCGTAGCCGCCGGTCTGCTGCGGAACGATCAGCTGCGGGCCGCCGACGAATTGGGTGCCGCCGGGGTTCACGTACGCGTTGGGTAGCGAGGGCCCCGGGACGAAGCCGCCGCCTCCGCCAACCGCCGGGCTGATCGCGTACGAACCGCCGCCCACAACCGACTGCTGCTGGACGAAGCCGGCGGGAATCAACTGCGGGGAGCCGCCCGAGATGGGGAGGCCGCCGCCCAGCCCGCTGCAGTCACACGGCGGACATTGGCCTTGGATCTGCAAGGAGGAGAGCGGAGATGAAGGGATCGTTCGGTTCTTACGGTGATCGGCCCCTGGAACTGCGGCTGGCGGATGGACGGGCCGCAGACGGGCGGCGGCGGACAGACGGGGCGTTGGGATTGGCAGCCGCAGCCTCCAATCAAACGATCAAGGAGCGATCAATCGAAAGAACTCACCGCCTCCACCGCCGCCTCCAAAGAACGTCGCCAGCGAGGAGTGATTCGTGAAGATCAACAAGAAGAGAGGTTTGAGGAGAAACCGGAGGGAATTCGGGCACAAGAGCATTTCGGAGGGTCTTCTTCGAAGAGGAGATCAACAATCTGCTTTCAATCGCCGCTTCCAGTCAATGAGCTCCGGGCGGAAACGAGCATTGCGGGCGGGACGGGCGGACGGACCAACAGGCGGTCGCTGGACACTTCCGAGTCGCTTCGGCTCGTCGGCGGTCGGTCGGTCCGGTGGCTTCGAAGTGACGTCGACGGGCGACCTTTGGGCGGGGGATCAAGCGGACGAGCCGGCGGCGAAGTCGCGGTGGATTTCGGACGGCGGCGACACGCGCGGCGAGCGGACGACCGCCCGGGGCGGGGCGAGCGGGCGGTAATTGCCGGCGGAGAAGAAAGCGGAGAGTCGAGTGGGCCGATCGGGCGCGGGCGGGGATCATCCCACCGCTTTCTCCTCCGCCCGCCCGCCCGCTTTCGTTCGTTCACGGACGGTCGGCGAACAACAGCGACCGTCGACTTGCCTTCCGGGCGGCGTCTTCTTCACTTTCGCTCGCCGGGCTCCCCGGAGGTCCATTCGGATGGGTCGATTGAAGGCGCGTGAGTTGCGCAACGAGCACGTTCGCGCGCCCGTCCGGCTGCTCCGGAAGTTGACGTCCGCCGACTTCCATCAACACAAACATCAATTACCGGCTAGACCTCCATAAAAGAAAGGATCAAAAAGTCAAGCACCGTTTGATGGAGCGACTTGATCATCGGAATCCTCTGCAGGATTCATGTGATGTAAACGAGTGACATTTGAATCCGCACGGACAATCAAGAGAAGCGAGAAGGTCGCGTGTAATCACCCCTTTGCAGCGATAGAATACCCTTTGAAACGAACCGCCCAATTAGGGCGCCCAGATGCCGACGGACACGCACTTCATTTCATTTGAACACACGCGATTCGCCGAGCTTATTGTTAATTGGGGGGAGTGTGCGGATAGGACGGCCGGACGGGCGGACGGGCGCATGTGTCTTCCGCTTATTGCCGTTCCGTTCGGATCCCGCCCGCCCGTCCGTTTGAGTGAGTCGGCAGTTGTTTTGCCCTCGGCCGTCCCTCACTCACGTCTCGTCTTATTCGTTCAAACAGCGGTGATCCGGGCGGCGGGAAAGTGGGTCGTTTGGAGAGTCGAAAAGATGTTGGAAAGCGAACTCCGCTCCATCCTCTCGTCGTTGTCCCATTTGGCGGCTTCTGGCGACGTTCCGGGTACCCTCTAATGCTTCCATTTCCTCCTAATCGATCGATCGTTTAGTCCAAGCATTCGCGACGCTGATCCGCACCGCGCGCACGGAGATTCTCGCCGAACACCTGCACCAGCGGTGGCTTTCGAATCAGAACTTCGGGAATGTCGTTGCGAAAATCCTCTCCTACTCGCACAACGTTCGTTCACTCCTCAGTCAATAATGGACTTCCTTTCGGTTAGGACGAGCGACGGGACATGAAGTTGTGCTCGCAAGTGCTTTCGCTGGTCCTCGACGACTACCGGCATCGGTGAGTGTCCGTCTTGTTGCTGCAAGTGATTGTCGAGTAAGAAGTGGAACGAGAAGCTTGGAATGGGCGGTTGAACGAAAGTTTTACTGCAGAGCAGCCGGAAGAAAGAAAACGGCGGATGCACTAACCCGTAATCACATTCTTTTGCTTTTATTGCTCGACAAGATCAAGAGCGACGGATAATATACCTTATTTTTATTCTGTTTGTTCAGCTACGGCCTGCAAAAGGACAGCCGGCTGACGTTCCGCAATTACTGCCGCACGTTGATCGAACTGCTGCCCGTCTACCTGTGAGTTCTTACTCGCAAATCAAAGAACTCCCCATCGCTCTGCAGGCAAATCGACCGGTACATGGGCCACGGGCTGGTGAAGCCGCTTTTCGACTCGCTGCACATGCTGATCGACGAGGCGAACGAGGACGACGACTTTCAGGTGAGCACTTCCCATTAGAATCCAATGGAATTTTCCTTCGTAGTGCATCGGCCAAATCCTCGTCCGTTCGGGCACGATGCTCAGCAATCTGAACCCGACGGAGACCGACCGGTTGGCGATCAAAGTGCGGCAAGCGATCACGTTCTACGACCGCAAACTCGCCTGCTACACGCGTTTCGTCCTCCTGAATGTAAACTCCAGTAGAATCTTCTATAACCGTTTCAATTGAAGGCCGTGGATCTGTGGACGTACCAGTGGAACAGCGAACTGATGCCCATGTGTTTGTTCAACTTCTATTCGGAGCAATACGATCGCTTCCACTCGAACGACTACGGCGAGAAGCGATGGCTGCCGGTCGGAATGAAGTGCCGCCGGTTGCTGAGCGACTCGTCGCTGGCGGCCGGCTCGTCCGCCTCCTCGTCGTTCAGTCAGGCGTTGAGTCCCGAGCCGCTCCGGTCGGAGGAGCCTGAGAGCATCGTTTGATCCACGAGATTCTGAATGCAAGTACCCATCCACCTCCGCACTGTACACGTCTGATTGCACCCATTCCTTCCTTTCCTTTGCACCCTGTCGATTAACCCAACAGAACTCTCTATTCATCTATTTCCTATCAGAACGGCCTTATTAAAGGAACAAATCAAAGGAGAAAGAGGGAGAGGGGAAGTAGGTACTTGGTTCATAATTCGAAGTAGCGACCAGAAGCTCGGGCAGCAAGGGGAAAAAAGAGGGAGGGGGGTTGGTGGACGCGCACCAATGAGGAGACCCGCGACGAGATCGAAATGCCGTTGTTTGAGGAGAACAAAGTGGAGACCAGCGGGTTCATCGACGGCGGAAGAAGCGGTAGAGGAAGACGCCGGCCAGTCCGATCGCCACCGCCCCGATCGAAACGAAGATCACCTCCGTGAGGATGGACGGGCTGAAGTCAACGGAAATCAACGGAATTCGGCGGAGAGGACTCACTTGGCGGGGTCCAACACACTCGCCGGCTTCTTCGGCGTTTGCGGCAAGTCGAGGACGGAGATCACCGACGGCGCGGGCGACTCGGGCCGCAGGCTTTGGGTCGGCGAGTTCGCCTTGGAGCCGCGCGGCGACGAGCTGCGCGAATTCGCCCGCGACTGCGAGCGCGCGGTGTTCGCCGTGGGCGAGGAGGCCGTCGGAATGATGAGGTTCGAGGGCTGCTGCAAACGAAAAGAAATGCGAGGATTGAAGTGAAAGGACGTACCGAAAGGAGGATCCGCTCGGCGTCCGGTTCGATCACCTGAAATCGAAGGGATGAATGAGGATTCAATGTAGAGCTGGAGAAAAGCTAGGAGATCAAAAGATTGGCGGAAAGCAATAAAGAAATCTGAACTTGGACAAATTCCTCGCTTCAACGCGAATTTGCCCGAATTTCCGTCCAAACTCCACGAAATCCCGAGACTCACCATCTTGCACTCGGATTTGATGCCGCGGAAGACCTCCACCGCCTCGTCGTGCGTCTTGTTCGTGAGATCGATGTCGTTCACGCGCAAACTGAAACGAAATCCCTCGAATTCTTCCGCCTTCTCCTCCGGTCCACTCACATTCGATCGCCGACGTTCAGCCGGCCGCTTTCGGCCGCCGGGGATTCGGGGCGAATTTTCGCTGCAAACGAGCGAATGAACGAATGGAATCGATTGAATGGAACGTACAAACGAAGATCCCGTTGTGACCGGGCAGGTGCTGAGTGCCCAGGCCGCCCACGACGTTGAAGCCGAGGCCTGAACGAAGAAATTCGCCGAATTCTCGTGCATTCCAGCGGGAACTCACCGTGCTTCTCCGAACGAACGATCGTCACCTCTTCGGTGGGGAGTTCGGCCGCTCCGTTCATCCCGGCAATGAAGAGAGCGGGCGACGCGAAAAGTCGGCGGACGTCGAGCAAAAGTGAGTTCTTTCGCTCGAGCGGGCGGGCGCGGAGAACTCCGCTCGGCGTCTTGGCATTTCGTCGCGGCGGCTCCCGAGCGGATCCCGCCGCGTTCGGATCGCATTTCTTTGCGCTTTGCCGGCCGCCGCCGCCGCTCCTTCGGCTGCATGTTTAATTGAGTTAACGACCATTCATCATCGAATTAAACGCGGGAATACGCGACGCGGTGCCGTGCTGACGTTGGAGTTCATGAAGCGGCGCTCTTCTCTTGAATAGAAAGCAAGGAATTGCACTCGTTCTTTCCTGTTCTCAAGCTTAACACATTTATTCGATAAACGTCCATTTCACTCAAAAAAAGCAATAGAATCAAAAGATACTCATGGTGTAGACAAAGTTCAAAACGATCCCGTCCGACGGACAAGTCCAGGCTTCCACAAGGCGCTCGGTTCTGCTCGTCAGGTCGATCAGATGGGCACCGAAATGGTCGGTTTGGTGCGTGAAGTTCGGGTCGTTGTAGAAGAATTCCGCTGCAGGCGCTCGCAGTTGTTTGTAGTCGCACTAAAGCTTAATGATCAAGAGGACGGACCCAATCCGTCTGACCTACCGCTTTCATCTTGGCCAGCGCGATCACCACCGAAATCTGAACGTTGGGATGGCCCGCGCTTTTGACGATCACCGCGAGCTGTTTAGAACGAGTGACCGTAGAAGGAAGCCCTTGACCATGCGTGAAAAAACGAAAGTGCAGCAAAACGTTGTCGTTTAGCGAGCGCAAATTCTGGATCGCAGTGCGCAGTGCCCGCTTTTCTTCTTCGTAGTCGAACGACCAGTTCGTTGAGGTCATCCACGTCTTTCTGAAGTACCGGACGACTACTCGCTCTACGTGTTCGTTTGCTTCGAAACTAAAGGTTCGTTGCTGGTTCTCGCCTCAATCACTCGAAGCTTACGGCCCATGGGCTGCGATGTTCTCTATGCAATCGTAGTCGACGATGACGCGAGCACGCGATCGGAACAGAGGCGCGAGGTTTGAAGAACAAGACTTGATTTAGCAATCAACGATGAAACGTACGTTCAGTTTTGCAGCAGTAGAAATTCAACTCTGCTTTTTCTGCCTTCTTCTGCAGCTGCTTTTGATCAAGCAGCAGAAAGTCCTGATGGCAATCGGATTCGAACTTGCTGATGGACGCGGGCAGGAAGTCGCGAAGAGCATGGAACATCCACACCTGCCCGTAATTTCGCGATACGTTCACGTTGAGGCTTTTCAAGTAGCGCAGGTCTACAGAACGGACTATAAGTAAGAAACTGTGTCTGCTTACTATTGACTACAGATAAAATCATCACAGCCTTGCGAATGCATCCGAAATTCCCGATTCTCGTCTCAACGACGGTCAGTTCAAGCCGTCGAATGTTTGCTTGAGCCACACGCAGAAGAACAGCCAGCGATGGCGCTCGCAAGTGATCCGAGTCAAGATCCAACCCGAAAGCTCCCGATTCCAGATTGCAGTCATCGACTCTAACAGTCGTTCTGTCGGACAGTCCTCCTGCCCGCTGAATCTTTTCGCTGGGCGTAAAGAAAGCGGTCACGAATGAGCGGCAGCAGAAGAACATTCGGAGAGTGCGGAATCGCAGCGCGGTCCGTCCGCGAAGAAAGCCGGGACCAATCGGTAGCTCGTTGTGAGGCAAGTAGGTGCACAGCGACTGGTACAGGAGTCCTCGGCGGACGTCCATTCGCAATTTCGGCTTCTTCGCGTCCATTGCGGTCCTGAAAGCAGCGCAATAATGAACGAACGCGTGGGTGAAAACTCGGAAAAAGCGCCGCTCGGCTGCAAGGCGGAAAAAGCGGACGCCAAGCGAGGTCTGCCGATTGCATGCAATGCGGTGTGGGGACTTCGCAGCCGACCGCGTTTGACCCAAACAACAAACAAGTGCGAGAGAGTTCTCGCTTGACCCCGCCACCTCCTCGCTTGCGGCCCGCCTTCGCTGCCGCCCATCTCGCTAACGTTTGAACACTCGGGAGCACCAACGGGATGCCTCCTACGTCTGTTCGTTGTTCGTGAAACTCCGAGCCGTTGATCGGCTTCGTTGTTTGCTTCTCGATGTCCGAGCTTTCTGGAAATTGGCGAGAGCTGAACAACACTGACTGGTGGCACTTTCGATGCTCTCCAATTGCTCGTTGCTTGCCGTTGATCCACAACAAATAAACAGAAATGTTCATGGTTTACCCAAAATGCCGTGAAGAACATCTCATTGACATCAGCCAGCGAAAACTGCTCGTTTCGTTTGTTCTCTTCCGCTTCCGGATCGATTGCGAATGCCAGCGAGCAGCTGGAAGTGTCAAATGTGCCGGCTTGTTCGCCGCGATTATTCGCTTAATTCATCCGCCGCCCTGCGGCCATCAATCTCGTTCGTTTGGCGGGCGGGCCGAATGTTGTGATCGGAGGGGGATTCATGGGCGGCGGGGACGAAAACACTTGTTCCTTCACGGCACTTCGAGGAGAAGCTGGACGGACGGGCGGGAAGGTGGATGGCCGTTTGGCAGGTAGTTTGTGGAAGTGGCGGGCGGGCGGGCGGCTTGGGGAGGCGACAAAAAGTGATCCCATTCGCACGAGCGGGCGGGCGGCCGCATGGCCACTCGGCAGCGATCGCTTCTTTGCCGCCATTCTTTCCGTCTCGTTCGTCTCGCCGTTGTTCGTCCAAGTTCGTATAAAAAATCCGCCGATGCGGCCATCACTTCCTTGCGCTCGCTCGCCCTCGCTCGCCCTCGTTCGTTGAGCGGCGACTCAAAAGAAAGCCGAGGCGCGGGAAGGATCGCGTGTTTATGGCCGTCCCAAAGCTCCGCACTCGCTCCTCCGCCGGAGTGGTCGTCATCCTCGCGTTTTGTTCGCAATTAAAAACACCCACTTGTGGGTGGGCAATGCCGCCCGATTTGAGCTTTCCGCTGGCCGGCCGGCCGCTCCGATCGGCCGAGCGGCCAGCCGGAGGTCGTCGCCCTCGCTTTGGGCCGGCCGGCCGGCCGAGCGGTTCGAATTACGATCCCGCTGGTCGGCTCGGCTGTTTACTCCCGCCCGATCACCCCCAACGGTTTTTGCGCCGTGCCGATTTGCGGAGCGAATGCCCGCCATTCCCCCGCCGGCCGGCCGCTCGCTCCAAATGCGGCCGGCCGGCCGACCGGCGAGAAGTTCGGGGCGTCGTCTTCGCTTTGCTTCGTGACTTTCGCGCTTTCGTTCGATCGGTCGGCGTGGATGGGCCGTTCGTCCGAGTAATAAGCGGAACGCACAAGCGAGCGAGCGGCATGGTCGTTGGCATTTGCGGACAAAACCGTTCGGAACAAAGCCGAAAGAAAGGCGTCGGACGGTCGTTCCTTTGCGTTCATGCGTTCGCCCGTTTGTGTTCAACATGGCTCGCATTCCGAACGAACATCGCCGCGCGTCGAGGATCCACCCGCCGCTCGCCCGCTTGTTCCCACCCACCGGCGCGGCGGCTCGTCCTTTCGTGCGCAAGCGGGGGGAGGAGTGTGAACCCGAAACGGGATCCATCGCCCACGTTCGCAAGCGGCATAAGCGTCGAGTTTTCGTGGAGGAGGAGGCGTTTTGATTCGCCGCCGCCCCGCTGCTCGTCGTCCGTCGTGGTCGTTTCTTTGCGGATCGAATTCATTCCGCTCGATTTCGCCCCCACTCGCTCAGGATTGATCCCACCGGCTTGTTCGTCTTGCTGTCCGCTCCGGGCGGATTATTTTGATGAATTGGACATCCTTCCGGCTTCCTCTTGGCTTCCTCTCGGCTTTCTTCAGCTCCCGACTGCTTCCGTTTGATCTGCCGATCAATTGGATGGTTGATCGGCGTGTCCGATTGATCGCCGCTGCCGCTTGTTTGCGGTGGGGATCGGGGCGGAAGTGGCGCGTCCATGAGGACGAAGAAGGTGGAAGGAAATCCACGAGCGGATGATATAATCGCTCGTCTTTCTCATGCCTTTCGTTTCTTCTTTCTTTTTATCGCTTGTTCGTTCGATGCCGCCGACCGACCGACTGGACGTCATTAATGGGCAATTGGAGGCGAGCAGGCGACGAGATGCCGACGGACGCGTGCGGGAATCGGATATTCATCGTGTTTTTTGCTCTCCTTTCTTGTCGCCTTTCACCAACAGCCGCCCTTCCCGTCTTGTTGGCCGCCCAGTCGTCCACTTTTTCCTTTGCGGCCGGCGAAGTGGGCGGAGCCACTCGGATGACCGCGAGGAGGCCGCCTTGCGCCGAATGCCCGCCTGCCCGGTACTCCGCCCTCCCCGCTTCTTTCCCGCCCGCCTCCTTCGTTTGCAGCGGTCCGTTTTGTTTTGGAGGTCAAAACTGAAGGCGTTGATGGGTTCGTGCGGCGCGCAAATTCCATTTTCCATGGCATTCGGGCGGGCGGTGGAATTGGACGATTTACGACCACCTTTCCTCCTCCTCGTCGCCATCCAGAGGGTTTCTTTCTGTTGGGACGAGCGGGCGTTTCGCTGGACCGGCGGCACGAACCGTTGGGCTGTTCGGTCGGTTTCGTTCATCCGATCCTCCACTTCCTCCCTTCTTTCCTGCCATTTCACTACTGTTCGTCGTTGCGAACGGCCGATGGATTTCCGCCGTACAACCACGAGAATCCAGTAGTCAACGGAATTCCGAAGAGTCGCCAAAATCCAACGGAATCTCGGCTTCTTTCAATCAAACGCGCACGGTTGTCATCTTCGCAATCCGGCCGGCCACCACTGGGGACTCATTTTTTGTCGTCCGCTCCGTTGTTTGCGGCTCCGAGAGTGTCGCCCGTGATTCGCGTCCTCGCTCGTCCAAACACTCCCGCTCGGCCGGCCGGCGGCTTCCGGTCGGCCGTCGAAACAAAAACTTGCGGCATGCCGGCGGCCCGCGGAAATTTGCATAGGCGGCCGCCCGAAGCGGCCATTCCCTCGTGTCCACCGGCCGTCCACTCGGATGAGCGGCCGGAGCGGTGATTTCGCTCCACCGCCGGCCGGCCCGTCATGTCGACTCGTGTTTGGTGGACGGACGAGAGGGCAGAGTGGTGAGTAAACCCGCGCCTCCTTCCGCTGCGGCCAGCCGAGCAGCCGAGTTTTGCGTCCGCTTGATGAATTCGCGCGGGCATCTTTTGATTCCGTCGGGCTCCTCGAGTCATCCTTCCGCTTCGTTCCTTCCGTTGCTTCGGGCAGTCCGACCAAAACACCTGCCCTGCCTTTCGGCCGGGCGCCGTGATCATCAATTTAAATTCGGACGCGCACTGCCCACCGCCTCCGTTCCACCTGCCGGCTTCTCTGCTGCCCGTCAATCAATGACCGGAGGGGTCATCAACATCCGCCCTCCCTCCCTCTCTTCTTTCTTTCCGGCGGCTGATCCGAGCCGTTTTTTGCCCGTGGGAATTGCGCGTTGCGGTCGTGCGGCATTCGCCTCGCGGAAATTAGGGCGCAGTTCTCGCTTCTCCTCCCTTCTTCTTTCCGCTCCGTTCCTCGAATTAATTTGCGCGTCCGGCGGGCAGATTCGTCCATTCGTTCGTTCCGCTCGTTCGCCGCTTATGCAAATCAGTTGCGCGACCTTTCTTTCCGTTGGCCGCGCTCAAGATAGACGAAATGAATCCGGTTTAGGCCACGAACCCCAGCGCAAAATGGAGGACGAGCTGAAGTGCCCGGCTTGTCGGCACTACCTGCACGAGCCCGTCCTGCTCCAGTGCTCCCACTCGTACTGCCGCGAGTGCGCCGTCCGCTCGCAACAGAAGGCGCCCTCGCCGCTTTCGCCGCCGTGCTCCTCGTCGGGCGCCTCGGACACGATGAGCGTCTGCGTTTCGGATGCCGACCAGGAGTCGGACAAGCTTTCGGTGGTCAGCGAGAGCGACAGCGGCGTCTACATCTTCAACGGTGCGAGCGGAAGTTCCGGCAGCGGCGGCGGCGGCCCCAGCGCCTGTTCGAGTCGAGGTCAGTGCGGGCAGGCGATGAGTGGGCGGCGGTTCTTTTGCTCTGTTTTGCGCACACGCACGAATGTTTTCGTTCGGTCTTATCAACCCAACCTTGAGCGTCCCCGAACGGCCCGCGCTTTCATGCGCACCGCCGCCGAGGCTCGAGCGAAGGACAAACACACGCACGAACGACACGATCAATTGGTTTGTTTTAGGATCACGACCTTCGAGCTTCCTCGGATGCGTCCCGTCGGCTCCGTTGCACCACCAACCGCACACCCCGCGGCCCTCGACGATCCTCACGCCTTCGACCTTCGGCTACACGCTCTGCTGCGAATCGTGCCACAAGACCTCGTTCTACGCGGACGAGAGCGCCCTGCAGCGGCAGCCCGTGAACCTCGCACTCGAGCGGTTGGTCCAACGCTACCGGCGGAGATCGAAGACGCCCGATGGGCCCTCCACCTCACAAGTTGTGCAGGATTGCAAGGTTTGATTGAAGAGAAGATTCAAGGGAATGATCGAAAGTGTTCAGTTCTGCGAAGAGAACGCCCGTCCGGTCACCTCGTACTGCGACTCGTGCGGCTTCTTCTTCTGCGACGAGTGCAAGCCGATCGTCCACCCGAATCGGGGCCCGCTGAAGGAACACACGATCATCCCGGCGACGGGCGTCACGATCAAGTGAGCCCACCGTCTTTGCATTGAAATCAACGGATTCTGCAGGAAATTCGGGGATTTGGGCCCCGCGGAGCCGCCCGGCGAACATCAGTGCGCCGAGCACACGGACGAGACGCTCACGATGTTCTGCCTCGTCTGCAACGCGCCCGTCTGCTGCCAGTGCATCAAGACGCCTCGGCACACGAACCACAACGTCCAGAGCCTGTCGACCACCGTAAAGACGCACAAGGTACGTGGATTTCCGATTGTTTTCGGCCGCGTACGCCTACGGGTCGAGGCTTCGTTGCCGTTCGACTATCGCGGGCGAACATCAGCCGCAATCTCGCGCAAACATCGACCGGGCAGGCGGGCGGGGCGCGAATTCATTCGGCCGCGAACGAGCAATCTGCTGCGCGTCCACCCATCCGACTAATTAACGCCCCCTCGCTCCTTTCCTCCTTCCTTCTGCTCGCCGCTCGCCCGCCTCTCAAGAGAGCCCGACGATCTGAACTCGCCCCTGCCCGCGAACATACGGCCACCGCCCGAAAGAACGGCCCCAGATTGCGCATCTCGGCGAGCGGCGGCGCCCTCGACCTGATTGAAGGGCGGCTCGCCTCTTCGCTCAGCGGCTTCATGATCCGCTCGGATGAACTCGGGAGTGCGAAGGTCGAGCGACGAGGAAGATTGGGGGTTCCTTTCCTCATTTATTAAATCAAAAGAGATGCCCATTGGTTTCTGAAGCCCGTGGAATGACCTCCGAATTGACGGCGGGACGAAGACGAATCGATTGCGTCGAGCGAGCGGATCGATTGGCCGAGCGGGCGGCCAAGCGGGCGTGTGATGATTGACGAATGACCCCTGTCCTTATGCAAACGGACATGATCGTTTCGCTCGCTCGGGAAGCGGCGTGATCCGAAGTTGGGCCAATTGGTCATTCGGAAGCCCCCGCACCGGGAGGATGATGGATTGCCGCTCGTCGTCCAGTTCGGCGGCGGCCATCGGTCAACCCCGCCCTTCACTCCCCGTCCTTCTTTCTTCTAATTTGTCCGCGAGATTGCCGGAAACGCCCGAGGGCACGGCCGACCGTCCGCTTGACACTTCGGCGTTGGACACGCAGCGCGCGGTCGCTTCTTTCCGCTCGCTCGTTCGCTCGTAGTCATTTTTTAAGCCTTTTGAGTTGCGTGCCTGCGGATGGCTGACTGGTCGTTGAATCGAAAAGCGACACCCGCACGAAAGAAACAAGAAGCGAGCAAGTGAGGGAGGGAGTGGGGGAATGCGAGAAGTCGAGCACAACGACCGCAAGATACGAAGTTTCTTTCTACCATAAGCGAGCGAGCGAGTAGAGGGATCAAATTGCAACGGAAATGCGCAACTCATTCATTTCTTTCTGTTGAATGCGTGGGGATCGAATGGCCACTCGCCGCTCCATCTCACGGCCATCTCGGCACAATGCGGGGAGTGGCCGGAGGTCAAACAACCCACCGATTTCCCATGGCCACTCGCCACTCCTTCCTTCAGCTAGCGGAAAGGAAATTAATTCCGTTGCTCGTTGCTCGGCCGCTCGGCAGTGCGCGAGCGGAAAGAAGTCCCGCGGGAGTTGTGCGGGCGCCCGAATGAAAAGAAAACGAACATCGCGCGGCCAATTTTCGTGTTCTGGACTTCCGCCCGCTCCTGCCAACGGGCTTCGTACAATCGATCACGAAGCCCCGCAATTTGCGGCCCACCCACCGGCCCGCCCGCTCGACGGCGCGCATGCATTTCGAAGTTCCGACGGGCGAATTTTAATTGCGTTGTTGCCTCCGAGGGACCGACCGTTGCGTCCAACCGAGAGAAGTCGGCGGGTGGGCAGAAAGCAGCGCAGAACACTTGATTCACGCACTCCTTTCTTTGCTCGCTCGAATGGAATGTCCAGGTGTTGCAATCGAATGGGAAGAAGAAGAGGATCAGCACGAAAGTGGCGGCACGGACACAAAGGCGCTCGTTTGCCGATTGTTTGTTTGGCACCTCCGCGCCGGCCGCTCGCTCGATTGCCGAGCAGGCGGCCGAGCGGGGGGTTCTTGAGTTTGCAAATCCGGCGGTTAATCCGCCGAGGGGATCCGATCGCCTCTTTGGTTCGGTTGTTTGCGGAAGAGCGGGGATCTTCACCCCAACTTCTCCCCATCGCATCGAAGTGAATTGGAGCGGAAACGGACGTGTGAATGCCTTGAATTGTTCAATGGATAGAGGTGTCGATTACCGAAGGCACTCCACACAGCCGCCGGCTTCCTAATTGCCGCCTTTACCGCCCAAACGCTCCGGCGGCCGGTCGTTCGCCCGCGTTCGTGCGGAAGACGGCGGGCGGGCGGTCGTTTAGGCGGCGGAATGGGCGGCAGTTTCGGCGCGCCCGCATACGGCGATTTAAGTGCCGAAGGGCGCGAACAAGCGGACGGGCGATGAACGAAGTTGTAAACCGGCCGAGCGCTCGTCGAGTGATGGCCGGAGGGGACCGGCAGACGAGTCAAGAGGTTCCAATCCACCGCTCCGCTGATCTCCAGCCATCTGCACACTCGTTTGCATCGAACATCGCCGCTCGCTCGCTCGTTCGTCCGACCGAATGTCATGCGAAAATCCGCGAATTCGTCTCATGTTTGATGCGGGAAATCGTGACATTCGGTCGGGCGGATTGTCGCCGCCAATCAAACGGCCGAACGAAATTCGAAGCGCGCCGCTCGGCCGTCACGACGATTGCGAAACCGGCGGCTCATTTCGTGGCCCTCGCGGCACCCAAATTGGTGGCTTTGCGCTCGCTGCCCACCCGCCGCCGTTTCGCTCGTCGAAGCGGCGGGAAATCCGAGCGAACGAAAGCCGGCGGCGAACGCACGTATCCGAAGGGCCCTCCAGCATTCGGGCTCCGAATATTGCTTGAGGGACCAAACGGGAGCTCGTTCTATCGTACCCTCGCAGATCGAAGAAGTGAGTAGGCGGCAACCGGAAAGAAGCGAACAGCCGCCCACCGTGTACTTCCGACCGCTCGGCATCAATCGAAGCCGCAAGCCAATGGTCGAGAGTTGATCACTCGGCCGGTCGACTCAAAGGCCGCCCGCCGACCTCCGGATTGACGGCGGCGGGGCGGCGGCCAATTTGTCGGCTCGTCTAAACAAAAGCCGGGCGGATCGTGTGTTGCGCATTCCCGTCGGCCCTTCCACTCGACCGCTCGCTCATTCGATCGGCCGCTCTCGAAGTTCACGCGCGGGATCGTTTGGCCGTCGGTCGACCTCCAGCGCCCCGCTCGCCGCTCGCCGCTTTACGATCGCCGGCGACCGCCCGGCCGGCCGGCAGTTCAGTGCGGTCGGTCCAGGTGTCAATAACCCCGCCCGCCCGCCCGCTGCTCGACCGGCTGACCGCCATCAACGCCCGCCGAATCGCTCCGCTCGCTCGTATGCTCGTCTGTCTTTTGTGCCCCTCGGAACTCCCGCTGATTCGCGCGATCAAATGCGGACAGAAGCGGGCGGGAAGCGAGCGGAAGTGACTCCCGCAGCTTCCGACCGCTGCGAACAAATGTTGCCATTCGCGGTACAAAACGAACACGAACGAGCGGGGAGCGCCTGCGAACAGACGGCCCGTTCGATTCGAATTTTACGGCCCCTTCATGAGCAAACAAGGAAATTAATTAAGAAAACTGGTTGTTTATCCCGTGAAAAACAAGCCGCTTTCCGCTCGCTCCGCAAATCCCCGCGCTCGACATCCGTCCGCCTTGACCTCCCGCACCTGCCCGCCATTCGGTGAGTGAGCGAGCGAAAGAAATCCCCGGCTTTCGATCTTCCTCCCTCGTTGTTGAGGACGGCCGTCCACAGCGGGCATGCGGGTCGAACGCCCGCTGTGCGCACGAGTGAGGAGTGGGTGACAAACGAGTCCGCTCGATGTTCCGACCGATCGATCGATGGAGGGCAGATGCACAAGGAAACATTCTTCTTCCTTTTGTGAAGAAAGCGGTCAAGCTGGGGGCTTGTTGCTTGCCCCACTCAGTCGGAGGATTTGTTTTGGCCATGCGCTCGCCTGCCCGCCTGCCCGTTCGTTTCGCTCCGATTAATTAGCGGCGAGTGGAGCGTTCTGGGAGCTCCATGCTTCCAGCAAGTAGAATTCCAGTCAAACACGTGCATCTCCAACCCATCCAAGCCAAACAAGCCGCAGAATGAGGCAATTTGTTGATTGTGCAATTGATTTCGCACTTGCTCGGGGCGGATTTCCGTCGTCTCGATTCAATTAGCCGACCGCCGCGTCGCGATTCGAGCGCCGCATTCCGCCGACTTCTTCATCAAACAAGGCGGAATTTTCCGCTCGACCGGCGCCGCCGAATGGGAGGCGGCCGGATAATCCGGCCGACCGGCGGCCGGCCGGATTGTTCGGGATGCGGTGCGGGAATTCGGAATGAGTCAATAGCGGAATCGAAGCTGAAATAAGTGGAGGCTGAAGGAATGAATTGGGCAGTCGGGAAGTAGGGGATCGCCCTTGCACCATTGAAAGGAAACATCCCGACCTCCACCTCCCTCCTGTCTGTTGTTCTGTTGGCTCGATTGCCGATCGCGGATTAGCGAACAAATTGCCGTAAAGCAAAGACGGGGGATGCGCAAGCCTAGCGAACGGTCGTCCGTCTGCCGGCTGCTGACACAAGCGCTCGCTCGTCCCCGCTGCTTACCGCAAGGGCGGCAGATGGACGTCGCCTCGGCCGGCTCGCCGCTCGTTTCGCCGCCTAATTTACGACTCATCAACCGCCCCCAATGCGCAGCGAACATCACGAGCTCGGCCCACCCGAATTTATCGTCCACAAACGTCGACAAATTGGAATTCGACGAGCGGGGCGGCCGCAAAGAAACCGCGGCCGTTAAATTCGAACCGAAACGAAAACATTTGAACGAACCAATTGGTTTAACGGAGATTAACGACCGCTTTGCAGGGCGACTTGTCGAAGATCCTGCACGAGTTGTCGAACAAGGCGAAGCGCGCACACGAGGGCATCAATCAGCTGAAGCAGCTTCAGGAGCAGATCAACGTTCGTTCCACTCCAGAAGATGAAGTAAACGACTGGGTTTCAGGTCAACTGCGAGGAGTTCAAGACGTCCGTGAACGTGCAAGTGGACGCCCTGATCCAAGCGATCGAAGACCGCCGCTCCCGACTGCTCCAGTTCGTCGACTCCGAGCGCGAGAGCAAGCGACAGGTCAGAAGGAAGATTGATTGGACATCTAAACAAAGAGGATTGCAGTCCCTCCGCGATCAAATCCATCGCTGCAACGCACACTTGGGCAAAACCACCGGCCTGATTCAGTTCTGCATCGAAATCCTTAAGGAAACCGACCCGGTCGCCTACCTTCAAGCAAGTTCATTCTCTTCTACACTCTCTAATCTCCTTGTTTAGATGGGCAACGGACTGCACAACCGAACGACCGAGACGGACTTCCTGTGGAACAAGAACATGAACACGCGGGCGGAAGTGGACGCCGAGTTCGTCCTCAATTTGGACACAAAACCTCTGCAGTTCGCCGTCCAGTCGCTGGAGTTCGTTCAACTCAAAGGTGTGTTCTCTTTCGAATCGAAAGGACGAAGAGGAGTGACCGATTTGAAGCAATGAAACGACGTTCTTTTTACGCCGACGGGGACACGGGCAGAGGTTCGCAATAGTCGGGTGTTTCTCTTGTGTTTCGTTTCTGTGAGGTCTCGTGCGATCTTGTGGGTAGTCGGTGGTTGTAAAGTGGTATAAAAGTAGTGCAAAGTGGTCATCAATAGACTTCAATCAATCAATACATCCCCGATTCACTCCAATTCGTTGCAGCGCCCCCGAAGCCGTTCTTCGTCGCCTCCGAATGCTCGGCCGAAAACAATTCGGTGGTGTTGGCGTGGGGCATCCACTCGAACGGGACGGCGGTGGACGGCTACGTGCTGGAGTTGGACTCCGGGCGGGACGACGGCCGCTTCAAGGAGGTCTACCGCGGACCGGAGACGATCTGCACGATCGACGGCCTCCACTTCGACTCGCTGTACACCGCCCGACTGAAAGCGTTCAATGCCGCGGGCGAGTCGCCGTTGAGCGATCCAATTTGTCTCCAAACTGCGCACGGTTTGTCCCCTCGGCATTCACTAAACGATTGAAGTTGCAGTCGCGTGGTTCCAACTGTGCAAATCGCCCTCCCAGTCGGACATCCAGCTGCTGAACGACTGCTCGACGGTCGCCGGCTCGTCGCTGGGCTACCAGGTGGTGTTGGGGACGGTCGCGTTCTCGCGCGGCACTCACTACTGGGAGGTGTTCGTGGATCGGTTGGAGATGAACACGGACGTCGTGTTGGGCGTCGCCTCGCCTTCGGTCAACCGACACCTGATGCTCGGCAAGGACATTCACGGGTGGTCGATCTACGCCGACTTCCAAAGGTCGTGGTACATGTGAGCATTCAAGCGATCATTCCTCTTCATTCCCGCTTCGATTGCAGGCACGGCGACACGCACCACGGCCGACGAGACGGCGGCATCTCCGCCGGCAGCGTCGTCGGCGTGTGTTTGGACTGCGATCGCGGCAGCCTGCGTTTCTTCATCAACGACCGGCCGCTCGTCGTCGACGGGACGGAGTTCGCTTTCCGGTTTGTCCTTTCCTCCTCTCCATTCACTGATTTGATTGCAGGAACATGCCACGCGGCCTCTACTATCCCGCAGCGAGCGTGAACAAAGGAGCGACGATCACGATCCACACGGGCCTCCAGCCGCCGGCCAGCGCCCTCGATGCGGCCGCCCAGTTGGACGCGATGTGCCTCTGAAAAAGGCGGAACTCCCCGCCCGATTTGTCGCCAAGTCGATCTTTCGATTCTCTCCGCCATCTTCTTGCCCCTTCCGCCTCGTGTACATTCTCCCCTCCTCTTCTTCCACGAACACACGGGTGTGTCTTCGCACAAATCGCGGCCAATCCTCTCCTCCTCCTCGTCTCGTCGTTTGTAGTCGACCTTTTGCTTCGTTCCAATCATCACTGTTTAGTCGAATAAACGGAGCGATTATAACTGTGCCGCGAGTACGTGGAATACGCGAGAAGGAGGCGAAGATCACCGGAAGTTGGGAGGGACAAGGGAGGACGCCCTACCCGTCGGGGGCGTTGGACTGAGCGGAGCGGAAAGAACTCAAGAGAAAGAAGAGGAAGAGGAGGGCAAGGACAGACACAACTGACATGAATGAATGAGATGCGAGTGGAGGTCGTGAACCAAACGAAACGAAAATAAATAGTGAGCAGAAGGAAGGAATGAGCGATGAGTAGGCGGCCGATCAGACGACCGGACTGTCCTGATGCTCGCGGTCGTTCGCGTAGTCGGCGGGTTCCGGAGGAGGCGGAGGCGCCTCCACCGCGGGCGACTTCTTGGTGCGCGGCATCGTCGGGGGCGGAGTGCCGGGCGTCGTGCTCAGCGACGAGCTCGGACTGTTGCTCACCGAGTAGCCGTTGTACTTGGGCGGCAGCGGCGGCGGCGGCGAGTCCTCGGGCGGCAGTTCGGCGAGCAGGGGGCGCTGCAAGAAGCCGCGGATTGAGCGACGAAGCCCTCGAGAACAGACCGTAAGCTCCAAGTTCAAATTCGGTCGCCGCCGCGCAACGACCGGCGGCTGCCACGGACCGCCGTGCTCGTCGTCCAGCTGGTAGGCGGCCGCCGCGCGGACGCTCTCGTCCACCGACTGGTGGAGCGTCGAATCATGAGACGATTGGGAGGAGTCGCCCGTTGCTTTGAGGTCCCTGAACTGCGGGTTCGGGCGGCCGGTGTACGCCTCGCAGACGCCCAGCTGGACGCCGTCCGTGCTCGTGGGCATCAGAATGGCCGAGTTGAAGCTCTCCGACATGTTCGTGCTCATCGTCGCCTGCGTCATCTGATCGTCCGGCAACGGATGGGAGCTGCGCGTGTTCGACGAGGTGCTGCTCGGCGTATTCTGCGCCAAGTACATTTGGTAGGCGGCCGGCGGCGTCGGGAGGGCGGCGAGCTGCGGATCGGCGACCAGTTGGCTGAAGATCGACACCAACTCCTCGAAAGTCGGCCGATATTCGGGGTTTGTGCTCCAGCAGCGTAGCATGATGTTGTACAACTGAAAGCCCAATCATTCGTTCACTTCTGGCTTCTTTCCACCCACTTCTTGCGGCGTTCCCACGGGCACGTCGAGTCGGGCGCCCGCTGCGACCATCTCCATCACCTCTTGATTGGTGCGGTGCTGGTAGGGCGCGTAGCCCATTCTAAACAAAATATTTAAAAAAGGATTGAAAGGAACGAAAGGTACGTGAAGATCTCCCACAACAGGACGCCGTAGGACCAAACGTCCGTCTTGTTGTTGAACATCCCGTCCAGAAAGCTCTCCGGCGGCATCCACTTCAGCGCCATCAACGCGCGCCCGTTCTTTTGGTAGTGATCGTTGCTGAACTCAAGAAATAAACGAAGAGAATGCGCGAGTGAACGAACCAGCGGAAAATGTCGCGGCTCAACCCGAAATCCGCGAGTTTCGCCACCCGATCGGGTCCCTTCGAGCTCAGCAGGCAGTTGCGGGCGGCGAGGTCGCGATGCACGAATTTCGTTCGCTCCATGTACCAACAGCCGTTCGCAACATCGAGCGCCATCCGCAGCAGGTCGTAGAGCATCAGCGGATGTCGTTGGTCAATGGGCGTCACGGGGCGAGGGCGGTGGTCGCGCAGGAAGTTTCGCATGTCTCCTGCAACGATTTGTGATCAATTCGATCGATCAACAGCCGCCTACCGCCCTCCATGTACTCCAGCACGATGTAGTTGGGCAGGTCCTCGAATGCCACGCCGTAGAACTTGATGATGTTCGTGTGCACCAATTGACTGCAACCATTGATCGTTTGGTGAGTTCAACGAACAAAGAGAACTCACTGCAACATTCGCGCTTCGATTTGGAAATCGCGCTCGGCGCCGGGCGTCGCGTCGAGCGGCAGCGTTTTGACGGCGACGCGGTGCGTGACCTCGCCGGTGCAGAGGATCGCGTCGTAGACCTCGCCGAAGGCGCCGCAACCGATCGACTTCATCAGCTGGACGCTGTTGCGCGGAATCTGCGGCAGGTCGCCCACCGAAAGCCGCTCGTAGATCGGATTCGAGGTGATCCGATTGCCGTTGGAGGTGCGCGAAAAGAAGCCCTTCTTTTTGATGCAATTCATTTCGATCATGTCCCCAAAGACGTCCTTCTCCGTCCGGCAACACTTGACGTTCTCCTGCAGCCAGCGGGTGATCCGATTCGAGGGCCGGTAGACGAGGAACAGGATGAAGGCGATCAGACCTGCAAGCAGGCAGTGAGCTTGCAAAAGAGATGAGAGCTTACCGAGGAGAAGGAGCAGAAAAATGAGAACGTAGATGAAGATCCCCACGGTTCTGGGCTTCAAATTCGTGAGATCGGAGAGCCAGAAGGTTGCACGAGTAAAACGGGCTGAAAGCTCATAGATGAGTGCCTCAATTCAACCAATCAATACGTACAAGCCCCGTCCGGAGGTCCACAAACGGTGTACTCGCGAGCGTGCTTTCCGTTCGGGCAGAGGCAGAACTCGACGGCCGGTTGGCCCACTACCGGCGGCTCGAATTCGCAGGTCGCGTTCTCGGGGCACTCCTTGGCGCAACGGAGGAACAACACGCGGCCGTCGCCCGAGTGAACGCCCGCGGCGGACGCGAAGACGGCGTGCGCGGTGAGGACGGCCGAGCGACCGCCGCGCGCATTTCGCTTGTGGCCGGCGGCGCCGCCGAGGAAGCCGGCGCCTCCGCCGCCTCTGGGCCCGCAGCTCGCGCCGCCGCCGCCCTGGCCGCCGGCGACATTCCAGAAGCGACCGCGCGGACACGAGCCGCCCACGAAGTCGCGAACCGCCGAGATGGCCGGCCGGCCGAACATCTGCGAGCAGTTGGGGCAACGCTGCGAGTCGAACTCGGCCGGATTGGCGACGATCAGCGGCGACAGCGACGCGCCCGATCCAGCCGACCAGTTCTCCGTCGACAGCAAGGAGTGATCGCTCGTCGAGTTGGTGAGTGAATCGAAGTCCGTGTGGAGCGCACCGCCGGCCGCCGCGTTCTCCGTCGCATTTTGGCCGTCCGGCAACGCGAAGGCGTCAGGGAACACGCCGCCTCCGCCTCCAGCGACCGCCGTCAGCTGATCGTCCACGTAGATGGCGGCCGCTCCGCCGCCGCCGCTCCCGAAGAGATTTTGGGCTTCGCGCCGCGCGGCTTCGACGTCTTCGGCTGTCGCGTTCGCGTCGCAAATCACGCGCCACAAGCGGTCGAGCGACGGGGCCGACTGAAAGCCGCTGAGTTCGTTCAATCCTTCGGTACTCACTTTGATCTGAACGGCGCGCTTCTCCTCGGCGCACGGACTCACGCCCGCCGTGCCGGAGACGAACGCCAACGATTGGCCCTTCCGCAAGTGAACGTTCATCACGACGACGCCGCCCCGATTGTTCGCCTTCTGGGCGGGCAGCCGACCGCCCGCCGCACCGAACAACTCCACGCGGTAGGCGCCCGTGTGCGGCACGAACCACAGCTTTCGGTCGTCGTTGTACGAGGCGAGCGCGCTGTCGCTTTTGCCCAGCGTTTTGCTCTTGACATCGAGCCGATCGGGCGCGAAGTGAGTGCGCAGTTCGTTGGCTGAACACGAGGAATCAATCGATTGGATGGGAGAGAGCCGTCGAACATTCGTGGAAACAATTCGGCGTCATCGTGAAGTCGTCGATGGCGACGGAGACCGGCTGCTTGTAGAGCTTCCCGAACGCCAACTTCAGGCGGTACTCTCCGTCCTTCAATCCCTCTCATTCGGTCCATTCATCCTCTTGCAGCTCACCTGATGCGGGATGGAAGCGGCGGCCTTCTGCCAAACGCACGGATCGCTGCCTTCGGCGTGCGGCGGCGTCCACAGCACCTCCTTGTGGCTCCAGTCGGCGCCCGCTTCGAGCATCAGCTGGAAGGTCGCCGTGCCGGAGTGGCAGAAGAAGAAGCGGACCTGAACGCTCGCCATCATTCCCCCCTCCTATCCACTTGTTCCTCACCATGCACGCGCGGTAGTTCGGAGAGTCGGGCATCGCAACGGAGCTCGGAGTTGGCGGGAAGCTCGGCGTCGTTGCGTACGTGTACAAAACTTCGCCGCTCGGCTGCTGATCCGGGGATTGGCCGTAGGTGGAGAAGAACAGGAAGTGGCCTTCAAGCACGAACAATCGATGCTCAATCTTAGCAGAAGAAACGAACCGGCGGTCTTGTTTTGTCCGTGATACGCGTACGAGCGGGGCGGGATTCCGTGTGACGGCAGTCGCTTGTTCTCGTGCGAAGTTCGCTGCAGGTACTGCAGGGAAGAGTTGGACGAGGATTGGGCCTTTGGAACGAAGAACTTCCACTGCGGGCAGCCCGTTTCGGACGGGAACTCGAAGTCGCAGCGGGCGCCTTCCGGGACGTTCACTAAAAGAACGAACAGGAGTTCTTTAGAGCTTTCTGTCGGCTACTCACTGCACTTTTGCATCGCGTTGTCCTCGTCCTCGCCGCCCTCGCACTCGGCGGTCATGTCGCAGACCTTAAGCAAGACAAAAGAAGTGAATAGACGGCTGTTTTGAACGCACATCCGCGTAGTCGATGCACTTCTGCGGTCCGTGCTTGTGACACAGATATTTCTTCGCCTGTTTGCCCGAGCAGGTGTCCGCTTTCCACAGCTCTTCTGCAATCCTCCGCATTCATCCAGGCTTCCGTAGTTCAACGAACCATCGCAATTGATCAGCGTGATGTCGTCGACGTTGCACTCGACGTTCTGCGTGGCGGGGTCCCGTTGGGTGGGCGCCGCGTGGCACTCGATGCGGATTCGCGTCGGGTACAACGTTTGGCCGATCGATACGCGGCTTTTCGTCCACCTGAACGTCTCATTTAAGTGAGCAAGAGAGAGGAGAGGACTGACTGCTCGTCACCGTCGCTGATGGGCTTGAACTGGGCGCGGAGGGTCGGCCGCACCCAATCGGCGGCGTCGTCCTCGTTCTCCTCGTCCTCGCGCAGCAGGGCGCGGTGCTCCAAGTGCTGCGTCGTGACCACCAACTCGGCGCCCGCAACTCCGTGCACGCGGTGGCGGAACGAGAGCTCGCACTGGAAAGGAGCGTTGATTAGTTTGAAGTTCTTTCGTTCTATTTCGAGTTGTTTGTTTCAAATTAGAGCGTTCTCTTGCAGCGTGACGGTCACGTCTCATCGTCAATTATGAGCAGCAGGACGAAATTCGAGTGTTCCCGGCGGGTCGCCGCGTGCACGTGCCCGCCGCCGATCATGCGACACACACGCCGACCGGCCAGGCCGACCGTCAGCTGTCCGCCGATCTTCGTTCCCGCCATCGGAATGGGAAAACGAACACTTCGCCCGGACGGACGGCAAAATTGCGGCCATTCAACCAAAAACAACCCGCCGCCGCGAAAGAACTCACCGCCGACGAAGTGTGCTGGAAGTACGTGCTGGCGATCATCGGCACGATGGTCGTGGGTTTGTGCGACGAGTAGTACGCGTAGTGGTCTGCAAGCAATAGATTCCAGCAGGTAGTCAAGAGAATGAAGTACTGGAGTGATTCTGCCCGCTGCCGACGACCACGCGAAAGTTGTCGTCCTTGCTGACCGGCTTGTTCGGCGGCACGTACAGCGAGCCCGTTTGGTAGCTGCAAGGCGGGATCTAATGATTGCTGCTTGTTCGTTGGAACGTACGCGTGCTTCGTTTCGGCCTGCGAGTCGGCGATCTGCTCCGAGTTGACGAACGACCAGAGCCCGTTCTCGGACGTTCGCTCGAACGTGTACGGCTCATCTAAACGACAAATAATCAGTGGTAGAAGCGATGGATTAGGAGCAATGTTAGAGAGCAAGCGTTACGAGCAACAAAATCAACCTTTGCTCAGATCTCACTTTCAATCCCTTGACGCTTACCGCAAGTGGCGATGGACGCCAAACTCAAGGCAAAAAGCGAAAAGAGTGCCCGCATTTTCAATGCAATCCTTTTAGATTCATTTCGATCCAAGCGGTAGACCGTAGACCGTCAGCAAACAATAGAGAGTTGAACGAGTGACGTCACAAAGAATCGATCAAGACGCAACGAAAACTCGGTTGTTTTTGGCCGGCGAACACAAAACTCCGACGGCGGCGCCAATCCCAGCAAGCGGCGCGTTCGGTTTGGTTCGGGCGGGCGAAAGTGGTGGACGAGGTGAGGCGCCGTTTTCCACTGGCTTCCTCCCTGCCGTCCGATCGGCCGGCAGGTCGGCAGCGGAGTTTCGGCGAAACAGCCGCTCTTTCCGGCCGGCGGCCTGCCGGCGATCCCGCCTGCTGCCGCTGCCGCCGCTAATCGGGTGCCAAACGGCTTGAGGTGGGAAACAAGCGGGCAGGTACTCGCCGGAGAGGGAGCGACGGAATGTTCGGAAGTCCCCGAGCGTTTGGTCACTTGCGGCCGCGCCGGCCGGCCGGCTGCCGTCCGGCGACCACCGCCGGTGGCGCGCCGCGGCCGCTCATTTTTTAGGCGCCGCCGCCGATTGGATTTCGGTTTGGATCAAAACATTTGGCCATTCGATCCGGCCGCTCGCTTGCTCGAGTAGGAACAACGAAGAGGAGTGCGGGGATCGCATGTACGCGATTAATCTCCGCCGCCTCATCCCGCAGATTGATTGCGGCCGGCGCGGGAACAAAGCGGCCCGCAAAGAACTCACTTCCAGCACAAACCATCGTTGCGGCAGCCAACGGCGTCGTCGCCGTGCAGGCGGAGAAGCATTGGACTAAACAAGGCCCAATACTTATTAGAATTCTCTTGAAGGCTTACCGGGCCGATGGAAGATGTCCAGCAAGTAGTGGTCGATGCTCTCGTTCTGGATCGTGTTCAGCACGGTGTGCAGGAAGGAACTGCAAGCACATGATTGGTTAGAATGTTCTGCTGGCTTCTCTGGACTCACTCGTCGATGTACCCGTCCACAGTGAACGGCCGCATCCACTGCGCCTTGCCGACCGGCTCCAGTCGCTCCATCGCGCAGCCCTCGTGTTTGTAGGCGGAGCGGCGGAAAGCCGAGAGGAACATTTCGGGATGAACGCCGAGATCGTCCACCGGCAAGTGGAACGCTTCTTGGAGCTCCCCGTCGGCCTCGTCCGCGTGCATCGGCAAGCCGGCCGGCCGCACGCCCAACTGCGAGGTGAACGCGGCGGCGGGATTGCGCGACGTTCCGTTTGTCTCGCCGATCGCTCGCTTCTGCTGCCGCCGCGCCGCCGAGAGCGTCGAGTTGAAGGCGGGGAGGCGCGTTTGGTTCGACTTCCGCCTCAAAGCGAGCTCCGCCCGCAGTCGCTGCAGCCGCTCGGCGGCCTCCGGTCCGTGCCCGAGCAGCCAGCCGAGATCGCCGCTCAGATTGCCCTTCAGGCCTCCCAGCTTCGACGCGAGGTCCTCGAAGTCCCACGTGTTGTTCGACAGGCGCTCCATCGCGATCTCGCTGAGCAGCGGCGGGACGGGCACATCGACCGGGTCTTGGATCGAATCACATGCGCGGTACAGTTGGTAGTAGAGGATCTAAACGACAAGGATGATTGAGGGCACCAGTTGCTCAACGAACCATTTGAGCGAGGTCCTTGTGCGATTGCAGGAAATTCATGCCGCACGGGTGGATCGTGAGGCCGATTTGGTCCAGCGCTTGGACGACGCTCGCCTTCAACACAATCGATTGCTGTCGTTCACTCCTCCGGAAGCTCACCTCATCGACGCGCGTGAAGATGTGGTAGTGGGCGGAGTAGCCGGCGTTCAGCATGTACACGCGCTGCAGCTCCTGCCCGGCCGCCCACTCGGCACCTCCGAGCAGAAGGAGCAGCCCGAGGACCCGCGCAGCGAACATTCCGTTCATTGGTTTGGAACACCGAATTCTCGACTCATTTGTGGATTCTGCAACGAAAGCCGAAAGAAATGGAAGGCGGAAACAAATGCACGAGGCAAAAGTGCACGAGACGCGCCACACGCGTGTTTCCGCGTACTTTCGGCCCCCGACCGGGCGGCCAACCGGCCGAGTGCCCCCGCAAGCAACAGTCTGGGGTTCGTGACATTTTTCGGTCCACACAACACTCGCGAGAGAACTTCGAAATGAAAGGACAACAACGGAGGCAACCGAGGGGAGAAGGTCGATTTGGCAGGTGCACTGCCGAGCGAGCGGCCGGATTGACTTCCGATCCTTCCGTCCGCTCGCTCCCTCGCTCGCCGCTGCGTTCACGTCATCGAATGGAGGAATGAGCGCAAAGGGGGAAAGTGCAAAAGAATGAACCGCCGCGATGTCCGTCGGGTTCCAAGTCGCGTGCTCACTTCACGGCTCGGTTTCCAGTTGTTCCACCCGAAATAAAGCCGGCCGTTCCGGGATCCCAATGGTCACGCGCTCGACCACACGGCGGGCCGGATTACGTCGACACGACGGCCCGCGGACTTCGAAGACCAAACGGAAGGTTCGGCGGCCACGTGCACGTGCGCACAAATTGGAACCAAAAGAAAGGATTGAGCGCTTGCTAATTGCACGGAGAACCACGAGGATGCCGACGGAATGCGGAGGGAGCCGCCCGGCCGGCCGGCCGCTCGTCGATCAGAATCCAAATGCCGTGCGTGGGAACTCGGCCGCCCACACAAACCGACAAGCAGCGGCACAATCGACCGGCATTCCGTACCGTACAAGAAGGAAGCAGAGCGGAGCAGAGCGGAGGAGTGAACACAAACGAGTGCGGGGAAGTCCGCACCGTAATTAAGAAGAAGAATCCACTCGACTCGGCCGCCGGCTGCCGACTGCCGGCCAGCCAGCCGCTTCGCGACGCGACGGGGCGGCCGAATTGAAGTCGTCAACATGGAAACTTTTTCATTCAAGACGCCCCGTCCGTCCGGCTGGCCGCGACTTCTTGCCACCGGGATTCACGGCGAACAACGCCCCTTTTTACCGTAGGGAGGAGGGTTGAGCAGTTGGACGGCCGTCCCGCCGAAGGAAGACGCCCGATTTGTGGCCGCACGGTCGGCCGCACGACAAAAAGCGAACACCCGGCCGGACGGGCGACTTTTGGCGGCTTCCCCCGAACACGAGCAAGGAGGGCGTTTGGGTTCGCTTTCGGTAAGCGGGCGGCGCAAATTCGGGGGCTGTCCGTCGAGTTATGAATCTTGACGACGACCAACAGCAGCAGCGAGCGGCAACACCAGCACGCGCCCTCCTCACTTCGCGCCGTCCACCACACCGACCATAAGCCGCCCGTTCTCATTAAACACACCTTTCTTCTCTTTTCTTTCGCTGCCGACCGCCCGGCCTGCCTTGTGGGGCGCCGAAGGTGGCTTCCGTTCGGCGGCCGCGCGCGCGTCGCTTTTTTCATCAAATTGGAATTAGCGCAAGCAAGGAGACGACCGACCGGTCGAGGCCGTCGGGCCAACGGAAGGCCGTCGAGGCGAGGCGACGGCGACAAATTCGAATTTGTGTGTTGCCGTCGAAACCGCCCCGTCCGTCGGTCCACCAGTCGGGCACACGTGGGCTAATCGGCGGCCGACTTTTGAGAAATCCGCCCCGTCCGCCGACCGCCCGGCATCTCGACGACAAATCGGGCGCCCGCTTGTCGTAAACAAGCGTCTTATGGTCGTCGCCATCAACGGAAACCCCACCGGTTTGTTCAACTCTTCTTCTTTTAATGCACCATTCGACGGGTTCGATTGACACAAACGAGTGGGCGGCTAATACGTGAGACTGACGGGGCGAGTACCGGTACATTCGAGTGCATATGATTGATTGGGGCGAACGAGTGGCAAAGGACCCTTCTTTTGTTCACACAATGACTGGAGGAACACACGACGAGAAATATCAACAGTGGGAGGTATGTGCGAAGAATGGAGGGAGCAGCGAACAACGACGAACAAGGGAGAAATCCCAACAGAAATGCTCGGGGAACAACGAGAAGAGGAAATGAATCGGTGGGATGGACGGGAGGGCGAGAAGGCGACTACGAACGTCGAAGAGGCGGCGGAGCGAACGGCGCGGCGGCCGACGAGTCGACGATCTTGTGCGAAATGGCGGTCGAGATTTTCGTGGTGATGATTTGCGAAATGAAGAAGAAATTGATGGGCGGCACCTCCGACTGCGGGAACTCCTGGATTTCGGCGAGGAAGGAAGAGACGATGAAGAACGGGAAGAGGGCGCCGAACACGCACGAATTCACGACGAAGCTGCCCGAAAGCGAGGTGCACGCCGTCAGCAGGGTGCCGAAGCCGAAGTGGTACGCCCAATGGCGCTCCACGGCGTCCAGTCGGCGGTTCATCTCCACGCCCGAGGACATCCAGCGGTACTCGAAGGAGTAGAGCGAATGGAGGACGCTCATGCACACAAAACCGACGACGGCGGGGATCACGGGCATCGGCACCGAGGAGAGGACGAGCGTCTGCAGCAGGAACACCAGCTCGACGACCACCGCGTGCAGGAAGTCCGATGCGGCACGCGAGATGTCGATGTTCGTGTTCGAATTGGAGGCTCCGCGGTACTTGTAGGCGGCCTGAACTCACGAATCAAACAAAAGAAGAACGAAAAGCGGGCACTCACACTAGCAATGTCCGCAAACCAGAGCGTCGAAAGAAGGCGGATGACGATGAAGATGGGCAGAATGAGCGTGTTCCTGAACAAGTTGCAGAACGAGTACAACAGCGACTGCCGCTCGGGGAACAGCCACTCGGTGATCCAGACGAGCACTTGGAGCACGGCGATCACCAGCAGGTTGATTCCAACGCACTAAACAACCAGCAGATGAATGAAAGAACCAAAGAGCTCACCTGAGCGACCCTCTTGAAAGCGGGCACCTTCTTGCGGATGGTCGTCGGCGCTTCGGCCTCCTTCCGGTTCGGCCGCTTCTCCATGCGGCGGCGCTCCAGCACCGTGGGGGCGGCGGCGCGATCCACCGACGAGGCGCGCGGCTGCGAGTTGCGGCGCGCCGTCGGCGGCGTCCGATCCAGCCGGTGCAGCACTACGAACCCTTGAATCGAATACCACAGTCCATTCTTGTATTCGACGAGGAAGTCGCGGAGCATCAACTTCTGCAACCAACTTCGATGAATCCTTCCGTAAATGAGCGGTACACGCGTTCGAACGATCGATTCCAACGGAAGCGAGTGAGCAAAGCGGAAGCCGCCGAGGAATCGAGCGGAAAACCGAGAAGCCAACGGAAACTGCCGGGCGCAACGGAATCGATCGAAAGTCGCGTACCTTGCCCGCCGTTTGCTCGTTCATTGCACTCGCGAGAAGCGGCGCGAATTGATCGAAATCGGCGAGGATTGATGGGGAAAAACAGCGGAAAACACGCGATCTGCCCGCGAACACACGACCCACAACCAACCGCTGCAGAGCGCCGACTTGACACGCCCGCCCGTACTTTGGAGTTCGGTGGAGCAACGAGCAGAACGACGAAGATCGAGTATTCCTTTGATCGAAAGAAAGAATTCAGAATGAACTCGGCCGTCGCCTCGCTACCGCCGGACGTCCTCTGCGAGTTGAGCCAAATGGTGATCTCCCGACTGCCGGCCGCAAATCCCGAGGATTTGATCAAAGCCGAAGAGAAAGCGGCCGTCGCCGATCGTCTCGGCTTTCACTCGTTGCACGAGCTGAACAACCATGTAAGCGATCGTCTAATGGATTGATTCGATCGATCGGTAGGTGGAGATTCTGTTCGACTACTGGCGAAAAGCCCTCTACCACGCGCAAAAGCCGGCGATCGTGCGGACGGACTTCGAGCAAGTGGGTTCTCCTCGCTTCCATTCGCATTCGATTGCTGCTGGCTTGTAGGCGGGCGTGCCGACGGAAGCGGCCGAGCGGATCGCCGCGTTGTGGCTCGAAGAAGGCGCGCGGGTGATGCCGAAAGCGAAGGCCCTCTCGCGGAGCGGCAAGCCGGACGTCGCCAACATCCACTGGACGTTGCAGTTGGAGCGGGCCACGTAAACAACCCTTCTTCTTTTTATCTCCTTTGTTGCTTCAGGAAAGACGACCCAGTCAAGCGGGAGCCACTCGTGAACCTGCAGTTCGACACGGCCGGCGGAAAGCGATGCGTTCGGCTCAACTTCGACGAACTCAAGCGGCTGCACGTGGAGCTGCGCCACGCTCAAGCCAATCTGGATTCCATCTTCAAATAATTTATTCGAAACGAGCTAAATACTCAATAAAAAGATATGAGCGGGCGTTACTCAATTAAACGAGAGAAACCTTGGCAAAAGGGAGGAGAAATAAGTACTTGAATTCAACTCGTGAGCTAAACGAAGCGGAGAGAGCGAATGGGAACAAAGAACGGCGCTCAGTTCTTCTTCGACTTCAGCTTCTCCTTTCCGTTCACGTTCACCTTCTTCTTTCCCTCGGCCTTGATCTTGTAGCCGCGATCGAACTGGGCGGCGATCATCCAGCCAACAATTGGGCAAACCCAGTAGGTGATTATAAACCTGCAATTCAAGCACAGAATCAACTCGACTATCCAGCCAGTCAGATAACGAACCATTGGAGATCCAAGCCGGGGCAGTTCTGGAGGCGGCTCGACGCCGTCACGGGGTTCAGTCCGGGCACTCCGATGTAGCTGAGGGCTGCAACCAAGTGAATGAATGCAAGAGAATCTGGCTTGTGCTTACCGATGCTCAAGAACGAGGCAAAGAAGAAGGGCACGAGGATGCGCTTCGAGTTCTCCGGCACGTGCGTGATCAGCAGGCGGATGAGGAAGCAGACGGCCACCTCGTAGATCATCGCGTACATGAACGGGACCTGCACACAAGCAAGGTTGATTTGAATAGATTGATTAAAGCCACCTTGTACGTGATGCTGCACGGGAGCTCGCGGTAGAAGTCGCCGTGATCCGCCGACCATTCGAGCGTGTAGTACCACAGGCTGGACGCCAGCCGGTAGGCCGCGTAGCCGCCCGCCGACTGCGCGGTGATGATCGTGAGGAAGCGGTCGGTGCTGCAATCCAAACAATGAACAGAACTCAATAGAGTGTTTACCTCATGGATCCACGGTAGAACTGCTCGATGGGCATGAAGGGCGAGACGAACGCCGAGCGGTTGAAGCGCGACGTCACGATCATGATGCCGAAGACGGCGATGAAGAAGCCGGCCGCTCCGTAGTGGCGGACGATCACTCCTGCAAGCGAGAGGGTAAATGAATGAGTTAAAAGGATGCTTACCGTTCTCGTACACGCACGTGCATTGTTGGGCGACTCCTACAACAAACGAGATGAGTGGGTTGAAAGCGAGTAGTCAGCAATCAAGAGAACACAAGGGAATTCCTCTCGAACTCACCGATCAGCTCGATGAGGAACGTGTAGAAGAGGGTGTCCTTCTTGGCGACGAGATCGACGATCTTACGCGCCACTTCGGCCACAAAAATGACGACCGCGTACGTCGCGACGGCCACCACGCCGGGGAACAACCACCGCACGGATTCCACGTTCATCTGTTCGTTCTGCAATTCGAGAGGTTCACTGAGAAGACACGTACACGTGGACCAAAACAACACGAACACGTCGGACGGCAATCGAACGAACGAACGGAAAGAAGCGAGCAGCCCGGCCGGCCGGCGGTTTGTTGCCGATTGAGCGGCGCACGGGCGTGTTTATCGCAGCGGCGAGCAGGAGAGCGGCGGAGCGTCTTTTTCCGCCTTCCACTCACTCGAAAACAAGCGAATTCCTCCGCCCATGCTCCATTCTTTCCGCCGCTAATTCGAATAAACGGCAGGCAGGTAAATTCGGCAGTCGGCGGCACAAACAAACCGTGGGGAACTTTAGATGGCATCAATGACCGACCAGCAGTGGCCAGAATTCAATTCCGAGCCCCAAAATCCAAAACAAACCCATTTGTTTACCCCGAAACTAGCCGAAACGGGCCTTCGGCCCTCTCGGCTAGTGATGACAGAGGCTTAAAAGCCGCCTGCGGCGGCTTTAAGCCTGTTTAACCATTGTTCAATTCGTGAAACAAATGCCAAGTCTCAAAATAAATGACTCCGCTGTCACTGCCCAATTCGGCTTACGCCACATCGAGTCGACATTTCAGTCATCTGCTCGTTTCTTTAAACCTTTAACCATTCATGCCGTACAGCATGCTCGCACGTTCTATTGCGCGCAAAATCAACCCGCGTACTCAAACCCGAACAAATCCCCAGCTCACAGACATCAGCATACACTGTTCAGCCTACTACCTACCCCAACGCACTGCAACTATTCGGCTCTTCGAATGTCCATTGGCCCAGCCCGCCCACCCAATTATGTCAAACATCCGAGATACCGCAAACTGACGACGGCCAACCCACAATCGTTTTCGTATCATGCACTCGCCGATCATTTCCAAGAAAACGATCAGCTTATAATCCATCCATCTTTTCCATTACCCGCTCCCTCAAATCGGAATTTCTTCATTTTCGTTCCAACCTTCATTTCCGTTTTTATGGCCCATTTCTTGGCCAATCGTCCAATCCATTCATTCTTGACCATTTCCAGCTATTTATTTCTCTCCGGTATCGATTTCAAAAACGCCGGTACCCGGGATCGAACCACAGACCTCCCCGCCTCCCAACCCCACGCGCAACCCACTGCGCCACGCCTCCCACCCACTGCTCTGTGGCCGGTCAAATTTCAAACTTCGATAAAAACCTTAAATCAAAAATCGTATGTGAAATTTTTCGTTTTGTCCCCCCTCCACAACCTCCTCTATCGATTACAAAAAACCCCAACCAAATCCATCCACCCGTTCCCGAGATCTCGGCGTTGCCGCTTTCCCCCTCAGTGCCCCGCTTACATATAGGTGGATCCACGACCAAAACAGACGGACGCCGGGCGGACTCCGAGCGGAAAAAGCAGCAGCGTCGCGTCTCCCCGCCGCTCGCTCGCGCCCGCCTGCTCGCCGCTTCGCTCCGATCGGATCGCCGCCGCCGCCGTCGCGGTCGGGCAGTCCGGCAGCGAGCGAGCGGAAGCCTCCACGTTGACCTTTTGTACGTGTGCCCGGCCGTCGGAACGAAAGTGTCGGGCTCAACAACAACAACTGCTCGCCTCGCCTCGTCGTGAAGAAACCGGCGGACGGAGTGGAAAACAAGCGGCTTCAAAGAAGAAAGTCCAACAATTCACTTGTTTTCGTAAGGTTCGTTCGTGTCTGCGGACGAGGGAGTGCATTTCCGATTAGATTTCTTGTGAGGAGAACGAGGCGGTTGCTGGTTGCATAAGAAGACACTAGGTAGATGGCATGTGTTTAGATTCAAGTAACTCACAGCAAACACCGAACGATGTTGAATTCTTTTGCAACAATAAGCGCTGAAATTCACAAGTAAACAAGAAGACCTCGCGCATTCACGTCATTCTTCTTCCACGAACTGAACGCCGCTGGCTGGCAGGTGATCAAGGATCGAGGGCAAACCTGCTTAGCTGTCTTCGGAGTGTTCGCTTCAATGCTGGGATGTGTTCGATCATCTGCGGACGTTCAAACTGGATTCTTCGGATTGATTGCGGGGCGGCGGATGAACGCTTGAGTGCGGGCGGATTATAAAAAGAACGCCACTTCTTCACCAATCTTTCAACCACTCGTCGATTCAATCGATTGTGATCATGAAGACGTCTCTCTTCCTTGTGCTGCTGGCCGCCCTACTTGGACTCGCTTTCGTCCAGGCCGCTCCTCACCACTCGCACAGGTGAGTTCGCAATGGACAACGAGGAATCGACTGTTTGCTTCCAGCCACTCGCACTCGCACGAACACCACCATCACGGCGGCCGCTGGGGCAACGGCGGGGGCTGGGGATACCGTCCCGGACCGTTCTGGCGTCCCGCGCCTTGGCCGCAGCCCTACTACAGCCAGCCGCAACCGTTTTATGGTCCCCAACCCTTCTACGGCAAATAAGCGAGTGATCGTTCGTCTCTCTCGTCCTTCTCGTTTGCAATTCTCCCCGTTCACCTTCTGGTCGCACTAATAAACACCCCGTTGTAAAGAAGAAGAAGACGGCGGTCGGGTGGATGGTGAGCGGTCGAAAACAAACCGGAAGGCACGTCGAAAGTGGCGGCCGCCAAGCAGTTCGCCGAAACGCACGGCCGCCCAATCGAGCGATCGAATGACGCCAGTCACTCCTGATCAAGAGGCGTATAAAAAGAGATGAGCATTCCGATGCCATCATCACTTCCTTCGCTCATTTCAACTGCGAGTATCTGTTAATAATTCCCGCTGTTTGTAGAACGAAACGATGAACAACCGCCTGCTGCTGGTCTTCTCGCTCCTCGCCGCCGTCCTGGTGTTGATTTCGGCGGCCCCGTCTCACTCGTAAGTCTCGCGAGAAGAAGCGGGAGAATTGATTGCTTGCTTGCAGGCACTCCCATTCGCACGAACATCGCAAGTTCCTCTCATTATACACGTCTCTAATGAAATTTCTTTAGATCACCACCATCACTCGCACGAGCACGGCTGGGGCGGAGGTGGCTGGGGAGGAAATGGCTGGGGCAACCAAGGCGGCTGGAACCAAGGCGGCTGGGGCAATCAAGGAGGCTGGAATCGCCCTCAATGGCCGCAGTGGGGCAAGAAGTAGACGAGTGATCGCTTGACAACGAGAGACTATCCTTTCTGTTTGTTCCCATTGTACATCTTGATGCTCGAATAAACACACGGCTAATCGAAAGGTTGATCATCATTCTGTGCATTCACCTTTCTTTCACCGAACCCCGTTCATTTCATTCGGTCGCCTACTGGCGTCATGTGACCGCTGACTGTTGGTTGTGCTGTAAAAAGCAGCAGAAGACGACGGCGGCCGTCGAGAACAAACTGGAAAGCAGTCGGCAGTCGGTTCGTCGAATGCACGAAGGAAACGAACGAGGTGGTTCGCGGTTGCACAAGCCGAGGAGCGCGTTTAAGAGAAGACGGACGTGCAGACCGCATTCCTTTCGTTGCCGTCACTTTCTTCGATAGCTTTGAGTGTTGATCACTCCTGTTGTTTCAGCCATGAATAGCCGCCTGTTGTTGCTTCTCGCCGCCCTCGCTGCGCTGTTGGTCGCGACCTCGGCGGCTCCTCGTCACTCGCACAGGCAAGTTCACACCAAAAGACTCCATTGGATCGACTGCTCGTTTCTAGCCACTCCCACGAACATCATCACTCCCATTCGCACGAGCGCGATCGCCATGGCGGCGGCGGGCACTCGCCCTTCGGCATCGGCTTTGGACAGCCCTTCGGGAACGGCGGCTTGGGCCGACCGGCCGGCCCGCAATGGCCCAGCAATCACCCGCAGTTCGGTGGCGAGGGCGGTTTCGGCCGCAAGTGAGCACTCCACGCTGAACGATCGATCGTTTCGGTTTATTCCTTTGTACACTGAGCTCGAAATAAAGAGAGAAGAGGGATTAAAGCGCTACTGCGGAGAAGACCCGTGTGTTCGTCGAGAGGGGGAGTGAGTGGTCGTGTGTTCACTTGAACTGCTTCATCCCGTACGCCAACCGCTGCGATTTGCCGACCATCCGGCCGTAGAAGACGAGCCACAACACGAGCGACGAGATGATCACGGCGATTTCGAACTGCCAAATGTACGTGGGACCGCTCGCTGTGTACACGCGCCTAAACAAGCAAGAGTTGATCGACTGGCTCTCTTCGGTTGGGTAACTCACGTCAAAGCGATCGGTCCGACGATCGACATCAGCTCGCCGGCCACGATCATCGAACCCTGCATCGTTCCTTGCCTGCAAGCAAGTGTAGAGTGAGTGGACAAAAGAGAGTAAAAAGAACTCACTTAATGTCGCCCAGAACTTTAGAGAACAGCAGATCGAGGTTGATTTGACTCAACGGCATCGCGAAGCTGAAAGCCAACGGAATCAGTGAGGATCGCTCGAATCCTTCGCTCACCCAATGGTGGTGATCAGAGAGCCGAGGAAGAGCCACATGTTGACGCGCGGCGTCGTCGCGCACCACGCGAACTCGGGATTGCAGCCGACGAGTTCGGTGGCCGGGAAGCCGACGGTCGCGTTCACGCCGCTCGGCTTCGCGTACGGGATCGTTTCGGAGAGGAAGGGCCACGGGTAGCTGAGCAGGTAGGCGACCAGGAAGAAGACGAGAGCGATGATCATCGCGCGGCGTTCGGAGAGACTGAAAGCGAGCAAAGCGTTAAATTGGAAGGAGCGGAGGACGAACCGTTGCCGGAGGTTGAAGAAAATGTACACCAGGTTCCAGACGACGATGTTGACGCCGACTAGACCCATGACAATCGACTGAAACGAGTATAATTCAATCGACATTGATGTCTAATGGTTGTTTACGATGTAGAGGACGGCCTCCTGCGACGACCAGCCGAAAGCCGCCATGCAGTACGGGATTCCGATCGCTGAGAAGCTGACCACGACCTGCAAGAAGAAGGGATGAGTAGAGAATGCAATAAAAGGATCTCTTACCAGATTCAGAAGCATCTTCGTGTACAAACAGAGGGCAACGGCGACCCAATCGTATTTCGTCTCAACGGTGATGCTCGTCGAGCTGCTCGTGCTGCACTCGTCGTCCACTGCAAACCGTTGATGAAAGAAGGCCGAAACGGAAGAGGCTCACGGATCTTCACCGACGGAACGACCTTCTTGTAGCGCCGCATTCGTCCGTCGAAGAAGAAGACGAGCAGGAAGGCGCCGATGGCCGAGATGACGATCGTGAGCACAACGGGCGCCGTGTACAAATTCAAGTGGAGTCCGGCACCGATCGGGATGCCCGGGTACTTGAGGCCAGCGAAGCCGACCTGCGCCAACGGCCCAAGGAAGATGCCGATCGCCGGTGCCAGCGAGCAGATTCCGATGGCCTTCGGGCGGTCCTCCTCGGTGGAGGTCATCGCCACGTGCTGAAACGAGGTGGAATGAGTAAGGAGGAGCCGTGGGAAGCCGCTTACCGCCCGGTAGATGCCGGCCGCCCCGACGGAGACGCCGAGCGTGAACTCGAAGAGCGCGAACGCGACCTTGCGGCCCTCGACGTCCATCCGCTCGATGCAAAGGTAGAGGATGCAGGAGGCGATCGCCATCACCTTTCCGAAGACCATCGGCCATCTGCGGCGAGCGAGTGGGTTAAAGGAACGAAAAAGAAAGCGAACTTGGTGTCTTTGAGCAAATTCGACGTGTAGCCCGCGAGAATGCCGGTGATCGCGATCGCCAGGGAGGAGAGCGACTGGAGCATGCCGTAGTAGTTCTCGGAGACTAAAACGAAGAGGAGAATGTACGAGAGAACAGAAGGAAGAGGACGAACCACCGGGGATCGCGAACTTCATGAAGGGCCACAGGACGGGCGAGATGCAGTGCGTGTGGACACTTCCGATGAACGCAACAAAGGCCCCGATGTAGATCGAGCGCCAGTCAGTGCGCTGGACGGCGAAGTTGCCCTCGGCTGAACGGACGAAAAGGAGTGAGTGAAAGGAAGCGAGAACGAACCGTCTAGTTCGTACTCCTTCGGCTTCTTCTCCTGCGCGCGCCCGAACATCTCGCGGATCGACCGGGCTGCAACCGAAAGGAATGAGTGATCGGGAGGAGTCGAAAGAAGGTGAGGAGAACGCTTCATTGGAATGCGGAAAAGAATGCGCCTTTTTGGAGAGTGACATCAACCGAACGAAACACAACGAAAACAACGAAGTTTCTCGTCGTTCGTGATTCGACTTCCGTCCCGCCCGCCCCGCCCGCTTCGGTCGGCAACGTTCCCTCTCCGGTCGTTTGTTTTCCATTCTTTGGCCCGCATTTCCATCGAGCCGCTCGCCCGTTCGATCGTCTGACTGGCCGCTGAGTACACAGCGAGAGAGTGGAGTCCCGGCAACACTCGGATCATTCACGTGCTCCCCGAGCAGTCGGCGGAGGGATGAGTGGGCCGTTCGACATCTCCCGACCGATCCACAAGTCACTCACCGACGCACACGCCCTTGGAGCGGAGAGCGGAGTTCATTTCGGCGATCACCAACGGCGGGGATCGTTTGAGCGATCTGAAATGCACGCCCTTTCATCAAGAAGAAAGGTCTTCAAAACACGCGATGAAGTGAGTGAGCGAGTGGGTGTAAAGACGAGCGGAAATGATCTTCAAAAGAGGAGCGGTTTGTCGTCGAATTCACAGGTGTTCGCGCTGCTCGCGACCGACTGAACGGTCAGGAAAGAAGGCGGCAGCGCTCCCGTCTGGGAGTTCAACGAAAGGGCGCCAATTACGCGGAAAGCCGCTCGACCGCAAAGCTTCGAATTGCGGGCGACTCGGTCGGTCGAGCGCACGGGATTTGGCGACGCGAAACGAGCCGAGCGGCTCGCGCAATCGAATCGCAAATCCGCCGTCAGCACGCACGCGTCTTCCGGGTTCAACTACACGAACGACCTAACGGGCGGTCAGGAAAGAGACAGAGGAGGCAAAGGAGGAGATTGAACTCGACGACTCATTCTCCCTTCTCCCGTTTTGTCGTCGGATCCACGAAAGCGAGGGGAAGTCGGCAGTTCGAAGCAGACGGCGGGCGGGCGGGCGGCTGGAGCGAGAGCGGGAATGAAAACACCCGATCGCGCCGCCGATTCGATCGAACGAAAAAGGGCGGAAGAATGCTGCCGATCGGCGGAAGGGGAAGGCGGGCGTTTAATCGATCGGATTAGCCGCACAGAGCTGACACAAACGCCGCACACAAGCGTCAATGGATGAACGGGATGTCGGTGATGTGAGTCACACACAAGAGAACAACGGAAGTACGCCTCGATCTCCGCGCACTCCTCCGAAAGAAACTACAAACTACACACCTGCAAGCAGCCTCCTACGGTTGCTCCCGTCGTTTCTTGTCGGCGGGCGGGCGAACGAGCGTGTTTATCCACCGAATTCTTTCAGCAAACACGCCGCAAGCAGGAACGAGAACGAGCGGCCCAATTCGAGCAAACGACTACAGGCGGTACACTCGCTTGCGCATTGGGAAAATCGCCTTAAAACGGAGATCAATTGCGAGGGCGGTCGGTCGGTCGGTCGGGAGCAAAAAGCGGCGATCAGCCGGCGGCGATCGAACGGGTTTGAAGCTCCCGAATGACGAGTGACTGCTGGGGGCGCCCACTGCTTAAGTACCCTCCAACAACCGTTGACATGCAAACAAAGCGTCTTATCGTTATAACAAAGATTATTAGACGAGAGTCCAACTACACGCGGCCGAGTACTCGGCGTGCTTAAGCGGGACGTGTACTTGCACTCATAATCAGCACTCATAAGCGATTACTTCCGTTCGTGTTTCAAGTTCTGTTCGCAGTCAACAATCAACGATGCTTCTGATGAGTCATCCACTCGCTTACGCACCCACAACCGCATTGTCCTCTCGTTGATCTCGTTGTTTTCTGTGGGAAATGCAAATAACGCAGATTTTTAATGCTCCCCGCCGGCCGTCGACCGCGGCGGCTCGTCAAACTTCAAACTACGCGCTGGACGACGTGTTTTGTCGCATCAATCCGACGGTAATCCTGTTTGTCCAGCGAACGCCTGTTTATTTAACTCCATGCTCGTATTTAAATGAACTAAACAACTGAAAGGTGGGCGGGAAGGAAGAGAGGTCTGTACAATGCACGAACTAATTAGACGACGAGATCATTGGTCGGTTTCTTCGGCCTCCGTCGGCGAATTCGCGCTCTTCGGCCGCGAAGTCGCACAAACAGATCATCTCGTACGTGATCAGCCAGTCGATCGCCTCGTTCGCGTGCTGGTGGCCGTGCTTGGCGGTGATCTCCGTGTACGAGACGTCGGGCTTGCCCTCGTGACGGCGCTCGCGCATCCAAGTTAAGATCTGAACGAACGGATGGAATGAACGGAAGAGAATTTTCAACGGTCACTTACGTTCTGCGTCGTTTGGTCCAATCCGACGATTTCGCCCGCATTCGAGCTGCCGGCGGCCTGAAAGCGACGAGAAATCAATGGAACGAACGAGTGGAAGGGAAGCTTGCCTTTTGCTTCAAGATCTCCTTGAGCTTCTTGTTGATCTCCTGAAAACAAGTCGTTCGGCGAGAGAAGAGGAGAAACGACTCACTGTGTTGGCGATCTCGCGCGATTCCTCCGGGGTCAGGCCGGGATTGCCTCGGCACGTGGGCAGATGCGCGGCGTACTCGATGCGGCCGATCGCCGTCGGCAGGCGCTTGAACGTGCAGTTCGCGGTCGGACAGCCGATCTCCAGCTCGGACGGACTCGGTGGCGCTCATTCCGATCGGGAGTGCTGAAATTACGTCTTTTTTCGCTGGGATCGCTCCACAATGCGATGACTAATTGAGTTGCTTTCTGGGAACTCCCGATCGAGGACATGCTCTTGCTCTTTATTCCATCCGAAGGCAAACCGGAGAGAAGCGCGACGGAGCAGCCGACCGCGTGGGAAAGAGCAACTCGGCGGAAGAACGAGCGACAGAGCGCAAAGCCAAGAAGTGAACGCGATTATTCGCCGCAAACAGGCGACAGTCCAGCGATGGGAGGATCACTGGGGCAAAGGACAGTCGCTGGTAGTTGTTTGCGTGCCTTTCAGTGGTCATCATTCAACGGCACAAAGAACGACCGCAAAGCATCAAACCGACAATTTGTTTTGCACACCTGTTCGAGGCAGTCGGAAATTGTTAAACGTTTTGAAAGCAGATTTTTGTCTGTGCGTGGACGGACGAAAAACTTTTAAGGGAGGACGTTGCTTGCCCGCTTTTCCCTGCTGCTTCGAAGAACAGTTCGTTTCACTTGCCGAACGTCTGCTTGAACAAATCCGTACTCAATCAACAAGGCCGCTCGTCGTTTAGAGAAAACAAGCTTCCAACAGACGTGCCAGACATTTTTCAAATTCCCAACAAGTCCGCAAAGCCGGCGAGTGAACCGCCATTGAGGGCAGGATCGTGAAGAGCGGGCGAGTAGTGGACTGAACCTTTTTCTGCATTGTTTGTTTGCTCTTTGGGTCGAGCGCGTCATGCGAGGGCCCGCTTGGGCGCTCGGGAAACACACGGGCAGCCCGCGTGTGGAAAAAGAAGGCCGTTTGTTCGCACTTGCATTCGGAAAAAGACGGGCGGCGTGTGTCGCCGCGAGCGCGCTCATTCCTGCTTTTCCTTCCACGCGTTCGTCTTATTTTTGCGTCGATTTCAGGATTTCGATGGACACGAAGAAGCCGAAGATGCGGATGGATGCGCGCCGAGGGCTGCTGCGGCAGTCGCTGAACACCTACCTCCCCCTCAACAAACTGCCCGAAGGTTCCGAGTTCGTGCGGGAACGAGCCGTTCTTCGCTTTCGCGCTCTCCGAATGTTCTTCTGCTCCCGCGCTTTCTCGACTGCTTTCTTTACGCCGAGCGAAAAAAGGCAGTGGCGGAAAAAACGGACCGTCCCACTTGTTTGGATCGAAGAAAGCGACAAATTTTATTTGTTCTCGGCGTCGTTTGTCCGGGAGCTCAATGAACATCATTTGCGAGCGGAATCGCTGGTTCTTCTCCTGCAGTTGGGGCAGACGGACATTTGCTGCCTCGACTTGACCAATAACATGCTGACCGTCAACCATGCGTGCATTCGCAAGATCGCGTTTATTCTGTTAGGAGCAAAGGGTAAGCAAAAGAAGTTTCTTGTTTACAGTTCATTCTTTAGGTTTGCGGAACTTGGAGAGCGTCAACGTGAAGATAACACGCGAAAACGAATGGACGTGGTTGCTCCACCTTCTGCGCGACTTTCTGCCCACGTCCATCTCCACATTGACGTCCGATTGCCATCACGACTTCCTTCTGCTCGGGCAAAAACAGCCTTCGAAGCCAGCAGACGAAGTGAAACTGGATAGTTTTGCACCCAGACCTCAATGTACGTCCAGTTGTCACTTGTGAAACCCGGCGCTTTTCTGCAGATCTGGTTCCTCTCTTTCGATCGCCTGCACGCGTCATCATTGCTTACGACTGCTTAGCGAGCATGGCCGGCAATGGACCGTGAGTATGGAGTTTCTTGAGGCGAGAACGAGCGAGCTTTCAGCTTCGAAGTGAACGAGCACGTGGAAGAAGTGACCGTCCGCTGTAGTCGTGTCTTGCCGCCCTTCGATCCCTACGATGCAACTTTCAACTCGTCGGACTACGAGCAGAAAAAGCGGAAGTTCTGCAGCGCCGTTCAAAACTTGTGCTCGTTGAACGACAAGTTCCTTCTTCACATTCATTTCCGCTACTGCAAATACGAGGATCTTTCGGCAAGTTTTTGTCATTTCGGCCATGAAATTGTGGGCTTTCAGTGTGGACACGAGAAGTTCAAAAGCGATTTGTATCGTATGATTCATTGGTGCGAGCGGCTTGCGAAGGCTGCAAACCGAGCGGGCCATCCGAATGTGCAGATTTCGACGAGAAGCGTTCTGCCGTCTCTCAAAAAGACGCCGGTCTGCTCGCACGACCAAGCGATTGTTCAATTCTTCTCGATCGTTTAGAGCGATCACGAACAAGTGCGGACGGCCGCTACTCAGTTGTTCGCTGCGTTACCGAACCTCACGCACACGACCGAGAACTTCGATGCCCGCTTGGTGCCCGAATATCGTAGGAGCGACGATATCCTGGACGTCTGGACGTGGCAATCTGACGGGATCGTCTTGAACTTTGTTTTTTATGATGACCCATCGCCTTGAGTAAACTTGCTGTAAGGAAACGTGACAATAACTTGAAGAACTGAAAAAAGGAGGAGCGTGCATCACGTTTGAGGTAAACGAAACATCTACGACAGTGACGGTCCAGGAATCGCCGTTTTCTGATGTTTCGCTACCCCCGCCTCTACCTAATAGTTTCGTGAATTGTTTGTTGTGTTACAACAAACCATTTATAAAGATCAAAGCCTTCTCATTTGTCCTTTGGTCACACGAAGTGACCGACTGCCTTCTTATCTATCGAATCCTTCGCTCCAAAAGGTCCATCGTTGTATGAATTCGTTTATTTCCCTTCGGTTCACCCGTCTACTCGCTCGATCGTTCCCTTGAATAAGTCAAAAAACAAAGGCGTGTGCAAGAAACCAGTGGATTGAGAAGAACGATCAAAAGAAAGAACTCGTTTTAAAGTGAACGATCGCATTCGAGACGTCGATCAGGCGGCAGTCGGTACTCGCGAGCGAAAACGGCGCCGTGCGAGAGCAGCCCGCCGATCTCCGTCACGAGCCCGCCGACCACCGGAAAGATCGGCGACCACGCGATGTCTGTCCACGTTGTGATCAGGATCCCGTTCGGCTGCAACAGAAGACACAAATGATTGGTGCCAGTTTGTTTTGAGACCAGCCCGTGACGGCGCTTCGCGCCGTCCCCAGCTGGGGGAGTCGTTAGACTGGTGCGTATCGAATCCTTTTGTCGACTTCGTTCGGCAAACCACGTGCTCGTCGCAACGGGTTAACGCCGAGTCGTGTTTCACTAACGTTCAAGTTTAATGAAAGTATGGCGAACGGGCCGCTACTCAGCAGAAACGACTTTGACCGTCCATTACGCTCTGACGGTTCCATGGAAAACCGATCCAAACCGCGAAAGCCGCAGGAGAATGCAGTCTTTAAGTACAACAGCGCGCACAATGCTACCTACCACGCGCAACCAACGTCTAGCAGGCTGTTTTGGATCCTAGCAAGCGTAAAAAGTGAGTGGTGGTTGCAGCGCCCGGAGAAACCGACCGCGAAGCTGGGGGCAGGACCCCACTACAAAACGATGCATTACTCCTCGACGATCAACCGTTTAAGAAATCTGAAACGGTAGTTAGAAGGGCAACTACGTGTTCGACATTTCTGCCAAGTTTCAAAAGAATCGGTCCATTCACTTCCGAACCCGCCCGGTTTTTGTGCGATATCAGGGGTCTCTTTCGCGCATGTCGCAGTGGCCAAGTGGGCCAAAAACGAAAACAAACTGCACATAGCTGGAAAGCCCGGATTCTGCGCCTTCGACAGAGCCCACATTCATGTCATGACGTCAACAGTGAGATGAGAACGACGGATTTTAGGTTGGCCGGAAGTTTTGAAATCGACACACAATTTTTCTCCGATTTATACGTCTTCGTATTTGATGCAAGCAACACGAAACCGGCCGCAAACGAAGCGCAAGACCTTTTTCTAGAAACCATTTGTTGGGTTTGCCGAATAAAATTCGGACAGCCGAGAACGGCGCCTCCGAGTGTGGACCTCTTCGATTTTCCGCCTCACTTTTTCGACTTTGGGCGATCACAACTTTCTTCAACGACGTTTCCTGATGATGCGGTCAACTGGTAAAATGTTCCTCGTTTCAAGGCGCATCTTTTCGTCCACAGGGCGGGTGAATTTGGCCGTGCGCGAAAAACGGTACGGCGCGGAACGTCGGCACGGAACGTTGGACGTGCCCGCCGCCGATCGAAATGCACATTTTCGGACTTCGCGCATGCGAGTTACTCTAGCCAGAAAAAATTTCAGATCGATTGGACCAACGGCTAAAAAGTTGAGGGTGCGGAGGGGACTGACAGACTCACCGGTTAGCGCCGTTTACGGGGGGATAAGCGAACATAAACAATAGGACAAGGCAGCAGCCTGGTGGCCTTTCTCTTGTAGTTGCCTCGATTTACTGCCGAGCCAACAGAAATCCCTCCTCGACCAGTGTACTATTCAAACACCCTCTCCGCAGATGACTGCTCACCTTCGTGTCCTTGGCCTCAACCAGCGAGCGGGCGACTCGTGCCCGTCCGCTCAGTCGGCCTTCGCAGACGGTCGTGCCGCTCAGCCGCAGCGTCGTTCCCTCGTTACGTTCACCCGTTTGATCTTCCTGAAGCTCGACTGAATGAAGTGGAAACGGAGTGGAGCTAACTAAAGGCGTCGGATTCCCGACAAACACCAGCGGGTAGCGTTGCTCCAACTGGCGGCCGTACACGCGCTGTCGTCTTTGCGCACTGCAAAGAAGCGGTGAGTAAAGACGATGCAGATTGGGCTGCGTGGCCGAATGGCGATCGCAAATGACTGCCGGCTAGTTTTTCCGTCTTCTGCCCGGACACTCGGCCCGAATCTACCGAACGCCCGACCGCAAACAAACAAGCAGGCTCACCGAGAGAGAACACTCGTGTCGCCCCGCTCGACGAGTGCCTCCAACTCCCACTGCGTCAACTGAAAGACGACCTCCGGTTGTTTGATCACTCGCTGCAATCAACTGAGAGAATTCGTCTGCTTTCGGCCCTCCACTCCCCTCCTCGTGCAAGCGGCGACCCAGCTTCTTAAAGCAGTTCCGAATGAGCGACGTGCCGTGAACGAACAGGTTCTTGGCGGCTTCCCGCGACTGCACCGAGCGGTGGGCGTGCGGGATCAAGTGCCGCAAGAGCGCCCGCTGAACGGCGCCCAACGGGACGTCCAAACTGCCGACCAGGCGGCTTAAATCGGCGACCACTTTGCGCCCGACCCTCTACTCCAGCTGCGCGTCGGCGAGCATCGACTGCAAGTGGATCTTTTGTTAATTGTCGGGGGCAGCGTTCTTAGTTGGGGGTCCACTTGAACGGTCACCTCTTTTGTAACACGGCTGTCTGATGCAAGAGACCAAAACGCCCAAGGAACACCCGAGAAACGCTTCAAACAAGACTGTAACACACAAACCTTGACGGCGGCGACCAACTGCTCGTGATCGTCGCCCCACGGCCGCCCGACGAGCAGCAATCCGTGGAGGCCGCGATGTCCGTGATCCCGCAGGAAGGCGCGCACCGCTTCGCCGCACTCCGAACGATCGGCGCGCAGGAAGGCGACCGCCTCCGCCGGGTCCTTCGAAAGCCTCCAATCGCTCGCGAATCGTTGGGTTCGATTTGCTTGCAGGGCGATCTTCTGCAACAAACGAGCGATCGATCAAGAACGAGAGCTTCTTGTCGGTTACGCGCAAAGAAACCGGAATGTCGCCGCTGATCAGCCGGTGCGGGTTGTTCGAGTAGACGGTCGCGATGCTGTTCAACAGCTTCGAGTCCAAATCTTCTGTAAGAAATTACAATGAGTAAATCGAAGGCACGAATGCCTACCGGAATCGCCCTTCATGATCATGGCGACGAGAACGTAAGTGATGCTCGAAACGACGGTAATCGTCGAGTGGAGTTCGATCACCTAAACGAAAAAATGATGAGGATTCTCTGGACCGCCCTCACTCGAACGAAATACCTACTCCAGCTGCAGGCGATCGGCGGCGAGAATCCCGCGCGGGTCCTCGGGGACGGTGCAGAGCTTCATTTCGTCGTGTGCCGCTCGCAGTAGGCAGCCGGCGACGTTGTACTCGGGAATTCGATTCTTTTTCACGTCCTCCCAGTTCCTCAACAGGCTCTAAAGAAGGATTGAATGGAGGCGGAGGAGGAGAGACCTCGAGAGCGTTCAAGAACGCTCGCTGTCGAAAGATCATGACGCCGCCGTGCGTGTGCCGGTAGATCACCTCCTGCTCGACGCTCATGCACGAGAAGATCGTCTGCAAGGAGCTCGAAATGAATGGGAATGGGAGAGAACACACGTGAATCGTCCGGTCATAGGCAATCGCTAAGGTGAAGCAGCCGAGCGGCGAGAGCGGCACGGGCATCACTTTCCTTCAAACCTTTCCATTGATCACTCCTGAATCGAATGCTTGCTCGAGATTGGCCATGCTGAAGATCGCCTTCTGACTCAACGCGGGCGTGTCAACTCGTGCTCCAGCTCCCACTCGGACTCCAACTCAAGGCCGGTGACGTTCCGCGATTGGGCGACGAAGAGGGCGCTCGATTAGAAGACGAACTCGAGGTCTTGCGGGTGATCGAACACGCGCTCCAGGTAGACGGCCGCTTCGGCGATTCGAAGACACGAATTGTCGTCCAAGAGTTCCGGTCCGGTCTGCAAACGGGCACGAATGAGCGGAAGGAAGGCGGAAAGGACGGACTTTTTCGACGACCCGCATGTCCCGTTTCGAGATCACCACTTGTGTGGGGATTGCTTGGCCTGGAGAAGGGCAGTGTGTGAGTGGAAGGAAGGAGCGAGTGAGTGGACGAACCGCCCACGAGTTTCTCGCCGTCGCCCTCCACAAAGTTGATGACAACGCGCGACGGGTCGCCTCGCACGAGGTCGTTAGTGAACACAACGCCTAGAGCAATGTTAGTGACAATTGAGATCACTTGCCGGCCACTCCGTCGACGATCATCTCCTGCACGACGACGGCCACCGGCGCGTTCAACGGTGGTTGTGCTCCGAGCGGTAGCTGAGGACCTCTCGCCGGAAGTTCGACGCCCAGCAGTCGAGCACACGCGTGCAGATCTTTAAGACCAACAAATTATTTCGTTTGGAGTTTGCGGATATTGGACAGTCTAAAGGTGGCTGCGAAATTGCCGGCTAAAGCCTTCGAATTTGCCGCTGGACTATTGAGACAACAGTGGATCGAACGCAAAAAACCCACTTCAGAGACCGGCACGTGCAAAATGGACTCCAGCTGGCCGGCGCTGCTCAACTCCGCCCCGTCCTCGCCGACGAGCGGACGGCAAAAGCGGATTTCGTTCCGTCAACCGTCGAACAGCCGCTCCAGCTGCTCTTCGATCGAAGCGCGCAGTTCGGCGTCCAGTTCACTCCCGGCGAAGAGTCCCTGAGCTCTGAAGCATTGGGACTGATCCGAGCAATGATTCGGGCAACGCACTGCTTTTCGATCGCCTCGAAATGTCGGTTGTTGTCGCTGAAGAACAAAAATCGTGATTGGAACGAGAAGAAATGAGCGCTTGCTTGTCGATCGCTTCGACGAATCTCCGCAGTTGGTCGTGAGAGCGGAGGTGCTCGCGGAAGGCGGCGACCGTGAGGACAAAGCCGGCGGGAACCACGAACTGCAACGACCGTCCGTTGAATGCTTTCTTCTCTTCTCGGCCACCTTGTGCTCGACGACGCGCATTTTGGCCAAATTGGCGCCTTTGCCGCCGGCCAGCGCGGGATCCGTGCAGGCGCGATGGGTGAACGGAAGGAGCGGGAGCGAACGCTCGAATTCGTTCGCCGTGTACTCTGCAGCACACACGATCCTCCTCCTCTCAGTCAAATGAACCAACCGTACTCCCGATGGTGCAGTGGGTTGAGCGGCGGAACGACGGGATCGCCCTCCACGAACCACGTGCAGCCGCTCCACTCGGCGCTCAACAGCCGGCTAAACTCGAGGTTGACGGACGAGCCGTTCGAGAAGCGAAACGAGGGGACGGCGAGGTGCTCCACTTCGTCCTTGCCGGCCGAATCCAACGGTTCCTCGTGGCAGTTGGGGAGGAAGCGGCGCCCGAATTCGAGGATTGCCGCCAAGTTCTCCACCGAAAATTCGAAGTGCGCCGTCCGCTCGCCGTTTTCAAGCATTTCTTTTGATCACTGCTTCTGCTCGGTTCCTTACAAGCAGCAAAGCCGTGGTGACGTTCTCCAGACGAACACGAGACGGTCGGGCGTCCTTCCGCAGCCGAAATCCCCGCAAACCGATTTCTGTTGGCTGCCGGCCGTCCACGAGCAGCCGCCCACGAAGCACGCCTCACTACACGTTGTCCCTCGACTCTTGAAAGCTGCAGGGCGGATTGAAAGAAGGAAGTGGAGGAGACGAACGTCGCGAACAAATCGGAGCGCTCACTCGCAGCCGCGTGCTTCGCCGCGACGCCGAACGGAACGTCGCGCGCGAAAAAGTGCGCGTCGGAGATCGGCAGCCACCACGCGCGCCAGTCGACGAATCGAAGTGCGCCGTCCGGGCCACTGGAAAGGAGCGAGTGGGAGGAAGGCGGGAAGGTAGCTGGACGCCGTTCAGATGCAATTTTTTGCGTGGTTCAGTGGCCAAGCGAATGGTATGCCTGGCAATCTTCTTCCTTGACCACTGGACCACAAGATTCAAACTTGCACCCGATCTTCCAACAGCCAATCTCTCGAAACGAACCGAAGATCCCCGCGGAACGTGATCCTCCATTGGCTGAACGGTTCGCGCAGCTCCAGCCGCAGCGGCCCGCAATCCAACAGGTGGGCGGCGGATCGCCGCCGCGGTCGCCTCAAAACGCCGTCCGGCAGCACGAACTCCTGGCCGCCCACCGGGAGCAAAAGGAGAGCGGAGACGGTCGTCGGCGAAGTGCGCACTTGAAGAAAGACGGTCGTTTCGTCTTGGCAGCCTTCGAAGAGGAGTTCTTCCTGCAATCCAACGAAATCAAACGAATTCTTCTGGTTGAACGAACCTCCTCGTGGTCCAAACGCTCCAGCTCGAAGTCCTCGGCGTTCGGCCCATCGGCGAGGGCGGCGAGATCGCGGCGGCCCGGCCGGCGGTACGTGAACGTCGCCTGGAGCCAAAAGACGACGAGGTAGACGAGCTGGAGAACGCGGCGTTTCGCTCGTTCCAACATTCCGTCCGTTCGTTCACTCTTTCGGTTGTTCGTGTGTTCAAAAGTAGAAAGCTTCGAGTCAGTCGGGCGAGTGAGTGGCGAACGGAAGAGCGATAAGAAGCGCCCGTGTTTCAATTCGGGCGAATTTCGGCTGTTGATTCTTTTCGTCTTCGGTGGTCCAGCAATCCACTTGTTCTTTCGCTATGTAGGCGGCAGCTTGACACTTGGAGTTGCTAAAAGGCGGCCAGCTTTGTTATGATTGCGCGAAGAAAAGAACGTCGCTCGTGCATTCAAACCGAAGAAAACAAGTCCTAAAGTCTGCCCTCATTCAGCTGACTGTTGAGGCATGAAAATCGCGGAGCGGAAGGAAGAACGGAATTTCTTGAGTTCAATAACAAAAGGGCGTAAATCCAGTTGTCAAAACGAGAGAGGAGGGGCTCATGCTCGCGCGAAGGGGATCGAAAGAGAAATTCGGCGGCCGTATAGCGCTCGACCGATCGCCTTTAGCGGTGTCCCGCTTCAAGCGTTCCACACTCACCGACGAGCCGGCGGGCAGCAAACATATCGTTCGTTCCGTGAGGTTCACAGCGAACGTTTACTTACGAACGAATAGTCAGAGAAACAACCCACGCGTTGGGAGGAATTATTTATTTCTCGTTTAGCCGCAGTACGAAGAGGATAAACAAAGGAACGGAACAATCGACTTGGAGATTCAATCAGAATGAAGAGAACAGCAAGAGGATGGAGGGAAGGCGCTCCGTTGCTGAACGCGCACACTGCCGACGGGACGGCGCGCCGTGGAAGCCGCGCTGCATCGAGTGGAGGACGTTGAGAAGGAAGTCGGCGAACGGCAACTTCGACGGCCGCTTCCCGATCTCGTTCAGCGGCGGGATCGTCTGCTCGCCGTCGAGCGGAGTTCGGCCAGCGAAGTAGCGCAGCTCGTTGCCGTGCATGTTCAACTGCAGGGTCACTTTTTCGTGGAGCGGCGGCTGCAGAACAACGAACGATTGAATGGAGGAAGGGAGGGGACGAACCGGCGGGATTTCCTCCGGTCAGACGGCCTCCAGCGAGCGGCACGTCTGCTCGAAGGACGCCTGCTCGCGCGCTTCGTGCGCGGCGATCACCTGCAAATCGAACGAAATCGAGGATCATCGAATGAAAGGGAACTCACGGCCTCGAACTGCTGCGGGCGGTGGAAGAGGTGATCCTCGTTGCAAACCATCGAGCCCCCGATCCATTGGAGCGAAATGACGGCAGAAAGACGGCGGGAGAAGAGCGAAATCGAAGGGATGCAACAAGCCCGCTTGCTCGCATGTTCATTCGACAAACGGCATGTGCGTGTGGGCAACAATTTATTTAACAAATCGGGAACAACAAATTCACACGTTCGTGAAGAAGAGGTCGGTGATCTCGCTCTTGCTGATCATCCCGTACGTGATCAGCCAGTCGATCGCCTCGTTCGCGTGCTGGTGGCCGTGCTTGGCGGTGATCTCCGTGTACGAGACGTCGGGCTTGCCCTCGTGACGGCGCTCGCGCATCCAAGTTAAGATCTGAACGAACGGATGGAATGAACGGAAGAGAATTTTCAACGGTCACTTACGTTCTGCGTCGTTTGGTCCAATCCGACGATTTCGCCCGCATTCGAGCTGCCGGCGGCCTGAAAGCGACGAGAAATCAATGGAACGAACGAGTGGAAGGGAAGCTTGCCTTTTGCTTCAAGATCTCCTTGAGCTTCTTGTTGATCTCCTGAAAACAAGTCGTTCGGCGAGAGAAGAGGAGAAACGACTCACTGTGTTGGCGATCTCGCGCGATTCCTCCGGGGTCAGGCCGGGATTGCCTCGGCACGTGGGCAGATGCGCGGCGTACTCGATGCGGCCGATCGCCGTCGGCAGGCGCTTGAACGTGCAGTTCGCGGTCGGACAGCCGATCTCCAGCTCGGACGGGTCGGCGCTCATTGTGGTTGGGAACTGTAAACAAAGAGGGAAGGGTGGGTTAGAGCAACAATCACTGCTGGCACCAGCCGATGCCACTCACTGACCAATTATTTAATTTTGATGCTCATAATCTCCGCAGATTTCAGAATCTGCGAAAAATCTTGATGAAATTCAAAAGACATCCCAATAGACGGGATTTTGCTGGGGTCGACCAGCCGGACGCTCATTTTGAAGTCCTATGCGGGGAGGTCTAGGCAAAAACGATACGAACGGGGTAGTTTGGATCTTAATCATCGAAATATGTCCGAGATTTCCAGCGAACAACATCCAAAGAAGCAAATAAAAACAACGCCGACTGCCGCCGAACGCGCGCAGAACGACGCGAAGCGGAGCGGGCGGAAAGAGCGGAGTGCCCCGCCATTGATTTTCTCGCCAAAGACGCTTTTCGCTTCTGCTCGTGGCCACGGCTTGTAAATTGAACGAATCGACTGCTAATTGAGTTCATTTCTCGTGCAAACCTCAACGATGAATCGTTTACACACATCAGTGAATAAGAAACGATAGCACGGCACATACGATTGAATTTCGATGGCTTTCGGGCGGTCCTCCTCGGTGGAGGTCATCGCCACGTGCTGCAGCAAAGTGGAATGAGTACAGGAGTAAGGAAGGAATGAACGAACCGCGCGGTAGATGCCGGCCGCTCGCACAGAAATGCCGGTCGAGAACTCGAGGATCGCGACCTTTCGGCCTTCAACGTCCATTCGCTCGATGCAGAGGTAGAGGATGCACGAGGCGATCGCCATCACCTTTCCGAACACCATTGGCCATTTGCAACGAGCGATTGAGTTAGTGGAACGAAGAGGAGAGCGAATCGTATGGTGGGCGGTCGACGTGTGCGGACATTCCAGATTTTAATCGTCGTAGCGTAAAGAAAAAACCTTCTTTCCGGCCTACAACTGCAGGTGTAGGCCGTGGTTTGTCTGCGATCGATTTGCTTGGCCGGCGGAACATCGACAAGATTGAGGGTTGCTGTTTCGTTGCATGCTCGACGCACGTGCTAAAGACGTTGTTTGAAGAGAATGGCCTCTTTTATGGCTTGCATCGAAGGGCTACCGTTTGTTCTTCAGCTTTGAATTCTACACTATAAACAGAGTCAGGAATTGAAGTAAAACGAAATTTATTCAATGAACAAGCAACAAACGATCACTCCTCTCCTCTGCCCATCGAACACAAAACGCCGTTGGTGAAGGAGCAGCAGAAGAACTCCTCTTCGTGTCCCTGCTCGCCATTCGAAGTCACGCCGTAGACGAGAGAGTCGGGCATCGGCTGTTCGTGGACGAGGCGCAGCGAGGGCCTCCGCTCGACGATCGCCCAGCCGCCGTACATGCAGGCGACCAGGAGCCGGTCGTCCTGCACTTCGAAGTCCCACACGCCGCCGTTCAGCTTAAAGAAGCGGAGGAATGAATGAAAGGAAAGAGAGGACGTTCCTTGATCGAATCGATGGGAGCGTCCAGCTTCCGCACATCCAACAAACAGAGGTGCTCGTCGTTCGTGATTCGACTTCCGCCCCGCCCGCCCCGCCCGCCCGGCAACGTTCCCTCCCTCCCGGTCGTTTGTTTTCCATTCTTTGGCCCGCGTTTCCACCAAGCCGCCCGGCCGGCCGATCGTCTGACTGGCCGCTGAGTACACAGCGAGCGAGTGGAGTCCCGGCAACACTCGGATCATTCACGTGCTCCCCGAGCAGTCGGCGGAGAGATGGGTGGGCCGTTCGACATCTCTCCGACCATTCCTCGACGAGCCGCATTTGGAAGCCGTGAACGTGAAGATCTCACGAAATGGCAGGCACACGTGGATGTTCCATGCTCTTCGCGACCTTCTGCCCACGGCTATCGGCAAATTTCAGTTCAACAGCCATAACGACTTTTTCTTCTTTGTCGAAATACGCAGTTGAAGTTGGCAGAAAGAGCGGAGTTGAATTTTTACTTTTGGCGAACGGAACGTACGTGTAGTTGTCGTTGTGAAACAATGATTTCCTTTGGACCTTGGTCCCGTCTTCCGATCGCTTGCTCGAGTCATCGTCGATACAGATTGCGTGGAGAGTTTTGCAGCAAACGGGCCGTAAGTTTGGGTCGACGGGCACGTGAACAAACACTCTTACAGCTTCGAAGCGAACGAACACGTGGAACGAGTGGTCGTTTGGTACAACAGGCGGTCGTAGTTGTCTTCTTCTAGCACAGCGCTCTCCGAGCGGTCCGATTACGAAGGAAAAGCGGACACTTCACACCGCGATCCAGAACTTGCGCTCACTAAACAACGAGTTCCTTCTTCACTTTCGGCATATAGAGCTAGGATGTAAGGATTTTTCGGTGAGTTCATGTTTATGAACTAATGCGAGTTCAATGTGGACGCGAGCAGTCCCACGAATACTTGTCTCGTACGATCGCTTGGTCTCAAGGGCTTACGGAAAGCGCAAAAAGTGCGGGCCATTCGAACGTGCACATTTCGATGGACATCCGCCTGCCCAACTCAAAGAAGAAGCCGGTAGATTTGCTCATTTTGTCGATTCCGCCTTGATTTTGAGTGTTTAGAGCGATCACAAGCAGATGCGTGCCGCTGCTGCTTCGTTCTTCCGCGAACAACCAGACTTCACGCACACGACCGAAAACTTCGATGCCCACCTCCTTCCCAAATTCTTCCTGGTAAGCGAGTCGATCGTTGACGTCTGGACCGGTCGATCGGACGGAATCACCGTCAACTTTGTTTTCATTGAGAATCTCGGCAATTCGTACTTTCTTTAATAAAACGACGAGATAATCTCATTGTTTGTTTATTTAACTCCATCCTCGTACTTAAATCGAACTAAACAACTGGAAGCTGGGTGGGAGAACGGAGTGAACAGGGGGGCTGTACAATGCACGAACTAATTAGACGACGAGATCACCGGTCGGTTTCCTCGACTTCCGTCGACGGATCGCCGCACTCGTCCGCCGGCTGCTCGTCGGCGGGAACGGCGACGAGCCGTTGGACCGGCGGGAGGCCGAGCGCCTCGACGAGCTCGTTGTAGTTGGCGTCGTGCGCGTCGCGGTCGTTCACGATCCACTCCATCGGCTGGCGACGGAGCGGCTCTTCCACGCGGTTCTGCTCGATCATTTGCTGCAGCTGGAACACAACCAACGAAAAGAATTCAATAGAACAGAGAGAACCCACCTTCTGCTTCAGCTCGAACGTCTGCCGCACGTTCGTCCGCATTTCCTCCGTTCGGTTCGTGATCTGCAGCCGAAGAGCAAATAATTGAATTGATCGAAGAAGAACTCACTTTGTTCACGCGCTGCTTGCGCGAAAAGATGAGAAGTTTGCGGTGAATGCGGGAGATTTCGGTCGCTTCGCTCACGTCCGCCTCGTCCTCGTTGCACGCCCGAAGGGAGGAGTTCGCTCCGCTTCACGTGCTTCTCGATCAGCTCGTCCAGCGGATCCACGGCGCGCATTTCGGGCGACTCGGCCGTCGGCCGGAACGCCGCCCGCAGGAAGGCGCGCAGTTCGTCCGCGTGCTCCGCCACGTCGATGAGCTTCGCGCCGTCGTCCATGGCCGCGTCGTCGACGAGCAGGCGGCCATCCGAGCGGACCGCCGGCGGAAAGCCGACGCCGCGCAAATTGCGAACGTTTGGCCAAACGCCCCGCCAAGCGGAATTTCCGCCTCGGAAACCGGCCGCTCGATGGTCGCGGAGAGGAGGCGGGATGAATGGAGCAAAGGAGAAATTACTGTAAGAACAGAACGAAATGAATTCGAAGCAGTCAATGCAAAGCGAGAGAACAACGAAGAGCACTCATTCGTGCTTCAGACGGGCGATCGGGCGGCTGGCGGTCGAGTGCAGCGAGCAAGGGAGGACTCGAGCAACGAAGAGGACTTCAGCGACGGAGTGAACCCAAAGGTGAGTCCATCCGATGGGTTTCTTTCGTCATTTCGCCCTCCGATCGCCCGCAATCGTTCCCCGTTGTTCCCAATCGCTTCCGCTCGATTGGTTCCTTGATTGCGTTTCGTTGATGAACTCCCGGTCTCCCGAATTGATTCGCCGAGTGCGCGCCGTCGGAATGCGCTGGACCACGTGGCGAAATCACGTTCTCCCGATTGCGCGCGTGCCGATCGTTCGATTTCCGCCTTCCGTCCGCCCGCCCGCCCATTCCAACGAATTCGGCGGTTTCAAAAGCCCACAGCCATCGGTCGATTAAAAGGCGGAAGGCCGGCCGGCGAGTGTTCAATCAACTCGTTGCGGTCGTCGCACTTTGCGGATGGCCGGCGGCTGTTTCGTCGGGCGTTTCGTCGACGAAGCCGACGGGCGTGAAGACGATCAATCGACGAAGCAGAACGAAGAAGAAAGGCGGCCGCCGCTTCTGCTGCTGCGGTCGTTTTACAACGCCGAACGCCCCGCGATTTCACTTCTTCTTAACCGCCGCTCCGCAACGTTCTTCGTTCCTTCCGCCTGCGCGCACTCGTCGCTCGTTGTCTCGCGCGTAGTCTTTGACCCAATCGACCGACCCGACGGCAAACTTTTTTCTTTTCGCATCGGGCGTGTTTTAAACGACGCTCCCCAACTGTTGCGAATCTCATTGTGTTTGCAGGCAACGTCCAGCTGTTTGCTGCGCCCACTGACTCCATCGAAGATTACCGTACACCGTTGCAAAGAATGAAGTCCCTTCCGCTCCTCGCCCGCACCTCCACGATCACCACGCGGATCCACCGGACGAATGCGACGAACGTGAGTTCTTTGGCCTGCTTTACGCTTATTTTCATCCATGTGCTTGAGGTCGGAGCTTCGTACCGCTTCCTCCAGTACGTGGCGAACGTCGAGCAGCCGCCCAAAACGCTGATCACCGGCGGCTTGGGCCAACTGGGGCGCAGCTTGTGCATGATCCTTCGGTTCGTCCCACTTCCTCTCTTCTAACCATTCGATTGATTGCAGGAACATCTATGGAGCGGACAGCGTCCTCCTCACGGACATCTCGAAGCGACCGAGCGAACTGAAAGAAGGTGAGTGGGCGCAAATGAGAGAGGGGATGATCGCATCCTTCTTGCAGTCCCCTACTCCTACCTGAACATCCTCGACCAGAACTCGCTGCACGAGGCCGTTGTGAACCACAACATCGACACGATCATCCACTTCAGCGCTCTCCTTTCCGTAAGCCGGGGATTCGCTTCAAACCTCGAGCTTGTCCGTTGCAGGCCGTGGGCGAGAACAACGTCCCGCTGGCGCTGCAAGTGAACTCGCACGGCGTGGAGAACGTGCTGGAGGTCGCTCGGTGGGTTCCCGATGGTCTGGTTCTCCTCATCCCCCTTCTTTCAGTGCCCACCACCTGAAAGTGTTCATTCCGTCGACCATCGGCGCGTTCGGCCCCTCCACGCCGCGCCAAATGACCCCCGACCTGACGCTCCAGCGCCCGCGCACCATCTACGGCGTTACGAAGGTGTACGCCGAGTTGTTGGGCGAATACTACCACTCTAAATTCAACGTTGACTTCCGCTCTCTTCGTAAGCATTCGTAGATTGATCTAAAGTGTTCATCTCTCGCTCCATTGAAGGCTTTCCGGGGATCATCTCGGCGATCCAGCCGGGCGGCGGCACCACCGACTACGCGATTCAAATCTTCTTCGACGCCCTCACCACGGGCCGTCACGTGTGTACGTCCCCTGCTGCTTTCTACCGGCTTCTAATCGATCGTTCGTTCGTTGCAGGCTATCTCCGCCCGGACACCCAACTGCCGATGATGTTCGACGAGGATTGCATGGCTTCGGTCGTGCAGGTGATGAACGCGCCCTCGAACGCGCTCCGAATGCGCACGTACAACGTCACCGGCTTCTCGTTCACGCCGGCCGAAATTGCGGCCGAGATCCGCAAATTCCTGCCCGATTTCCTCATCGAGTACCAAATCTGCCCCGTGCGGCAGGCCATCGGTTCGTTCTCTTTGCTGAAAGCAGTCGGTTGATCGTCGTGTTGCAGCGGACTCGTGGCCCCGCTCGCTGAACGACCAGAACGCACGCGAGGACTGGGGCTGGGCGCCCGAGTACGACCTCTCGAACACCACGCGCCTGATGCTGCAGCTCGTGAACGACAAGCTGAAGGCGGCCGAGGCGGTGGAGCCCAAGGTCGCCGCCATGTGATCCCGCTACTCACTTTTCCGTTCCGTTCGCTCGTTCCGTTCCGCTTTGTTTCGGTGTTCCCCTCGATCTCACTCGTTCCCCCGCGTTCTGCTCAATCCGATAAACGGCGTTCAGAAAGCAGTTTATTTTGTTGAGCAAACAAAGCTACAAATGGCAAGAAAGAAATGTATGGAAATTAAATTGATATTCAAGCAGGAGATGTCGTTTTAGTTCGGACAGCAGATGCGAGTAAGAACAGGCGGGAGCACCGGCTTCAAATCATGAGCATCCAAACTAAAGGAAGAACAGTTGAATAAAACAATACGAGACTTACCGAAGAACAACGCAAGGAGAATGACAAAAATCAACGCACCAATGTCTTGTCTAAACCAACGTTGTCATTCACGCCAAAACAATCAAATGGAACTTGCGCTTTCTCATCTGCTAGCTGCTCATGCTCTCGCTCCCGCTCAGCTCGTTTCTCTTCCGCCTTGTCCCTCTCGTATCGCTCGATAAACGCATGGATAGTTTCGTTGGCATCGTCCGTCTGGACTTCTGCTTCTGGCATCGCGCCGTTGGCCTAAGCGCGGACATCTAATGGCATCCGCCTGACCGCTTGTGAAAACACAGTAACTGCCATCGATTACAGCGAGTTGGGAAAGGAGCAAGCCGTAACAAGTAGCAAATGAATTTGCTCTTTAAAATGATCGTTTGTTTTAACAAAAGAGCCCGTGGTTAAGTAACGTAATCGAGTGTTTGCTGGCACTCGTTAGATCACGTGTTTCGGCATTCAGCAGTGGAACAGAGCAGACTGCTATGCAAGTCGAAATGAGTACCAAGCGTAAAAAGCTTCTACTGATTGCCTTGCAATCCTGTTTACGAATTTGATCCGTCTATACAAGTCTGACGTTCTGCGTTCGTTTCTGTTCAGCGTGATCAATAACGGGTGAGAAGTCTCGTTTATACAAGCCACTACTCGGAAACTAAACACATGTGAAGCACTCGTCAGCCAAAAGCCGAGCCGACGGCCGAGTTCGCGATGCCCGCCGCCGCTCCGTAGGCGCCTCCGCCGTAGTTCGATCCGTAGCCACCACTTCCGTACTGGCCGCCTCCATACGAACTTCCGTAATTCCCGTACTGTCCTCCTCCGTAATTCGACCCGTACGAACTGCCGTAATCTCCGCCTCTACCGCTGTACCCGCCGCTCTCGTAGTTCGAATAGCCGCCTGAACTGTACGCAGGACCACTCGACTCGAACCCTTGAGAGGCCTGCAAAACACTCGCATTGACTCAATTTATTTTCAAACGACTGACCTGAACAGTGTGCACCTGCTGGTCGGGCACAAACTCCGTCGAGTAGGGCCGCGAGACGGTGCCCTGCTGCGGGATCAACTCAACGGTCGTGCGGCGGATCACCGGGCGGTAGAGCTTGTGGCGGATGACGAAGCGGCCGTTGATCACTGCAACGAACACACGAATAAAATAAGTGAATAGAAGAACGCACCATTCTGTTGTGGCTGTTGATAGGTGGGCTGATATTGAGGCTGATAGTTCTGGTAATTCGAATAGTCCTGGCCGCCGCTGTAGCCGTACTGTTGGCCTCCGTAACCGCCGCCTCCGCACGCGTCGCAGCCGCCTCCGCCGCCTCCGAGGCCGCCGAACAGGAAGCCGTCGATCGGGAGCGCGAGGGCGAAAAGAAGCGCGCAAGAAAGTCGACGATTCATTTTGATCGACGGTCGTCAACAACCGAAAGAAAGCGATGCGAAATGAAGTGGACGGCCAGAAGGGCGCGCACTTTTGAAGGTGCAGGCGGAGGGCGGGCGGCAAACCGGTTCGTCTTCCCGAAAACACCCGCCCGTTCCGCCCGCGTTGGTCGGCCGTTTGAACGGCGACGGAAAGACGAAGAAGACGGGCGGCTGTTTACGTCAAGCGGGCACAAAACTGTTGCAGAAAGCGGGGAGTTCAACGAGCGACCGACGGGACGGACGGTCTTTCGTCGTCTCCTTCAGGTTCACTCCTTGTTTACGCCTCATCACTCACTTGTTCGCACACTTGTCGTTAGTCACTCGTTTACTCGTTTCTTCCTGGAATACTCGACAAAACAAACAGCTGCTTGCTTGCGCACGTCGAGTTAGTTCGACGGAAAACGAGGCTCTTTGTAGTGCCTGCTTGTGTTGCGTGTTCAACCCACACTCTTCTATTTGTATCCGGCCGCCGCCTCCGTCGGCTCGTTGCTCGTCGGTGTTTTGTTTTTGATCGAAAACAGCCGACCGAAATGACCGATGGACGCGTGCGGCGGACGGGCGGCCGCCATTTGCAGCCGGAAGCCCGCCGAAACGTCTCTTCCAGCCGCCGAAGGAGCGAACGGTGGATGTCGGCAGAAGCGGAGGGGAACAAACCGGAGAACAAAACAATCCCACGGCCTTTGGCCCTGCCGCTCGAGTGCACTTTGCGCTCCTTTGCGAAATCTACCAGCGGCTAATTGGAGGAGAATCGACCTCTCGCCTCCCTCACACTGCAATTGAGTGTTGCCATTCGAATTGGGCACGAGGTGCTCTTCTTTTCGCTCGCTTCTGCTCGACCTTTCGCTCTAATCACCGCTTTTGAAAGCTTGAAACACGAGGCTCACTGCACAGCAATTAGGCGATTGCAAGCGACCTTCTCGTCATTCATATTCGGCAGTCAAATGGCCGAGTTCAACCGATCAATCGGTAGATCCCTTGACTACAAGACGGTTTATGAGTGAGTGAGTGAGGGGGCGACAAAACACGGGAGTCGAACGAACGAACGGAAGGGGCAAAACAACGGGGCGCGGCATTCCATCGGGGCGGGCGAAAGCAATCGAAGGAACAAGAGGGAACGGCTGGCTGACTGGCGGTCTCGTCGAACGGAACGGAACGGGGGCGATCTGGAGGCTCATTTCTTGCCCCAGGACCAGCCCAAATCGTCGAACTGCGGCCCCACCGGGTCCTCCTTCTTTGACGGCTTCCACGAGCGCACTATTCGCGGCAGCATCGCCTAAACATTCTCGATTAGAAGCACACCATTGATTGGGGGCTTACGAGAGGCAGGCCGCGGTTTCCACCCGACCGTTTGCCCCACGACCAGCCGAGGTCCTCGAACTGCGGACCGGCGGCGGCGGCTCGTTTCAGCAGCAGCTGGTCGACTTCCAATCGTTCTGAAGAGGGCGTTTATCAATCACCGATCTTCTTCCTTCTGCTGCTCACCGTTGCCTTCCGCTCGGACGAACGAAACAAGGAGGACGCCCAAGAAGGCGAGCAGGAGGGCACCAAACCGTCGGCCGATCATTTCCACCGGTTTTCGTTGAACCGTTTGGGAGCAGAGGGACTCCTGCAAACACAAGAGTGTACAGTAGGCAGGTAAACGGAGAGAGGGATCGGTTGCTCGAAGCGAGAAGGAAGGAAGTGAACTCGCAACACACGACCACCCGCCTCGAAAAAGTGAGTGGGAACGAAGTGCGAGAAACGACGGGCGGCCCGAATCCGCCCGGCTAATAAATGAGCGCACGAAAGGGGGCGGCGACTCGGCGCGCTTCCGGCCGCCCTTGAGCTCCGCCCCTCCGCCCCCTCCGGCCGGCCGCCCGAATGGCCATTAGCGGGGCGAAGCGGCCGTTCCATTGTGCACGACGAGCATCTCCTCAACGCGTAAAGAGCGCCCTCAAAGCGAATGCACTCGCCCGCTCGCTCGTTCACGTTACGACCTCCCCGTACAGAACGCGCAAACGCGTACGTAGAAGACGTAAAAGGGGCCGCAAAGGAGGGCGGAAATCCGTTCAAGTACTCACTTTTGTACGTCCTTTTTCGTTCACAAACACACGAATTCCCCCTGGCGGTGCCACGATTAGCCGGCCGGCTTCTTATCGCCGCCACAGCAGCCGCTCGTTCGTTCGTTGCGGTCTGGTGAAATCCGCCGGGTAATTCGCGGAAGCAAGCGGGTGATATCAGCGGAATCGAGGCGAGAATTCGCTTCGATTTTCCCACGAGAATGCGCACTTTGGTCGCACTAATGAGTGGATTTCGCCCGATTGACAAGCAGCTGAGAGAAGCGGGGAGCAGCGGTGGATTCCCGCATTCATCCACGGAGAAACATCTCTCCAGAATATGCAATCATCCTCCCACTCTCCTCCGGATTCTTCGCTCTTCTCCGCCCGCTTGCCGGCGGTTCGATTGGCCGCGTGCCAACCAGCAAACGTGCGAAACACGCGACCAGCGACCGCACTTCAGGTCCACTTCCCACGATCGCCCGCACACTTCCGCCTTCCGTCTTCGGTTTGCTTCAGTGTGGAAATCTGAGTGCTGCTTGTATTCGAGTGACGGTGTGTATCGTACGCGTCACCCCTTCCTTCTACTTGTTACTCAACGAGGACAATCCGTTGGTTCAAACAATTGACTCCAGCCCACTCCAATCTCCTTTGATCCGAAGAATCCAATCTCAAGCAGTCCAAAGTGAATAACAAGCGACAACCACCGCACCAAAGCAAGCCGGAGCCGAGTGCCCGATTAATCAAACTGTGCAGGCCAATCTGCAGGACAATCAGGGACGAGGGCGGGCGGGGATTATCGCCGCCCGGAGCACAAATCGGGGCGGATGAGCGGCCGTTTGCACTGCCCGCTGCGGTTGCAAAGCAACCCGCTCGCGTCCTACGGTCACTCGGTCGGCGGGCTCGTTTCTTTTCGTCCGCGAGTGCACGGTTCCCGAAATGGAAACGACAAACGGGGCGGCGATCCAAATCCGTCCCTCCGTCCGCCGGCCGCCTGCCCACTCCTTCCTCTCGTCGACCCTACGGTAGGTGGCCGCAATTAGCGCAAGAAGATTCGTACGATTCGCGGAATCATTCCTGACTTCTGGTGAGCGAGCCGCTTGCGAAACTTCCGCCGGTTCGGTTCGGCCCAACGGTTCGCTTCGTCGTTGATTCCCGGGATGCGGTCGGTTGGTGGGCAAACAAGCGAGCGGGCGGGCGGATTGTTCCGCAGATTCCCGCTTCTTCGTCTTCTGCTTACATCTCTGATTATTAATTGCGTAGTGGCGGCGCCCCCTTTCCTTCCTCTTCGCAGCAATTAAACGGAAAACCGAAGGACGGGCCGGCCGGTAGCCTCGGGGGACGGACGGCTGACGGAATCGCGAAAGTGCGGCGAGTAATTGGCGCGAAAACAATCCCGAACTCTCGACTCACCCCTCTTGCGGGCTGCTGCTCGTGACGTCGAGCTCGCGGCTGCCTGCAGGTGAGCAAAACAGGAAGAGAAGATTGCCGGGTGTTTGCAGGAGGAACACATGACGCGCACACCGCCGTTGTTCTCCGAGGAATTCTGGGCGGGTGTTTACGCGCGAATTCGCCTCGCCGGAAATGCGGAGGTGCACTGCTGGAAGGGAAGTGCCCACCAGGACAACGGCCAGTGGCTAATTGACGGACAATGGCCGGCCGGGAACGGCGGAAATTCAATTCAGAGACGTCTCGACTGTTGTCCCCCGCAAATGACGACCGACCGGCCAGTTGCTCGTCTTCTCCGCTCATCAACGATTCCGCGGACTGGCTGGTTTTAATTAAAAATTTTGACGCCTCCCTTGATGGCCGCGCGCGAGATCAAACCCCCCGCTCGTTACCGTACGGTCGGTGGACGACGGCGGAAATTCGTAAGAACGAAGAGGAGTGACGAGTGCCGCGAATTTCCCAAACGGTGCCGCCGGTCGGCCGCCCGCTTATCGCCGACCGCGCAGCGCAGACGGCGGCCGGCGGCGGCAGAAATCGGATTCCACGCGCCGACCGACCGGCCCGCCGCGCCGCCAGAAGCCGCACGAAACGAAAAGCAATGCGATTTTGCGGGAAGACCCGCCGGTTGCAAACCGATCGTTGGCCATTCGCTCGTCCGCTTCCTTCTTCCGCCACTCCGCCGCTTCTTTGTAGTCACAAGCCGACCGTTGAGAACAATTGGGGCTTCCGTTAAGGACGGAAACGTAATGCAGCCCCTTTCGTAAGGGGAAGTAACGAACGAGAGTAAGTCGCCCACTCGAAACGAAAGCGGAAAGAATGAACGGAATGCAGCTGTTTGACAATGGGAGTGAACCCAACAGGCCACGAGTCCGCAAATGACCGAACGATCGTCGCTGACAGCGAATTGCGGAAGAAACGCTGCCCGTCAAGCGGCACGAAAAGCAACACGCAACCGAACCGACGACAATCCATTGATTATTCTTTTTGTCTGTCCGTGCCGAATGTTTCGCCACGTTTTATCAAACAACTCAATAACTCGGACAGCATAAGCCGTGAAGCGTGGATCAAGAGTTTGTGCATGCACCGCAACGTTCCTTTGCTGTTCATAGATTTTTCCACGGAAGGCGTCGATCGATGCCGCTGACTGACCCAAACGCCTTCAAAGCCATTGATTTCTTGCTGTTCTATGCTTCCAAACAACGATCAAACAAATCTCCGTTTTCTTCTGCTTCGAAACAAACCGCCGCTGTGAACAGAAATCGATAGCGGCGGGTGCGAACCGCACGGGCGACGGCGAAAACGCGCGCGATTTCTTCCCGCTTTCGAACGAGCGGCGATCGAATTCGAGCGGGCGGCCTGCAATCGTGCTCCCCGTTTCTCCTCTCCGTCCATCCGTTCGACTCGCTTCGTTTAGGACGATGAGCCGCGACATCCGCAGCTTCTTCGGTCCGGCGATCCCGAAGGCCGCCGCCGCTGCCCCGCCGAAAGCCGAAAAGCGAAAATCGGCGGCCGTCGCCTCGCAGTCGGCGGACGGCGCGCCCACGCCGAACTCGCCGCCGTCCAAGCGGCCGAAGCGGACGCCCGTGAAGCAGCCGCCGGTGGAGGAGGTCGAGCTGGACGACGACGAGGAGCTCTTCGACCTGCCCCGCTCGAGCACCAGCGCGAAGAAGCGGTCGAACAGGAAGCGCGTCCTCCTCTCCGGTACGTTCACCTTCCTTCTTCCATTCTTCGATGTTCAACGTTGCAGATGACGAGGACGAGATCCAAATCGACGAGGTCGAGCCGCCGAAAGCCGCTGTGGCCGCCGCGAAGCCGAACGCTCGTCGTCGTGCGCAAATCGTCCGTTTTCCTCGTGAATTCTTCGCTCATTCCTCTCGGCTTCAGCAATCGGACTCCTCGGACGACGAGGCGGAGAACGAGCGCCAAGTGATCGCCCACTTCTCGTCCGGCCCGGAGGACGACGAAGAGGAGGACGAGGCTGTCGAGGCGGCGCCCAAGAAACGCGGCCGCAAGCCCAAGGAGAAGGGACTCCAAAACATCTCGAACTTCGCGAAGAAGCTAGACCCGAAGAAGGCGGCGGTCGGGGAAGAGCGGAAGCCGCCCGCCCAGAAGGCCCAATCGAAGCGCGTGGATTCGGCCGCCTTCTTCAGCGCCTTCGGCTCGATGGGCGCCGCTAAGCCGAAGCCGAAGGTTCGTCCCCTTCCTTCTTGTTTGTCTGATCGATTGAATATTCTGCAGAAACCGCCCGCTCCCGTCAAGCCGGTGAAGACGGAGGGCGAAGTGCCCGAAAAGCGGAAGAAGTCGGAGGAGCCGGAGGAGTCGGCGGGAGCTTCGAGTCGAGAGCCGTTGGTCGTGAGTTTTTCCTCTTCTCTGCCCAGCCGATTGTCTCCTTGCTTCCATCTCGTGCAGGTGGAGGAGCCCGCTGTCCTCAAAATGGAGGAGACGCGCGAGACGCGAGTGGTCAAGGCGGAGGTGAAGGCGGAGGTCGAGGAAGTCGTGGTCAAGAAGGAGGTTGTGAAAGAGCACGTGATCAAGCAGGCACGTTCCTACTTTCCGTCTTTCTTTCAACCCTCTACTCCGTTTAGAAGTCGCCCAAACAGCCGTCCGTCGCTCAGGAGAAAAAGCCGGAGGCCCGCAAAGAACCGGCGGCTCCCCAACTGCCCGCCCTGAACTTGCGGCAGTCGCACTCCAAGGTTTCTTCTATCCGCTCACTCCCTCACTCATCCCATTTGCAGCTGGAGCAATGGGTGGACAAGTACCGCCCCATGGACCTGAAGACGCTCATCGGGCAGCAGGGCGATCAGGCGCCCGCCCGCAAGCTGCTCCGCTGGCTGCAGGCGTGGCCGCAGCACAACCTCGGGCCCGCCTCCGCGATGAAGAAGCAGAAGCCGGCGAACGCCCGGGCGGACGACGGGAGCGCCTTCAAGGCGGCGTTGATCTCCGGACCGCCGGGCATCGGTTCGTTCCCTCTTTTTCACTCCCCAATCCCCTGCTGCAGGCAAAACGACGGCCGCCCGGCTGATTTGCGACGAGCTGGCCCTCGAGTCGATCGAAATGAACGCCTCGGACACGCGCAACAAGAAGCTGCTGGAGCAGAAGATCGGCGAGATGCTTCACTCGCAGAAGTTGAGTGGTGTACCCTCCTTTGCGGACTTTAGGTCACCCTGATTATAGATCGGCGACTTCTTCCGCGCCCCGTCCGCCAAGCCGACGGTCGTCGCGAAGGGCGGCCGCAAGATCACTTCCGTTCTTATAATGGACGAGGTGGATGGAATGAGCGGCAATCAGGACCGCTCGGGTGTTCGTTTTCTTTGCTCTTTCACCAACAATCCCTCTTGCAGATCACGGAGCTGATCGCGATGATCAAAACCGCCGAAATTCCGATCATTTGCATCTGCAACGACCGGCAGTCGCAGAAGATCCGCTCGCTCGCCAACCACTGCTTCGACCTCCGCTTCCAGCGCCCCACCGTGCAGCAGATCGCCGCCCGCATGATGACCATCTTGATGCGCGAGGGCGTCCGCGTGCCCAAAGAGGACGTGGAGCGCGTGATCCAAGCCGCCAACCAGGACCTCCGCCAGTCGATCTACTCGCTCCAACTCCTGGCTGCGGGGCAGGACAAACAGGGCGGCGTGATGACGAAGGACGTCGCGCTGAACACCTTCGAAGCCGCCCGGCGCCTCCTGAGCGGCGAGACGAACCTCGAGCAGAAGCGGGAGCTCTTCTTCACCGACTACGCGCTGATGCCTCTTTTTGTGCAGGAGATGTACCTGAACATCCGCTCGCCGACCATCAAGTGAGTTCTTTCTGTTCGATTGCAATCGATCGATTGCTTGTTTGAAGCAAGCGGGCCCAACTGCGAGCTCAGGCGCGTGCCGCCGAGTCGCTCGCCCTCGGCGACGTCGTCTGCCATCAGGTGCGCTCCTGCCAGAACTGGACGCTGCTGCCGCTTCAGGTGAGTCCTCCGAACATTCCTTCAATCAATTCGATGCACAGGGGATGCTCGGCTGTGCCCTGCCGCCCGCCTACCTGAAGGGCGGCCACCTGACCGCCCAGCTGACGTTCCCGCAGTGGTTGGGCAAGTTCTCGAACGAGCGGAAGCGCCAGCGGTTGCTCTTGGAGTTCGCCACTCATGCGGGCAACAAGTGAGCTCTCCCGCATCAATTTATTCGATTGACTGGTTGCAGAATGTCCGGTCCGTTGCACGCGATCGCCGCCGACTACATCCCGCTCCTTCGGCAACGAATCATTCGGCCGCTGCTCGGCAACGCGCCGGACATCGAGTGAGTGCCCTCCACTCCGTTCTTCCTTCAATCATCTTCTCTAGGGAAACCCTGGCTGTCTACCACGAGTACGAGCTGTTGCGCGACGACTTCGAGACCATCAACGAGCTGGGCGCGTGCACGAACGGCGAGGACCTGTGGAAGAAGGTCGAAAGCAAAACGAAATCGGCCCTCACGCGCGCCCTCAACAAGGACACCTTCCGCCTGTCGTACGCGACCGATGCGGACGTGCAGGTGGTCGCCCGGACGGTCGGCAACAAACGGACGGCCGCCAAGAGCGCCCAGCAGAAGCTGCGGAAGCTGGTCGAGGACGACGACGACGAGGAGGCGGTCGAGGACGAGGCGGCGGAGGACGGGGAGGCCGAAGCGATGGCCGAAATTCTCAACGCGTGATCCCTTCGTCCACTCACCCCTTTCTCACACCAATCAGTCGTTCACTTCATTCATTTCTGTGTAATTCCTGTATCTCTGATGCTCTCCCACGCATTTGTTGTTGTTTTCGCAATCAGTCGGCAGTAAACTCACTCTGTCCTTCCGAGTTGTGTTTACATTCCGAGAATCAGATGGAAATTAAAGAAATGAGCGATGATGAAGTTAAACTTGTCGCAGCGGAGCATTTCGAGCACCACCGGCTCGAAGGCCATCTCCTGATAAGCGCAGTCGGCTTCGCGTTCGATTGGTCGGCCAAATTCGCGCTGAATCAACGTGACGAACTCCTCGAGCAGCACTTTGCCGATCGCCCGATGCAGCTCGTTCAGTTGGCTGTTCAGGTGGCTGCAACACGAGGAAATTGAAGGAAATGAATGAAAAGAACTTGCCGAAAGCAAACGACGCCCTTCAACTCGGAGCACAGCACCTCCTGCGCGGTCTCAATGCACTCCAGTGCGCGAGGGAAATCGTTTTGGTTGAGGAGCATCTGGACGGTAGTTTGGGCGTCCCGCAAGCACGTGATGTCCTCCAGCCGCTGCAGCAACTTCCGCCGGTTCTCGCGCGCGTGCTGCAGTCGGAGGATGTGCTGCGAGTGGTCGTGCACCGTCGTCTGCACCGTTTTGAGGTTGACGCAAAAATAAAACTCCGTTTGCATCTCCTGTTTTATTTACTGTACACGAAATTCCTTTATTTACGAACAAGATCAAGAATAAAAGAGAGGAAGGAACGATGAATTAATCAACATTTCAACCATCGGAATGCTCGTACCAGCGGACGTCCATCAACGTCTTGCCTTCTAACCACGGGATCGTCTGCAGGGCTTGTCGGTCGAGCGGGTCAGTCAGCAGCAGGACCTCGTGTCCGCTTTCGGTCAACGAGCGAACGGCCGGCAATTCTTCCAACTGAACGCTCATTTCATTGCTTTCTTCACACAAGCACTCACTTCTTCCTTCGAGTCGCCAAATGCGAAGAAGATGGCCGGCGGGTCGGCGGGCATTCGCTTCACGTACTCCCGCAAGGTGGTTCGATTCGATCGGGAGCTCTCGAACGCGAACAAGTGGGCGATCCCCTGCAGGGCGGACGAGTCGGCGAGGTTGATCTTCTCGTCGATCACCAGCCGCTTCCAGAAGCGTTCGGCCGTCTCGGCGTCCATCTGCCCGATCACTTCGATCGGGTCGTCTGCAGTTCGAATGGTCGCTTCTTTCGTCAACGGGAAAGCATTAAAAAGCAGGCCCATGATGAAACCTGAAATGCGAACTAATTGAGTAGACTGTGACGATTCTTACCGCAGAAAAGCAAGAGAAATGACGTGCCCTTCAAATGGAAGCGGCAACTGCTGTAAATTAAGCAATGCGAAAGTGATTCAAGGATTCTCCTACTTTGCGGATTGATCGTGTTGTCCTTGCAGCCCGCCCTCCTTCTTTGCTTTGTTGCTCATCGCCGCGTCCGTCTCCCCATCTTCGACACACTCGTCCGCGTGTGGGACAATTCCACGAGTATCCCACGCCGGTCCAAACAAATGCCAGGTTCCGGTGAGCGGATCTTCACGAGCTTTCAAACGAATGAGCCTTTCGAAGCTTTCTTCGCTTCTCCCACGTATTCTCCTGCAATTGCGTACCACTTTGTAATGAAAAGCATTTCTCACGCACTTCAACTGAGAAGGTCGAACTCCCTTGTAGTATTTTGCGTTGTTAAGAATCGTGTACTGCGGATTGTCCAAGCTACCGACCATACCGGTCACCAGACCAACAAGCGCGCTAGAATGCAAGTAAGGATGTAAATTAACGTATAGAGGGCCAACCCTGAAGAGGATTCGTAGTGAACTTCCTCGCAAATGTAGAATTGGGCCTCCCACAACGCTTTTACCTCCAACAGCAATTCGGGCATCGTTTTGGGGCCGTAAACGGGCATTAGGAGGCCGTGATGGAAGGATCTTACCTTTGCTGATCGCAATAGCGACACGATCGTTGAAGTCGTGGGTGAAAACGCGCATTTGACTAGTTTTTCTAAAGATTAGGTATGCTCAATTATTTCAACGGTGACGAGCAAAACGAGCAGCGAATAAACAAGGATAGCGCTTGCCCGTTAGCTTCTTTGGCTTTCCGTCAAGCCCCGAGGGCACATGACCTTTAGGACAAGGAATACGCAAACATGACTCCTGTTTTCGGTTGCCCCTTAATGAATCGCAGGCTCCAAGCGTGCGTTTCCAAAGGAACCGAACAATCTCAAATTGGCGTTGGCGTCGGCGCCCGTCCCTTCGGTCGCTGCCGACGTGCAGCCGGTTTCGATCCTCCGCCGCACTTCCGCCCGCTCCACCGCTCAGCCATACGTTCCGCCGCAGTACCTCGTGGCCGAACGACCGCCGGCCCGCACCCTCGCCGCCCCGCTTCTACGGGCTCGAGACCTCTGCCTGATCTCCCACTCCTTCTTTCAATCGATCCAAGTCTTTCATTCAAACGGAATAATTCGAATTTATTACTCATTCGTGGGTACTCGACTGATTGGACGGAACGCGAAGCTCGACGAAAGCGGGAAAGAAGTGAATTGACAATGAGGATTAGATTACGCGTATTTAAGGGGGAATGGACAACCAACAACCAGGGACAGCATTCAACAACCAGCAGCGATTAATTAAGGCGAGAGAGAGAGCAACAATCAATCATTAACCGTACGAGTGGGCGGGTGTCTTTGGCAATCGACTAGAAGGACGGAAGAGAAGCGATTACTCGCGATCACGGGCAACAACATTCGTGCACAACCGGACAACCAAAGGCGAAAGAAAAAGGAAAGAGGAGGAGACCCGTGCGAGTGGAATGTTCGGCCGTCGGCGGTGCTCAGGGCTGCACTTTGTTTCGTTCCTCCATGACGGTCTCGTTCAGGTGCTCCCACGTCCACTTCTGCGTGGTGGCCGACGAGTCGCAGCGACTCATGAAGATCTCGCCGCGCTCCACGTCGCAGTCCATGCAGAGGTTGGACACCGGGTGGTGCATCTGCGTCGTGGCCATTTTGTACTTGAAGTGCTGATTGCCCTTCATCCCGGGGCAGCCGAACAGGACGACCGGCGAGTGGTCGGTCGACGTAGAGACGTCGAAGCACAGGTTTCGCCCCTTCGGCCGCACGTCGTACCAGAAGGACATCCGAAGGTTCTGAACAAGCGAAAGGGAGTGAAAGAAATGAAAGGAAGAGGACCCACCTGCTCGCCGCCCCCGCACGGGTCGTCGCTGATGCACTTGCGGAGTTCGAACCGATCGCCGCCGTTCTTGAACTGCGTGTCCACGCACTTGTTCGCCGCCAGGTTGCGGAGTTCGCCTGCAAGCGGGCAATTAAACGAGAAGCGCCTCCGGCCGACTCACCACTCGCGCTGTCCGGAGGTTCGATCGCCGGGTAGCTGGAAGAAAGAAGTGGGATTAACGAACAGGAAGAACGGAGTGCTCACTAGTGATCCTGATCGAAGACGACGTTCTTCATGAACCAATCGAAGAATTTGCACTGGAGCCGCTCTCGGATGGCCTTCTGCTTCGAGAGGTCGCCCACTTCGGTGTTGGCCATGCCCGATCGGCTGCTTTCCGCACTCGAAACGCGTGATTCCGGTCGATTTCGAGCTTCGAATCCAAAATTTCCTCCCGCACCCAAATTCTCGTCCCTCATTCGCCATTTGCTTTCAGGAGCTGAAGCTCATCGGCGATTCGGCCTGCGCAACAAGCGAGAGGTGTGGCGCGTGAAGCTGACGCTGGCCAAGATCCCCAAGGTCGCTCGAGAACTGCTGATGCTCGAGGACAAGGACCCGAAGTGTCTCTTCGAGGGCAACGTCCTGCTGCGCCGCCTCGTCCTCTCCGGCGTCCTGGAGGAGGAGAAGATGAAGCTTGACTACGTGCTCGCCCTGCGCGTGGATGACTTCCTGGAGCGCCGCCTCAGACCCAAGTGTTCAAGCTCGTACTCGCCAAGTCCGTCCATCACGCGCGCGTCCTCATTTGCCAGCACGAAATTCGGTGAGTTCCGTGCTTCCTTTCCGCTTTCATTTGTTCCTCCCGCTTGCAGCGACCGCCGGCAATTGCGGCGGCGGCGGCGACGAGGACCAGCGAGCAGAACGACGCCCCGAGGATCTCGCCGCCCACCCGTTTTTGCCGTCAGTGTGTCCGTTTGGACGTTTGTCCTTTTTTGTTTAAATAAACTCTTTGATGATGATCTGCGGTCTTTTTGCACTCGGGGATGAAGCGAAGAATTGGGTAGCTCGAGATCGAAGCAAACAAAGAGGGGAATGAGGAATTGGGTGCGAGTCGAACTCAGAGACGCCGCTCATTGGGGTCAAACTCGCAACCACTGCACCAAACGGTCGCGTTGATTGCGGCGCTTGTTGCTTGGTGTTCTTTTGGTCATTCGCTTTCGATCTTTCGAAGGAGCAAATCGAACTCGTCGGAACGAAGACGCCGTCGAACTGGCGAACAAGAACATGCTTGTTTTCGTCTTCGTGCCGGTGTGGAGGAGGCGTGTTTGTCTGAATGGACTTCGGTCGGCCGGTCGGCGGATAGGTGGGGCTGCAGTCGGTTGCAAGGCGCAAAGCGGAGCCGTTCGCCACCTTCCGCCTTTTCTCTCCCGTTCACCGCGACATGAAGTGGGAGGAGATCATCACTTCTCTCCTCTGTGTGGGTGTGGGCGTCGGGATCGTGTTGGGAAGCGTCGGGACGGGGAACTCCGCTCTCGACAATCATCCCGACAAGGCCGAGGAGGCTCGCCAAAAGGCACTGGTCGTTTTCGCCGTCCAACTGACCGGCGGATTCACGCTCATCAGTCTGGGCGTCACGTACATCATCAAAAGCGTGTTCCGCCTTTTCGTTCAGTTCTTGGGCTGGGTGAGCAGCATTGTTTGAACAGAATTCTTGCTGATCGTTCGTTTGTTTCCAGTTGAAATCGAAATGCGGAAAGCGAGAAGCAAACGTGCAGGCCGCGACCCCCGACGAGACGATGAGCCGAGTGAAGGAGCTGCGAACGATGCTCGCCCAAACGATCATCGAGAACAACACGATGATCGAGAAGCTGGAGGAGGAGAAGGAGACGTTGAGCCGCCAGCTGGAAGAAGTGGGTTCTTTTCGACCAAATTCGCCGTTCCTCCTTTCTTTTTTGCAGAAAAATGACGAAATCAAGGGATTGAAAGCGCGCCTCCTCCTCCACGAGAACGACGAACTCGAAAGCGTCCAACCGGTGCCTTCCACTTCGCAGCCATCGATCGAAATCACTTCGTCTGGCGCACGCTTCCGCGGATCCGCCCACCCCAAAAAAATCGGGGAAATCGCTTAAATTCGTTTCATTTCTGTCTAATTCCTGTACCTCTAATGTTCTCCCAAGATTCCAAGTGTTGTTGTTCTCGCATCGCAATCGATCGGCAGTAAATTCACTCCGCTAACGTCTCAAGGAGTCCCAATCGTTCTCGCAAATTCACAGCTGTTTATTCACTCGTTCGTAACAAAACAAATTAGGAGGACGAGACCCGAACAACGGATAGAACAAGGCGGTACACGAGGAAGAACGAAGGAGAGAGCGCTCAGTTCTTTTTGAACCACTTCGGAAGAGGGCCGGCCGAGGGCGAGTGGTGCATCGGTTGGGCGGACGACGAGGAGGACGGGTAGTCCTCATGACGATTGCGCTTCTTGAGTTGGGTCTCCGCTTCGGGCGCCACCGTGAACGTCTCGCGCTTGAACGGAGTGTTCGCCGACAGCCTGCAAGCGGCCAATCGACGGGGCATTCGAACGAGGAAACAAACCACTCGGCCGAAATCGAGTCCGCCTCGTCCGGCGAACACGCGTGCACTCGCTCCGCGTTCAGCATCGCTTCTGCAATCGAATCCATCGGTTGAAACCATTGGACTACCGCCGCTCACTCGTCGCTTGGGCGCCTTTGAGTTGAACGTTGATGGTGGCCGTCGGGGCGAGCCCCGCATCGACGAAGTCGCGGCTGGCGTCTCGCTTCAGCTTCTCGTTCAGGAGGACGTTCAGCTCGAACGGAGGGGCGGGCGCCTTCAGCAGCGACGCGACGAGATCGAACAGGCGATCCACTGCAAACAAAAAGGATTGAATCGATTGAAAGAAAGGGAGCTCACCGGGTTCGGCCGAGTAGAAGAGCGCCTGCACGAAAAGGCGATCCGAGAAGCGGAAGCGAACCACCGCGTTCCGGTAGCACTCCAGCTTGCGCTCCTTGTTCCGCGCTTCGACGAACGCCCGCGGCAGGAGGGCCTGCTGGGAGAGTTCGCGGCTGCAAGCAAGAAAGCGAGTGGGTGTGTGAAAGGAGGGATCGCCAGTCACCCACCTCTTCTCGGCCAACTCCTGTTGGTGCCGTTTGGCGTCGTTGATGGTGACCTCGAAGAAGTCCTCTTCGAGCGCCTCCTCGGCCACCGCCTCGGGCGTCCGCTCGAACAGGACGAGGCGGCGATCGGAGGGCGCCGCGCGGGCGGCCGCCGCGTTCCGGTCGGCGTCCAGCAGCTGGCCGACGGTCGCCACGGGGACGGCGGGGAACTGGAACGAGCGACCATCCAAATCAATCCTTAGTCGATTGGAAGAACCTTGAAGTCGGCGAACTCGTTCGCCTGCTCGTTGGGCGCAGCGACCGCCCCGTTCGCTCCGCCGTCCAGCCGCAAGCGGCCCTGATCGTCGATGAGGCGATCGACGAGCGCGTCCGGCAGTCCCGACTCCAAGCTCGACGAGACCTTCAACAAAGAAAGAATTTAATTGAACGGAAGGATTGAATGGAGGGATCACCGTGTCCAGCAATCCCTGCAGGCGGGAGAGGCGGTCCGGGGGAGCGGCCGGCGCCTCGGTTTCCATCGGCCTGAACACAAGAAATTGGTAGGCGAATTCGAGAGAGGAGAAACGAACGCCGTGGACTGCGGGGCGGCAGACGAAGCGGCCGCAGCTTCCGCTCGCTTCTTCTCCTCGTCGAGCAGGCGGCGTTTCTCTCGTTCTTCCACTTCCTGCAACCATCAATCTCAAAAAAGAATCGAATCGATGGGCTCACCTTCGTGTACTGAGCGTCCAGTCGGGCCCGCTCGTCGTTCTCCGCGCGGCTCTGCTCGAAAAGGCGCTGGAGTTCGGCCTTGCGGCGTTCCTCCGCTTCGACCTTCCGCTGGATTTCCGCCCGCTCGTCGGCGGTGATCGGGAGCAGCGAGTAGCGGAGGAGAGCGCGGCCGCCTTCGATTCCGATGGCCTTCAGCGTTGTGCGCTCCAACAACACGTGGCTTTTGCACTAAACCGAGGGGATAAACAAGGGAATTGAAGGGGAACGAACCATTTGGTTCATGTACGAGACGGCGGGCACCCGCTCGCCGTCTTCGCGCAGCAAGTCAAGCTGCAGCTGGGCGGAGAACTCGGCGAGGACCTCGTGGAGCGTGCGGACGATCGGGAACGCGAGCACGAGGCGCGGGAAGTCGCCCTGGAGCGCGATTTCGGCGCGCGCATCGCCGGCCGGCGGCTCGCGTTCGATCAGCTCGAGCGTCGCGTTGTTCGGCAGGCCGCTCAGCCGCACCGGAAGGCCCAAGTCGACGAATTTGCGCTGGAATTGGAGCCCGAAGCGGTCGATTTCGAAGCCCTGCCGCAAGCACGCTTCCTCGAGCACCTGCGGAGCGGAAAGGAATGAAAGGATGACCAAGGGGAACTCACTTCACGGAGCAACTTGCCGGGCTTCGTCTCGACCTTGCAGCGGCGCGCATTCGGGCAGAGGACGGTGAGGGCCGACATCTCGGCGGCCGCTCGAAACTCGGAGGAAAACGATGAGAATTCGGGTGGGAGCCGATTTCTTTCGCTCGGGCTGCGGCGGAACGCCAAACGCGCATTCCGTTCACCTCGGCGTTCATTTCTTGCTGCTTGCTGTTGGATTCCTCCCTGCATTCCCCCGTTTCGTTGTGCGAATGCCCTGAACACGCGATTCGGCGGTGGGATTTCGGCGAACGCGTGGATTGTAGCCCACTTCCGGAACGGATTGGCCGTCCGCCGGCGGTGGAGTGTGCGTGTGAACGTCGGCGAAGCGGTCCTTCCGTCCTTCCGCTCGTTCATCTGTGCGTTCGTTCGGCCAACCGATTAATCGTTCGGTTCGGGTGTGGGCGGCGTCTGGGGGTCGTCCGGACGACGACGACGCCGAGCGGCCGTTCCGAGAGCCCCGCCCGCTTTCCGACAAGCCGGCCGGCGGATTAGCGCCCAGCAGACCGACCGACCGGAGCGGCGGCCATCCAATCGGATATCCGCCCGCCCGCCCGCCGCCAGCCACTCGTCACGATCAGACGGCCGCCGGATTGATGGGCGAAAAGCGAGCCGCCGCAACGGCCACAGCAGCAGACGATCGCATTTCGCAGACGCCCGATGGAAGTGAGTTCCCTTCGCATTCTTTCGTTGCTCAACTCGAATCCGCGCGTTGCAGAGCCCCGGCTTGGCCATTGGCGAGTGGCTGATTCGCGGGAGTGCCGCCGTTGTGATGATCGCGTCGTTGGCGTTGATCCTCCTCGTGGTCGCCAACAGCGTCCATCGGAGTTTGAGCGGGCGCGGCGATGCGGAGGAGCCGAAGGCGGCGGTGAGTTCCCGCCTTCCATTCATTCGTTCAATGATCCTCGAGGATTGCAGGCGAAACACGAGTGAGCGGCGATCCGCAGGCCGAGTACGCCGAGTTGGGCTGCTTCCACCGGATGCCCGCTCCCGATTTGACGTCGCCGGTCGAAGGTTCGTCGTGTTTGCGTCACTGGAAGGAAGCGAGCGGCCGGGAGGACCGAAATTCGCACTTCGTTCCGCTCGTTTCCTCGTGATAAGAATCCTTGCGGCGGGCGTGTGTTTTCGATCGATCGTTTCGACGAAACTCGTGCGCTTTCCGTCACAATCCCGGACTTTCGGACCACTTGGAACGAGCGGGCAGAGGGGGAGGACAGAAATCAACCAACATTCACTCCATTTTACCCATTCACCCATTTGTTTAGTGGCGATCATGGACGATTTGGCGCGACGGATGGGCGCCGGCGGCGTGCCCAACACAACGTTCGTTTCCTTCTTCCTCGTTCGTTGAATCCTGGAGTTTAGAAGCGAGCAGAAGCCGCAACGAATGAAGCTGAAGCAAATGCCGGCCGTCTTCTTCCGCGCCGTCCGCGACTACGTGACGACGGCGAAAGTGAAGCGGAAGGCGAAGCGGGCGAAGAAGCGCAGCGAGAAGGACGTCCCGCCGACCGCCGCGCAGCTCGAGGTCGCCGTCAGCGAGAGCTCGCTGCTCGCGGCCGAGGAGGAGCGACCGGCAGCCGCCGAGCGCTTTCAACTGCCGGCCCAGTGCGAGAGCGTCGACGAGTGCCCGATGGTCGAGCTTTTCGATGGTTCGTCCCCCTCAATCCATTCATTTAACTCCATTCTTCGGTTGCTTCAGCTCTGGAGCGCGTCCCCGACGCGACGATCTCGCCCGGCCTGCGGGAAGCCGTCGCCCTCTCGTTCTACTTCGGCCGCATCAATCGACACGAAGCGGCCCGACTGCTCGGGGGCCAAAAGCACGGAACGTTCTTGCTGCGCGACTCCTCGCATCCCGACTTCGGCTTCGCCGTCTCGTTCGTCTGCAACGAGGCCGTCGTGCACGCGCGGATTTGCTTCAGCCGCGGCCTCTACGCTTTCCGGTTGGATTCGAAGCGGTTCTGCTCGCCCTCACTGGCCGCCTTCATCGCCAACTACAAGACGAGCCGGAGGTTCCTTCCTTCCGTTTCCTTTCTTTTGTTTAATGCCGAGGAATTGCAGAGAATCCTACGACGAGCCGGCCTTGTTGCATCCATTCCAACGAAAGGAGCCCTTCAGTTTGCAGGTGGGTTCTTCTCATCGATTCAAGGATCTCATTTGATGCTTCAGTTCCTGAGCCTCGCCGCCGTCGTCTCCGTGTGCAGCGCCCACAATCTCCGCTCCCTCCGACTGCCCGACCAGCTGAAGCGGACGATCGTCGCCGAGTTCCTCGTCCAGTGAACAGCCCGCTCGTGCATTCATTCCTGTGGTCATAATCCCGCCCGCACTCACTTCTGTGATCGACCCGAAGTCTTCATTGTTTGCAGTTTGGATAAATCTTTTGATACTCGCCGTAGTTGTCTGTATTTTAACAGAATTCCCATTGATTCATGAATACCGACGATCCATTAGGCAAATAAACTGATCGCTCTCGTGTCGCAGATGTTCGCCGAGCGAAAACGAGTGGAATCACCGGCCGAGCCCTTCGTTTCGGTCCGCTTCGACGCCTCCATCAAATCGTTGGTCACGTGCACGTACTCCAAGGACGCCGTCAATCGAAGCGGGCAGCTGCGGGTGTTGAACGCGCGCTCGCTCGCCGAAGAGTGGCGGCTTCCGTTGAGTTCGGCCGCCTTCCACCTGGATTTCGCCGCCGAATTCGCCGCGCCGTACGCGGCGGGCCTGGGCGACGGCCGAATCGCGTTCGTGGACGTGCGGGAGCGCCGCCTGCAGGTGGACGAGCCGCAGCCGTTCGCCGGCCGCATGGTCACGGACGCGAAGCGAGCAGCCGGCGATCCCGACCGGGTCGCCTTCGTGGACGAAAGCGGCGCCCTCGCCGCGTACCGCCGCTCCACCTCGGCGGTCGACTTCCGCGTGCCGCTCGCCCACTCGCTTTGCGGCCAGCCGGTGAACGCGTGGAGCTGCGAGTGGGCGGACGCCCACGCGATCCTCACGGGCGGCGACGACGACCGGCTGAAGCTGTGGGACCTCCGCACCGATGCGAGCCGCCCGGTCCACAATTCCGCCGTTCATTCGGGCGGTGTGGTGCGAATTCGCCGCCTCGACGCCCACCACTTCGCCACCGGCTCTTACGACGAGCAGCTCCGTTTGTTGGACGTTCGGAAACTGGACACTTTCGTCGATTCGGTCAAGGCACGTCCCCCTTCCTCGTTCCTCTCATCCCCTCGCTTTCTTTAAGCTGAACGGCGGCGTGTGGGACTTCGAAGTGCAGGACGAGCGGCTCCTGGTCGCCTGCATGTACGGTGGCTGGACGATCGTCGAGCGGACGCCCTCGTTGCGGCTCGTCCACGAACAGCCGATGCCCGACTCTCTCGTCTACGGCGTGACTTCGAACGGAAAGCACGGGCACGAAGAGGAGTTCTTCTGCTGCTCCTTCACCAACGGCGTCTTGTGTTCGATGGGCCGAGATGATGAGTGATTGTTTACTGTTTGTTACCGCTTGATGTTGTTGTTTGAATAAACTTCGTTTCACTTCAATCCTTGACTTCTGTTTATTGTGGAGAATTCAGGGCTGCAGAACAAACGGGACAATTTCAATGCAAACCATAATAGACGCCATTTTCTTTAAACCACTTCTTTCTCACTCGCTTCGATCAGGCGACGGAACAGCAGCCCCCAGTCTTTTTGTTGCTCCTCATCTTCCAGCCAACGCCATCGTTTGCACTGAAACCACAGCTCACACACGCAGTCACGGGCTGAAAAAAAAGCAGCTCTTGTTTTACGCTACGACAATCGAAACCTACGATCTCCGCAAGACGTCCAGCAAGCTCCTTCGCAGTATCCGTCTTCTTTACTGCCGTCTCCGCTGCCCAAAGCTACCGAAACGAACGATGAACAAAGGCAAAAGACGAGCACACGGGACAACGAGAGCATTTTGGATGGGCAAACGGAGGAGCAATGTGACTAAAACTGCTTTTTTTTTGTGTTTAAATGCACTGCTGCTCGTTCATTCACAATTCAATGAACGAGCGCTTTGGTTGTCGATGAATTGGACGGGCGCGGGATGGAGATGAGAGAGAGCAGGTCTCGTAAAAGCGGGCCGTTACGCGGATGGATGTAAACAAAATGACATCGTTTCTTTGCGACCGCCTCGTCTTCGTTGCAGCCTTGAAGAAACGTTCGCTTGCTGCAGTCCCATGGGCTGCTTTGGCGCTTGTAGACGTCGACCGTACGGCTTTCATTGCACGGTCGTTCCACCTCTTTCCATTCGACTCGTAGATTGCACACGAAGTTAATCAGTCGTAGCCAAACCGGCGGCGACTTGATTAATTACGATCCGCTGCCCGAACGCGACAACACACCGCAATGAACCGTTGTGTGCAAAAAAAAGCACCCATAATCGGAGGCTAGGACTTAATACTTTGGTTTAATCCAATCAATCAATCGAATCCACTTCATGTACCAAACTCAATGGAATCAAATGCGAACTGGTGTGGTTTGTACAACAAATCGAGAGCGCTAATCCTCGGATCGTCGCGGAACGAACGCATCGACCGGAGCGGGATGGACGGCGTTCTGGCTGAGCATCGAGGCTCTCCGCTCGGCCTCCTCCTTCACCTCGAGGTGGTGCGCCCACTGCGCCCACTCCTCGCGCTTCTCTTCGGTCAGCTTCTGTTGGAACTCCTAAACAAGGGTTGAAGTGATGCCTTCTCTCGTGCTCTCACGCTCTGCATCACTCGGTGCATCGTGGCCATCCTGCAAGCAACGAATGGGATGATTAAAAGAAGAGGAACGAACTTCATGAGGGCCAACGGAAGCGAGTTCTCCACGCGCGTGTAGTCGGCCTCGTCGATCGTGTCCAACAGCGCCTTCCCCTTCGTGTCCGGCTGCAGGGCGGCGCCGAGCACGAGCGTCACAACCACCAGACCCAACGGGAAGATGAACGCGCCGGCCGGGAAGCTGGAGTTCAGCAGCGGTTGGAGCACGAGGATGCCGATGATCGTTCCGATGTGTCTGCAACGAGAAAGAAGGAGAAATGGAAGGGAAGATTGCGCGTACTTGGCGCCGTGCAAACAGCCGAACGCAACGCCGCGGATGACCGTTGGGTAGCGCTGGGTGGTCACTTGGACGATGTTCATCCAAAAGACCGAGTCGGCGAGCATCGCCGCGATTGTGATCACGATCGTCACCGGCGTCGAGTCGTAGCGCTGCCCGATGAGCACGAGGACCGTTGCGGCCAACAGAAACACACCAATGAGGACTGAAATCCTTCGATCATTTCCTCCGATCCTTCCGCTTACGAAGCGAGAGAAGGAACTGTAGCCGACGAGTAAAGTTCTTGAACTGAAAGTCCAGCACGATGATCACGATCGGGATGATCAGCCGGACGGCCCCGTCCAGCGCGACGATCGCAATCGAGCTGCCGGTGAAGGCGCGGATCACATCCAAGTAGCAGACGAACACGATCGCGTACGTGATCATCGACAGAATCTGCATGATGCTCTGCTTGGCGAACCGCTTCCGACTGAACAGATGGTAGAACGTGTAGTAGCTGCGGCGCTCCTCGTGCGGGATCAACGCGAGATTCTGGGGCGTGAACTTCACTTCCGTCCCGTTCCAGCGCTTGTCGCTCAGATCGTTGAGGACCTGCAAGAGGGATGAAGAGGAGAACAAGACGAGACGTTTACGTTGCACGCGGCATTGATCTTCCCCTTCACGAGCAGCCAGCGGGGCGACTCGTGGAAGAGCATGAACGCCATGACGATCGGCAGACTGACGAGATTCAGGAACACGAAGTACATTTGCCAATTCATTGTGAGGAAGGCGATCAACGCGATCACCATGTTCGCGATGTTCGTTTGGAAGCACGCGTTCGGGATCATTCGGTACCTGAACAAAACAAGTAGGTAAGAGCTTAATATCTGTGGAGTGCGCACTGGTTGTTCGTGTACTCCATCATCAGCGTGATCGACTCCACTTCGATGATCCCGTAGAGGATTCCGTTGCAGAACTGGAATGGAAGAGGGGAATCAGGAAAAAGAAGTGAGTGCTCGCCTGGCAGATCGCGAAGCCCATCCAGCCGGTGGCGGCGATCGTCATGCAGCTGGTGATCGCAATGCCCAGTTGGCACATGTAGAAGCCGAACTGACGGCCGAACCAGTCGCCGATGTGGCCGCCGATCACCGAGCCGATGAACTGAACACAAGGAACAATCGAATCAATGGAACGTACGAGAGGACTTGCCAAGGAAGCCGCTTGGATCATTTGAATCCACTCGGTCTTGTACGCATCCTCGCAGACCAACCGAAAGGTGGCAACGATCGAAGTGAACTCGTCCTTCTGCTCGATCGGCGTCCACGTCTTGCAGTCGCGCAACTTCGAGCACTTGTGCGGATCGTTCGGCGCGATTGTCGAGTTCAACCCGTCCGTTCCCGTGCAGTTCCAATGCGGCTCCGTCGAACCCACAATGCTCACGAACGACAGGTTGCCTTCAACACACGATTCCTCCTCGCTAACCACTGCGCTACGACGTACCCGACCATTCGATCTGCGCAAACACAATACACAAACAGGCGAAGATCTGGTAGACGCCGAACGGGTTGATTTGATCGAGCACCTCTTCGAACTGCTTGTACTGGTCGGGTTCGATCACCTTCTTGCGTTTCAGCGAGAAGTGACTACAAACGCGGGTAGATGGTCTAAAGAAAGAAGAACTCACTACTTGGAGCGACGCTGAGATCCGCTCCGCTTGCGCGAATTCCGCTCCTTCTCCGTCATTTCGGTGGGCAGTCGGCCGGCGGTGCTGGAGCCACAAATCGACTTACGCGCGTTTGGCGGCGGGTTTTCTTCACCTTGCGGACGGTCGGAGCGGCTTATCATCGGGTCTTCTGTTCACTCCGGGCTGCCTGATAAGCCCGCCGACAGGCGGGAGTGTTTCGGATGTCTTCCTTCAATTCCATGCATCAAACGACGCAATTGAGCGAGTGAGTGAGTGAAGATGTCCGCGGCTCCCGTCGTTCTTCGAAGGTGTGGCCGCAAGTTGCAGGCCGAAATGAATTGAGTGATTCGTGCAACATTCTTTCTTGTCGTCCCGTTCGAACCACTCATTATGCCGTTTATTCCGCAACGATGTCTGTACAAAAAGGAGAGGAGGATTGAGATGCCTGCCGGCTGGGCGGTGAGTGCGGGTCTTTCGAATTATGCGAGCAGCAAGTGGGAGATGAGAAGAACGTTCATTCAATCAAAGAGGAGGATCGGGAGGGTGATAGGAAACGAATCGCGGGCTTATATCTTTTCTTTCTTCGGGGTCGAAATCAACACGCGTAAAGCCGATGGAATCAACCGAAAAGCGGTCAAATCGTCGATCAATCGGATGAGAAAAGCGAACGGGAAGGAGGGAGCTGCAGAATCGGGAATCGTGGCAAAACCGGGCCGTTGCGGGCCGAACGCGAAACACCCGTGTGGAGGAGAAGCGATCCAACGAACCGGCGACCAGCCGGCGACTACTGGGAGTTCACAAAGTCGGGATTCACGAAGGAGAAGCCGCGGAACTCCTCCTGCGCAATCGACCGAATGACCGCCGCCTCGGTGGGCGTGAGGACGGGATCTTCGCGCGTGAAGTCGGCGTCGAAGTTGCCGACGTCTCGGCGGCCTTTCTGCAATCAAACGAGCATTAAGGAATTGTATCGATTGTGTACGATTCGTGGCTTGAAGGGCGGCCGGACGCGTCGCGCCTCCAGCGCGTCCCAATCGATTTCGCGGAAGAACGGATGGGCGCGGATGGCGTCCTCGCCGCCCATCGGCTGCACGCAGCCCAGTCGGCGGAGTGGGTTCTTCGTCATGAACTGCAACCAACGATCAATCGACTAATTCAAACCGCAGAACGGACCGCCTTGAGGATGTTGACGGCCTCCCGACTCAACCAAACCGGGTAGAGGACGTCGTCGTGGAGGATCGCTTCGAAGAGGTCGTCCTCATTGTCCGCCTCGAACGGCGGCTGTCCGGCCATCATTTCGCTGCACGGGGTAATGAGCACAAGTATGTTGAGTGGAGGGAACTCACTACATCAGCACGCCCAACGCCCACCAGTCGACCGAAACGCCGTACTCCATTTCTTGCAGGATCTCCGGGGCTGCAAGCAAACCACTTAATCAATTAAGGAATCTACTGATAGCTTACCAATGTAATCTAAACGGCAGCAGTCAGCAAACTGCAACAAAAGACGAGAGTAGTCGGTTCTCCTCAATTCCTGCCCCAATCAAACAAGAAATCACCGGGTGTTCCGCAGAACGTCGAGGTGAGGTTCTCCTTTGTGATCCCCTCTTTGCTCATGCCGAAGTCGGCCAGTCGGCAATGTCCTTCCGCATCGAGGAGGATGTTGTCGAGCTTCAGATCCCTGCAAACCACTCCTTTTTGCTTCTTCCTGTTCCTTGAAGAACCCACCGGTAGATCACGTGATGTCGGTGGAGGAACTGCAGAGCGCACGTGACTTCGGCGGCGTAGAAGCGGGCGCGCGGCTCTTCGAACTTGCGCGCGCGTTGGATTTGGAACATCAGGTCGCCGCCGTTCACGTACTCCATCACGAAGAACAGGCGGTCCTACAGAAGAGATCAGCGGAATTCACTAAAGAGAACGAACGGGAGTTTGGAAGGAGCAGTAGAGAGCGGTGAGGAAGGCTGAAAGAAGCCAGCGGATTGATCGCCTTTGGCCGGGCACTCACGATGACGAGCGGCGAGCGCGAGGATCCGCTTCTCGCACATGGTGCACTCGACGTCGTCGTCCTGCAGAATCGCCTCTTTTTTGAGCACTTTGATCGCGTAGATGTCGTCGGTTCCGTTCCGCTCGGCGAGAATCACCTGCACCGGAAGAATGACGAGGAGATCCCGAAGGGAACTCACTTTGCCGAAAGACCCCTTGCCGAGCACCTTGATGAACGTGAAGTCCTGAATGCCGAGCTTGTTTGCTACTTCCAGGTCGCCCGCTTGTGCGGAGGAGAGGACCGTTCCTGCAATTCAAACACAAAATCCACTGCACCACACGCGCAGAACGAACGGTTGCTTTCGTCGATGGCGGTCAGATGGGAGGATGAGGGCATCGACTGGACGTCGGCCGCCGGATCGGAGGCCTCCGAAATGGAGACGGAGAGCGGCTTCTTCTTCATCCGCAACGACATCTTGTCGCCGGTGAGGCCCAACTGCGCCAACTCGCTGGCCATCAGCTTCGCGTTGATGCCGCAGTTGTTCGCCACGTTCTTCTGGCAGCTGCAATCCATCGATCATTTGCTTTTATTCCTTCTTTCGAACGAACCGCTTGTGAACGTTCAGTTTGCATTGGGAGCACTGGAGTCCTTGCGAGATGATGCCCCTGCAACCCAGAGGATTGGAAGGAGTGTGCTATAGATGAAACGAACCACATCATCGATCCGCAATGATCGCAGAAGGACGGCCGCTTGTACGAATGGACGGTGAAGCGGTGCGGCATGTTGATGTTGAAACGGCCCATTCCTTGCTGCAAATTGATGGGTTAAAAGGAGAGAAAGATAAGAGACGAACCTCCGTCGCTTCGGTCTGCAGCTCGTCGACGGCGTCCGTCTTGCTGCCCGGGCATTTCCACACGACGTCCAGATGGCATCGTTTGTGCACCACAACCGTGCAAACTGAACAATCGGCTTTCCATTGCATTCTCCCGTGTTCTACTCACTTTGGCACTGATATCCCTGCTTGCCGATGCCCCAAATGAACTCCTTGCAGTGCTGAAGCTCACGGGTTGATCGAAGTCGTTCGTTTCACAGCTTACCGCGCAGAAGGTGGGTTGGCGGAGGAAGAGGGCCATGAACTTGTGGCCGGTGACCTCGTGGATCTTCCGCCGCATGGCGCCGCGACGTTGCCGGTCGTTGAAGGCGCCCGAGCGCTCTTGGAACACGCGCGGACTCTTGCCCGCATTTTGGGGACACTCTGAAATCACGAGAAGAATCAACGAATCGATGGAAAGGTTGCTGAACGGAGAGACACCCTTCCGCTGCCTGTTCGTCGTACAAAGGCCGAATGTTTTCGTTTCTTGCGTCGATCATTGATCGCTTTCCGCCCTCCGCAATCAACAATCGCTCCTTCCAACCACAAAACGAAGTCACGAATTCCTTGCATTTGGTTCAACGGTACGTCATCCACTCGCCGCCTTTCATCACGGAATGCGTGTGCTCTCTCCAAATGGCTCGTGCTTCGCTTCGAAGAGCGCAATTCGCGTGAATCACGGGCGTTTCGGTCGGTTCGTCGCCTCGCCTTCCCGTCGGCCGGCCGGCGAGTGATAACCGGCTTGTGGACAAAGCGGGTGTTTGTTTTGGGACGGCGGAACACACGCACCTTCCTCCCTCTGCCGCCTCCAGTCGGCTGTCTGCCCGCTTGGGCGCTCGGCCGCTCCAAATCCGAAAGCAAACGAAAAGTTTGATCAGTTGAGCAGTTGAGCGAATTTCGGGGTTCGCCCTCACTTGCCGCCTTCGCTTCGTTTCGATTGAAGCCGGCCGGCTTGAAGGCGCTCCCTTCGTCTCGTCTTTCGTAACGACGTGCTCGTTCTCGTTCTCGTGATTCTTCGGACGATAGTCGGGATTATTCCCTCCAATCTTCCCGTCGTGCTCAAAAGGCGATGGGATCTCCCAAGCCACTTGTTTACTCCCGCCGTCTGCCGCCTGTCTGCTCGCCAGTGCGCGAGCGAGCGATCAAGCGGAGAGGGGCGATTGGCGCCGCTCACCCGCCGCCTGCTCACTGCTCCACCGGGTGGGCTGTTTGGAGGTCGTTTACTCACTTTCGGCGCGCCGGATTGTTTGCGTGAGCCCGACGGAGCGGATGTTTTCGTGCGACCGACTGGGCGCTCGCTTCTTTTCGGCCATCCGCCAACCGAAGGGGCCGTTGGGCCGTGCCGAGCGGAGCGGAGTGCCCGCGGCGGGCGTCGTCCAATTTACGCCAAAAGGGGGAGAAGTCGGGCGTGAATGGCCCTCGGCGTCGAGCATTCCAATGGGCGGGCGGGAAGAAGCGGCCGAGTGGCGGCGAAGTCGCCCGGAATTCCAGCCGCCAACCGAAAGGAGTGCTCTTTCGTTCGTGTTTTCGTCTTCGAATCGGAGAAGAAAATAAACAACTCTCGAGTTCTCCGCGCTCGCCGATTCGTGTGTTCGGCTTCCGGCGAGACCGCCCGCCCGCCTGCTTTCAGCCGACGTCATTCGATTGATCGATTGAGCGAACGGACGAACGATTCGTCTTGATGGGCGCCCGCTCGCCCACTCCCGTCTTCCGTTCGTGAATTGAACGCGGCGGAATGCCAGCGCGCATCCCCACCTCGAACGATCCCGGCCGGCGCTCGTCGCAGCGGACGCGGCGGAAGTGGACGCTGTTGGCCGCTGCCCTCCTGCTGCTCCTGTTCGTCGGCTTCCAGCTCGTTGCGGACGAGGAGGCGGTCGACCTCTCCCACTACTACGCGCTTGGGACGAACCAAACGGAGGTAAACAAAGCTTAAGATTTCTTTCGATTGCTTCACTCGCTTGCAGGAGGTGGGCGCGTGCAAAATCCCCGTGCTGGAGCCGTGGGACGAGACGGTGCGGCCGTACGTGAAGAACGCGCCGCCGCTGGAGTGCCGCCCCGTTCAGCTGCCGTTCTCCCACCTCGCAGATGGTCGCCTGTGGTTGAATCGAACGGCGATCGAAGCGGCCGGCTACTCGCCGACGGCCCTCAGCTGCGACTTTCGCTGCTTCGGGCGGGGCGATGATGACGATCACAATCGCTACGACGAGTGGGCGCCCGTCGAGGTGAGTTCCCTCCACTCCAACTCGCTCATTTCTCTTCGTAGAACGGCACGGAGCTCGCCTGCGAGTTCGTCGAAGTGAACTGCGCGAAGCGAATCCCGCCGCTGAGCGTCTACTCGCAGTTCCACTCGCAAATCGTCCCGCTGGCCGCTCCGCAGCCGTCGGCCGGCGCGTCGCCTCGCTACAGCGTCGCCCTCTTCGTCCTCGACTCGGTCTCCCAATCGCATTGGCAGCGCGGCCTTCCGCGCACACTCAACGCCCTCCGATCTCGCTACAACGCCACAATTCTCACGGGTTTCAACAAGGTTGCGGACAACTCCTTTCCGAATGCCATCGCTTTCCTCCGCAATCACAGCGGAAAGCTGCCCACCGAGGCGGGCGACGCGAACTACGACGAGTGGCCGTTGATTTGGAAGGATTTCGCTCGACAAGTGGGTTCAAATCAGTTCGAATCGATCAAATCCACTCGAACTGCAGGGCTACGCCACGTTCTACGCCGAGGACTACCCCGACTTCAATCTCTTCAACTATCTGAGCAAAGGATTCGCGAAGAAGCCGGTGGATCACCACTTTCGGTACAACAAACGCTTCTTATTGACCACCTCCCCGTTGTTTTAAAGGCCCTTCTGGATGGAAGTGTACAAGAGCTTCGTGTACCGCCGCTCGAAGTACCTCTGCTACAACGACCAGCCGATGCACTCCGTTCAGCTGCGCTACTTCCAAGAACTCGTGCAAAAATACGATGGAAAGCGGCCCTTCTTTGCGCTCAACTGGTTGACCGAATTGGCCCACGATTGGTTGAGTCAAGTGCGTTCTTTTGATTAAACAATAGAGAGATCCCCTTTGATTTGAGGTCTCCTCGGCGGACGAGGACTTCGAGCGCTTCCTGATCGACGGCGAGGAGCACCTGAAGGACGCCTTCTTCTTCATGTTCTCCGACCACGGCCACCGCTTCGACCCGATCCGGCAGACGCTCGTAGGCCGACTGGAGGAGCGGATGCCCTTCTTCTCCGTACACGTGCCTCGCCGACTCGTCGCCGAGGTGCCCGAACTGAAGCGAACACTCGAGTGGAACTCCAAGGTTGGGGAAGGAAAAAGAACGAAAGGATTGCTCGGATTGCAGCAACTCGCCTCGTTCTTCGACTTGTACGTGACGATGCGCGACCTGCTCGACCTGCAGGCGCGGAACGCGTGGAGCGAACTGCGCGACGGCGAGCAGCCGACCGCTCGCTTCCGCTCGTTCTCGCCGCGCGGCCTCTCGCTCCTTCGGCGCCTGCCGGCCGATCGGCAGTGCGCCGAGGCGGGCATCCCCGACGAGTACTGCATTTGCCAATCGGAGAAGCCGATCGGCGTGGAGGACCCCACAGTTCAGCGAGTAGCCCACCAATTGGTCGAACACGTGAACGCGCTGCTCCAGCCCGAAGCCGCCAAGTGCGCGCCGCTTCGGCTGAAGCGAATCCACAACGCGCACCTCTCGTTGCCCAACCACGGCGTCGTCGAGGGCCGGAAGGCGCGCTCCGGCCTTCTGTCGATGAACTACGGCCGTGGGAATCCCCGCGGCGTCTACCTCAACTACGGCGTGATGGTCGAAGTGGAGCCCAGTGGGGCGCTCCTCGAGGCGCGCGGAGTGCACGTTCTCGCCGACGACTCGGTGCAAATCAAAGGCGACGTGAATCGAATCAATCGCTACGGCAATCAGTCGATTTGCATTCGCGAGGCGACGCTTCGCAAATTCTGCTTCTGCATTTGACCCGCCCCTCCCTCCGCTCTCTACTTCTGACTCGTCTGTTGACCCAAAGGGGATCTCACTGTTGCTCGTTGCCTCCAATGAATAAACACTCTTTAAACCGACCTTCCATTGTGCTTCCTTTGAGTTCGATGTTCACGTGCAGCCGGCCTAAACACAAGAAATTCAAGGCATGATCGGCCCAACAGCTCACCGTGGGGCTCCAAGTCGACCCAAAAGTCGTTGGGGGCGTTCACCTTCAGCTCCTCCAGGGGAATGCGGCAGTTGGCGACGAAATCGTCGGGCGGGATGGCGCAGTCGTGGAAGATCGTGAAGCCGAGCACCTTTCCGTTGTGCACGTCCGTCTGAAAGCCGCAGTGAGTGCAGAGAGGAATGAATTCGCTTCGATTCGATGAGTGCGAGCGAGCGCGGCGAGGAAGCCGGCCGGTCGGTGCGGCGGTCGGTCGGCGAATCTCCCGGCCGGTTTCCACGTTCGCCGGCCGCCCGCAGGTGGTCGGCGCTCCGAAATCCGCGGGCCGCAAGCCGGTCGGCCGGCGGCCAAAGCGGATTTTGCATTCCGACCGACCGGCCGACCGACCGGACGGCCGCGCTCGTCGGCCTCGCCGCCGTTTCGAACCAAAAATGCAGATTTGCGCGCGATATTTCGGGCATTCGGGAACGGGAATTTTCGAGCACTTCCTCCTCCTCCTCATCGTCCCAATGCCTACTTGATAGTCCTCGTTCCACACGGGCGTGTTCGTCTTCGGTTTGGTTGGGGTCTGCCCGACGTGGAACTCGTCCAGGTCCACCTTTAAAGCGGGTATTGAGCGGAGGAGTGCACGGGGAACTCACATTTACGTACGCGTCCACCACTTGGTCCGCATCGGAGGCATTGTTGAAGCTAAACGATCCGAAGTTAGGGGGAAGAAGTTCGGGTGTTTCGAATGCATAAACACGAGAAAAGAGAAGAGCCCTCGTTTCCGGTTGATTAAACGAGCAACCGGCGAGCAGTCGGCCGGCCGAACGGCCGCCTTCCGCTCGGTCGAACCGACGGCGCCCGACGCTGCCGAAATGCCGCCGACGCCGAATTGCCCCAATTTACGCCGCCCGCCTTCATTAACGATCGGGGAATCAGCGGGCTGCTGGGCGCACGTCACGACTCCCCACTTTGTTTGTTCACGAGCGAGCCGAAATGCCAGCGATTCCCGTCGACCGGCCGACAGCCAACCGGCCGGCCGAGTGGTCTCTTCTCGTCATTTCCTTTCGTTTGCTTCGCATCGAGCGAAGCAATTGAATTCGATCCATCAACCGAGCATTCACTGGAGAAGGGCGTGTGTCTACGGAATTCAATGGACGTGGACTTTCTCGTTGGGGGAAGATCACCAACCGAACGAGCGGAACGGGACGAACGAAACGAATTGACATCGACGGGAATTCATCAAAACCGACGGCTTCGTTTCATTCGTTTCGTTCGGTCCGGCCGACTTGGCTCGTTCGAAGCCGAAGGTCACTTCTTTTGGGCCACAAGCCGGGCGGCCGACGAGGCGGCGGGCCCCGCGGGGCGCGGTCGTGACTTTTGGCCGTTTTGATTCGATTTTCGGTCGACCGGCGAGGTCGTTGAGGTGGGCAGCCGAAGGGTGAGAATGGTTTGTTTGAGGCCGACCGTTGCGGTTCGGCGACTGGACGGCGGCTTTCGCTCGAATTTCAATCCACGCGGCCATCAAACGCGCGTTGAAGACGGCGAGGGGGAGGCGGCCGCTCGTCGACGACGTCAAACCGGGCGGCCGGCTCGATTGGACGACGCGGAGAACACGTGGGCGGGCGGGCGGGCGGAAGAGGCGCGAGGGGGCCGCGGGCCAAATGAGAAAAACCGACGCCCCGAAATAGCCGCCCCGCGCGCCACCCACAAACAAACAGGGAAACGAGGCCGCCGGATCGCGTCGATTGTTTTTCGAGCCGCCAGACGGCCCCCTTGCATTCGGAATGCAAAGTCCCCAGCGAGAACTCACCGCTTCGACCACTCGGTGGGGCGCAGCTCTCGCGCTTCGATCACGCGAATCTTCGCGCTCCCGTTGAACACCGTCATCTCTCGCGCGTGTTGGGCGACAGAGTCGATGGATTCGGTCGACGGAACGGAGAAGCGGCGACGGCGGACGGCACGCGGCGTTCCTCACAGCTGCATTTGGGCGGACGGTCCACCGGCCGGCGGAGGCTGCAAGCGGCGGCGATGAGTACAAACCGCAAAGGTCGCGAAGCCGCCCGAACACGCCCGAACACGCCCGAAATAGCCGCCGATTCAGCTGCGCGCTCGCTCGCGACAAGGCAAAGGTGAACGTGAATGTAAAGGCGAAGGTGAAGGAAGGCGACTCCAAAACAGAGCCGAGAGAATCCATGGGAATCCAATTACTTGCAGTTAGGATTGGAGGACAACGAACGAGTCAAAACGGTATAGGTAAAGGCTTCAATGGACGATTGAAAGGACAAGTCGATGCGACAGACGAGTCGAGTGGAAAATTCGAGAGAACACGAAGAGATCGGCGAAACACGAAGATCGGCAGCGAGATCGCCCCGAAAGAACGAAGGAGATCGCGCGCGTCGTGACCGCGTAGAGCGCGCCGGAAGTCGCCGGCCACTGGAAAACGGCCTGCGTGCGTGCAGGCGAGCGGGAAGCGTCTTCTTCGGCGTCCCCTTCTCGCTGATTTTATTTCGCTCTCCTCCGCGGCCGCCGAATTTCGCCGCTCTTCCGCGGCTTCAAATTGAATCGAAAAGGCCGAAATGAAAGAAGAGGACGCGGACGACACGCCGAAGCAACGACGCGGGCGGAATGCCGAAAACGACGACAAAACGGGCGAAAGAACGTCCTCAACGCTGCGAGGCCGCAAGAGACAACACGAAGACGAAAAGTCAGCGCTTGGCGGTCGACTGATTAGAAAACGAGCATGAAGCGATCAGCAACGCTTTTTGTTCGAACGGCTTATGCTCGACGGATCAACACAAAGCGGGGACGCAAAATTCACGGAAAAATCAACGTTCAGCGGTCCACTCTTGCGTGCGGTTTTTGCAAAAGAAATCGTCGACCGCCGCCACAAAGCGAAACGAAAAGATGCAACGAATGAAAACGGAGTTTTATCAAAAACATCCCGCCGGCGGGCGAAGAAAACGACGACGAAAAAGAAGAAGCACGAATTTCGAACCGAAAAGCGTGAAAAAAAACATCAAAAAGCACGACGCGGCGCGGAAGGCCGGCCGAAAGTGGTCGGCCGGCGAAGTCCACGCAGTCCTCTTTTCTTCTTTTCGTGCGGCCAGCGGCGCGTCGCGGGACGGCCCCCACAGGCGGAGAAAACGAGCGCCGAACGTCCGGCCAGCGCGCGTGCCGCCGCCGCGCTTTCGGCCCAACGACACCTTCAAGCCGCCGCCGCGGCGCTTTCGAAGGGGCCGAGCGGGCCGCAGAGGTCGCTGGAGTTCGTTGAAGCGAAAAAGTCCTTCGCGGAGAGGTGGGCCCCCGCGTGTCCACCGGTTTTTCGATTGCTGGACGAACAATCAACAACCAATTTCATGCGTGGATTATCGGCAGGCTGCGTTGATCAATCGAGTAGGTGGACGGTAGAGCTCGGTAAAAATATCTATAGCTACGTTAAAGACGTCTAAGAGTTCCGGTTGAAAAAATAGCCAACGGTAACAGTTGCAGTCTTCTTTTTAATGAATTTCGCCCATTGCTGCAGCGAGTAAGATGTGTTTGCAAAGCCCGCATGCCGCATTCATTTCATGACCTCATCGCACGCGCCGAATGAAAGAAAAAGAGTTCCGTTGCCGCAACGGGGGCCGCGCGAGCGACCGAAATAGCCGCGGCGGCCGCCAATTAAACGCCGGCCGGCCGGAGGCTCCAACGACGCGAATTTTTGCACAAAAACCCGCTGCGTTCGAATACACGCGGCGGCCGCCTAACGAGCGTCCCGACGAGACGAGACGGGTTCGATGAACTCATTTACGGGCGAATGAGGTCGAGAGACGGCTCGTTAAGCGCTGCACATTGACGACTTCTTGCCTCTTGCTGCCAGCGGCCTAATCCACGCTACGGCGTCGAGTAATGAGCAGAACGTACGAGAAGGCGGCAGGAGGCGGCGGCAGAAGGCGGAATTAACGCCGTCGTGCGGCGCGTCCAAATACGGCAACAAGCAACAAATAAACCGAATTGTCCGTCGAGCACGAAGAAGTCAATGGAACCGCCCGGAATTTGATCACTTCGCTCCGCTCGCTGCTTGCCGCCCGTCTGCACTCGGCGGGTTCAACGGCCAGCCGGCCGAACGAACTCGCAACGAGGCGAGGCGCGTGGAATCGCGTGTTCCTCGCGGTCAATCGGCGGCCACGGCGGCAAAACGCAACAATCGAGAGCGGCGGCGGCGAAGTGACGCGAAAGTGCGCCCAAATGACCACGCATCAGCCGGTCGATCGAACGAACGAACACGCACGAGAGCCCGCAAAGGTTCGAGGAGACGGCGAAGCGGCCGAGCGGCCCGTAGAGTGATGCCATCCACTCGTCGGTAGCCAGCCTGCTGGACTCGAATTCAAACGAACGAACGAGGAGGAGGACGAGCGTGCCGTCGGCCAAACGAGCGAGCGGAGGACGGAAGAAGAAATGGAGGGAATTAATGGGCGAAAAGTCGGGGCGCGTCCACTCGGCCGGTCGGCCGGCGGGGCAAAAATAGACGCCCGAATATCCACTTTTCGCATCTTTTCGCCGCTTTATCGCCCACCCGTAATTGCAAACAAGCAAGCGAGCAAGAAGATGAGGCGATGACGTGCGGGAACACACGAGTGCAAGGGATGAAAGAGTGGAGGAAACGGAGGACTCGTGTCCTCGTTGTTAAACGGAGAGCACTCGCCTTCGTCGTCGTCCATTTCGTACAAAACACCACTCGCCGGCCGTCCGATCGCCGCTTTAATCCAACTAGCCGACGGAACGAACGAGCAGCTGGATGGAACGAGCGAATCGGCCAGAAAACATCTCCATTTCGTCGGGCGGATCTCCGGCGGCGGCCATTCGGAGCGGCCGGAGATGCCGGCGGGCGATAAAAAGCGGGCGGGCGGGCGGCGTGATCGGGCCGCCGCCTTCCAATCGGATCGATTTATTGGAGCGGCCGGCGGAGTGCTTTGTTCCCCTCGAGGCCGTTTGTGCCCGCCGGCCGGCCGACCCGCTCGGCGAGTGATCGAATCGAGCGGCCCGCACGAACAAGCGCCTGATCACACGCCCGCCCGCATTCCTCGCTCGCTCCCGATCAAACGAAACGAAACGATTGTTGCTGGACGGAACGAATGGCAAGAGAAGAGAGAAATACGGTGCTCTCCGCCAGCTCGCGGCTGTCCTGCTCGTGGAGCTCGAAGTTCGGCGACGGGATGGCCGAATGGAGGGAAGTGATGCGGAAAACGTTCCCAATTTTCACTTGTCGGTTTAAAGCCAACAGAACGAACTCACGTACGCACAACAAGCAACAAAGTGATCAAAACAGTTCAAACGCAAAAGCGAATAGAGCGATTATTCTTTGCAAAAGTGAGAGTGCAGGAATTCGCCGACATCAGCGACCTCATCGCCTCATTCCGCTAATTGACGGCTGTACGAATCGCCGCCGACCCCGAGGATCGCCGACAAGCGGCTTTGCGTTCGTCGCGGGCAACAAACTCGCGTCCACGAGTTCATTTCGCTGAGATTCGAGCGAACATGCGGGCGAGCGAGCCGGCGGGCGTGTGCGTGGGCCGAACGCTTCGAACTGCTCATCAAACGGGGCGGCCGCCTCCTCGACGCCTCCGTCGACTCGACTCGACTGTCCGTGTCAGAAACAACCTTCCGTTGCCGTCGTTGGCCGTTGGGACGTCGAGGAGTGCCGGCGGCCGGCCGACGGGGCGTCTCGTTGTCGAATTTGTCGACGCTCGAGCGCATTTCGCCGCCGCCGTCCGCCGCAAGAAAGCAAAACGCGAAAAACTTGCCGCCCGCGCAACAACACGCGGCCGCCGAGGAGGGCCGTGAAAAGACGCCCGACCGCCCGCCGAAGTCCTCCTCCTCACTTCCGCGACGACGACGACGACGGCGCGGATTCAAGAAGCCGCCCGTCCGCCCGCCCGAATGACCGAAGTAGTCGGCCGCAAGAGGGGATTGAATGTCCGCCCGCATCCGGTCGGCATTTCGGCCTCGTAATGCGGCACGAATCAGGCCGCTTGTGGAAGAAATTAAACCGCTTGGGCGAGGCGGAGAGCAAGTGGCCGTTCTGCCGTTGGCATTGGGGCATCAAAGAACTACGAAAGGGCAGCGAGTGGCATCGAGGAGCAAGTGGGGAGCAAGAGGGAGCTTGAAGACGCTCAAAACGCATCTCCTCGCTCATCCCCGCTCCTTTTGAAGCGCCAACGAACACGCCCGTTGGCCGTTGGCCGGCTGGACGTCACGAGCGGGCAGGAAGGACGGCGGCGCGGATCATCAAAGAGGCGGGCGGCCGGCCGGCGATGACGGCGCGGATAAGTCGGCCATGAGGCCGGCGGGCCGTGAGTCTTCCTCGGGCCGGATTATCCACGCAGCGGCCAACAAACAAACACGCCGCCGCCGCCCGGTAGGCGGTCAACGACGACCGGCCGGCCGCCGCTTCCTCGACGACGACGACGACGAGGCGGCTCGTGGGCGGCCGGCCAGTTCGAACAACACGCGGCCGGCGTGATGCGACGGATTCTCGGGAGTCGCCGCTTAGGGTCGAACAAAAGGATTAAGTTTGTTATGGCCGCCTCATTTGTAGTCCCTCGTTGACCTTTCGGTCGAGAGCATCCATCAGCTTAACATTTGCTTGCTTCGTTGGATGAAGAAACCGGGAGGATTGGCAGCCGGAAAGGAGTGACTCATCAAAACGTGACCATTTGAATCGAGATGATCGATCGACTGCTTTATGGACACGGGCATTCACTCACTTCGATCTACCGGTAGGAGTGGTTTGTTGTGCCCTTTCCACCGGAGTCGATCGTCGCAGACGTCAGCTGAACGATTGCTCGGGGGATTGCGCAACGACCGGAAGCACGGGAGAAAGCAGCACTGTAGGCAGCTGCTCGTGGTTATTTGCGGTTGTTGTTCACCTGTAATCGCTGCTCGTCATTGCTGCTTGCTGCCGGCTGTTTGCTCGTGGTTCAACTCGCGGAAACTTCCTTCGTTTTCATCACCCACCAATCAACCGACAACGACGACGAGCGAGTGGCGTGATTGATGGACGTCGTTGGGATTCGAGTGCAGCCCACGTACACGCCCGCCGTCCTCGCGACACGCACTCATCGCGATGGAATTCAGGCGCTCTCGCAGTCGAACTCGCGCTGCCGATCGCCGCCGGTCGATTCGCGCGTCTTTCCTCGTGATTTATGAGGGGGAGAAGAGAAAACAATTGCGGGAGAATCCGGCGAACGAACGGCCGCCTTCTCTTCTCGTTTACAACACGCGACCTGCCGACCGGCCGGCGGAACGATCACTCCTCCTCCACCCAGCCGGTCGCTCGTCTCCCGCCACTCCGTCGCTTTTTGCTGCCGACCGGCCGGCCGCTCGTTCATTCCGGTCGATTCGAGAGAAAGGCGAGGCTCATGTGATCGTGAATGTGCGCGAATTCCGCTCGTTTCTTTCTCACATCCCGTGTTCTATCCTCCTTTCATTCATGGCTTTCGTTTAGCTCCCAAAGAGAAGAATGGGCTTCAAAGACGCCTTTATCTCGATGGTCGGAGACTTCGTCCAGGCGAACAAGAATCCCGAGTTCCGCTCCAAAAGCGACCTCTCGACGGCGAACGGAGCGAAGAGCAACGACGCGAATCCGCGAGCATTCAGCCGAGTGCGGCGACACTCGCTGAACATCACCGTTGGAACGGTAAGCTCTTTGGATCATTCAGTCGACTGCTTCTCGTCAACCAACGAGAAGCGATCTCCTGAACTCTCTTGCGAGTGATGACGTGCTTGTATCTATTTTGAGCGTTGCGGAGAGTCTGTCAGACGATCAAGGTCGCTCGGGCGATCGCCGCTTGGCGAGCGAGCAGCCTTGAAAACGAGACGCTCCTCCGTTCGAAATTTAAACTCCCGTCTGCCGCCTTCCGGCCGGTCGCTCGCTCGCTCGCTCGTTCGCTCGTGATTTCCGGTTCAATTTCACGGAAATTATCGAGCGAACGCACGAGCGAACGAGCATTCAAATGAACGCAGCGATCGATTAAACGAGAGCGAATTGCAGGACTCGCCGGCCGAGCAGGCGGTTCGCCAGCGGACGTTTTCGGTGCGCACGGCGCCCGCCCGTCGGAACACGATACTGCCCGAGGCGACGCCGCGCAAACCGGAAGCCGCCACCGAAGAGCCGCTCGGAGCGTACCGAACGGCGCGCCGCTTCTCCGAGCCCTTCAATGCGCGCCTCCCCGAAACGCCCGCGGTTCCGGCGGTCGTCGTTCGGCGGCCGAAGAACCTCACCGTGGAGCGGGAGACGGACAGCGACGGGACAGAGTCGGATTCGAGCTCCACGCGCCAAACGCCCGCCACCTCGCCGCGCGTCTTCCAAACGTCCTTCGAGAAGCGCAACACCCGCTTCTTCCCCGCCGCCCCGACCAGCTGGCGCAACTCCGTCCTCCTGGACGAGCAGCCGATCGCCGAGGAGTGCGAAGTCGAGGCGGAGAGCCCCGAAAGCGAGCATCCCGTCCGCAAGGCCACCGTCATCAAGATCACCGCTTCTCCGTGCTCTTAAGCGTTGTTTGTTTGTTGTGTACATATCTCTTTCATTCGTCCATATGATCGCCTAGTCCTCGAATAAATAGCGACAATTGACTCCCCTTATTGAGGCGCTTCATTGACTCACTCAATAGACAACGAAACTCTCAATTGGGTGGACGGAAGGCGACAATAATCTCCGCCCGGCAGCCCCAAAAAGCGAGTGGCTGGACGGCGGGGTCCAAGAGGTCATTCATCCCGCCGCTCCCTCCCCGAGGACCACTCGGCCACGCGCCGCCGGCCGCTCAATAAATCGGTTGCGCAGTCGGGGCGGGCGAAACAAAGGCGGAAGGCGGCAACCAGTGCGGAATTCGCCGACCGAAGTGTCCGGAGATAAACGCGGCCAAGGGGCCAAGACGGCAGCAAGTGGGCGACTCTCCGTTCCGCCCGTTTGCTCACCCGGCATGAACGTCGGCATCGATGGGAACAACAACGATTGCCGCCGGTCCACGAGGAGCCGACGGCCGACCGGTCCACACGTGAGTTCTTCTCTTTTTCCTCCTTCTTGTACACTTCGTGCAGGACCACTTACGGGTCACCCTGCAGCAGCGAGCAGGTCGTCGGGCTCCTCTTCGTCGTCGTTGCCCCAAATTCCTTAAACACGCGGGGCTGCTCGGCCTTCTGCTCGCCTTCCAGCTGATCGGCGCCCTCGTCTTCTGGTGGGCCGAACAGCCGCACGAGCAGCGAGTGGAGGCGGAGCGGAGGCACGAGCTGGAGCGCAATCGAACGGCTTTGATCCGCGAGGTGATCGGATCGCTGTGCGTTCTCCCTTCCGCTACTTTCCTCTAATTTCTTTTTAGATTCAACAACACAGAATTCCTGTTCTTTCTGGGGCACGAGCAGAGCCGCACGGCAAGCCGCCACCCACTTTACACTCCGAACTGTTGGGCGGCTTTCAGGTGGAAAGTCGACTGGAATCGCGGCTGCTGGAGTACGAGCGGCAGTTGGGCGTGCAGCCGGTCGATCAACCCACGAAATGGAGCTTCGTGAACGCCCTGCTGTACGCGCAGGTTGGCAGTCGATGTGCGCATGGTTTAGTGGGAATTTTAGATGATTTGCACGACGATCGGCGGCGGTTTCGTTCACTTGGCGCCCGCCACCGCGCTCGGCCGCTCCTGCACCGTCCTCTACGCTTGCATCGGGATTCCGCTTGTGCTGCTCGTTCTGGACGACCTCGGCAAGCATTCAATCGATTGTGTTGTTCGAAGGAAGAGTTCAGGGAAGCTGCTAAGCTCGCTGCTCAAAATCCCGTGGTTTTGGTTCAAGTGCGCGTGTCGCCGCCTCTTTCGCGTGTGCACGAAGCAGACGGCCGCCGAAATTCGGCAGTTGGATGCGGACGACAAGCGAGGTCCCCTTCATTCTTGTGCATCCCTCTTGTACTCGTGGTTTAGACCTCTCAACCCACGAACTGCCGGTCGGCGTGGCGATTTTCGTGACGATCGCGTGGATCCTGCTCGTTTCGGCGGCTCTCTGCTGGCTGGAGGAGTGGACGTTCTCCGTTGCCTTTTACTTCGTCTTCCTCTCTTTAACGTTCGTTCAACAGTAGGCAAGGAGTTAAGTGGTTGCTTTAGAACGATTGGATTGGGCGACATCTCGTTGTTCGAGCCCCATCACGTCCTCTTACTCTTCGTCTACATCATCATCGGGTTGGCATTGGTCTCTAATTGCATTGCTTTGATCCAAGTACTCCATCGATTCATATTTGCGATCATCAAAAGCTTTCAGATAAACCTGGAGCGGGCGTACCGGAACAAACGAGCCGCCCATTCCTCTGAAGACGATTTCCATGAGCTGCGTAGACGACGGAGTTCCCTCGGCGTCCTCAAAGCAGTCGGGAGCTCGTTTGCGGCCGACACGGAGCGTTTCGTCCAACGCTGCGCGCAAAGCAAGTCCTCGCAGACGGTCCTCTCGTTTCCCAGCCCCACGCGCAACTCGGCCGTCGGGCGGAGCGTCGATCAGAGTCGGGTACGCACCACAGCGATCAATGCGAAGTGATTGAAAGGAGTGTTCAGATGAGAGTCTACCCCCGGACGATCTCCATCGACGACGTGATGAAGCTCGTGGACACCGAGGAGGGGGACATCCTCTTGCTGGGCGAACTGCTCAGTCGGGACGAGAGCGCGGCCAGTGGGTTGAGCGAGGCGATCCGCAGCGACTTCAGCGCCGACTCCACAAGCAATCAGGTCGTTTTGTCGCGATCGTTCGACTCGTTCGGGCCCGCCCAAATCCAACAGCTGGAGCCGGGGCGGCTGCCGCTGCTGTTGAGCAGCTCGAACTCGCTCGGGGTCGCCTCCCGCCTCACCAACTGCCCCTCGACCACGCCCGTTCCGGGCGACCTCGACCTGGAGAGCGTCGAGGAGATGGAGGACCGGCTGCTGCTCTCGCGGGTCGCTCTCAACGCCGACCCGTCGGTGCACTTTCGCTCGCGGTTCGTTCGCGTCTTTAAAGAACTTCGCGGAGTGTAATGCCGCCCGCTTTCAGCTTGAGTTTGATCGCCGAACAGCAGTCGGTGATCGACGAGGAGGACGAAAGCAGCGCCCTGACGTCCACCACGGGCAGCGAGAGCGTGCGACCGGCGGAGTCCTCGATGCGGTTTGTTTGCGACCGAAATAACCCTCGAGTAAATCTGGCGAGCGTTTAGCGGCGGAAAGAACCGATCGGAGCGCGCGGGTCGGCGGAACAGCGGCGCCCTGATCGCCGTCCTCTCGACGACGACGCCCGGCGGTTGGCGGGCTCGTTGACGAGCGGGTGGGTGTCTGCGAATTTATTTTACCTAGATTCGGTGCAATAAAATCGTTTGATTCCTTGGTCGACTGCTTTCTGATCACCAGTGTGCAAAAGAAATCGTTTATTTGCATCAAACGGGAGCAACTCTTCGCTGCGGAATGCCCACGAATCGCGGGAGAAAAAGTGATCGAATTACTCGACTAAAGGCAACACGTGAATGAGCGGAAAGAGTGAGTAAACGGTAAGGACGAAGGGGAACAGAGGATTGTGTCGAATAAAACGAAAGAAAAAACTCATCGGAAACACCCGCTTCCCATCGGTGGGATCACCAACTCGTCTCCCAGTCGCCGTCGCTCGCATTCCCGTCGTCCTTGGCCGCTGCGGTCTCCACGACCTTCGTCTCGAGCGGCTTCTTGGGCGGCGGGGTCGCCTTCTTTGCTGCGGCCGCCGCCGGGGCACGAGCGGCGGCGAGCGAGACGGCCGACTGGTGATCCGCAGCGCCCCAACCGGAGTCGTCGTCCAGTTCGGCAAGGAAGGGATCCCGTTTGGCTGCGGGCTTCTTCAGAACGAGCGGCTTCTTCCCGCCGCCGCCGCCGAGGCGCGGCCCCGCCCGCTCGGCAGCCGGCGGCACGGGCGACGGGCTGGGCGACGGCGTGGCGGAGGACGTTCGGGAGGGCGGCTTCGAGTTGAACGCGTCCTCCAGGGCCGCCTGATCGCTTGCGGCCGACGAAATCGAGCCGCTTCGAACGGTCGGCTTCGTTGCTGCTGGAGCGGTTGGAGCAGCACCGGTCGAGGTCCCTCCCGCCGCTCCAGTGGTCGTCGAAGCGGGTGCGTTCTTGTAGAACTTTCCGGACAGCGTCTTCAGCGCCCAGCCCGCCCATTGGGGCACCTGCAAACAATCCAATCAATTGAATCAAATGACGAAGAGGACGAACCTTGTCCGTGGACAACAACGACGCCTTCCCGCCGGCCTTCACTTGAGCTTCGAGTTCGGGGATGATCTCCGGGTTCTCGCTGGCCTTTTCGAGGTTCTCGAGGAAGCCGCGCAGCGATTTGAAGCCCTGATCGCGGACCTGCAAGCACGAGGAACAATCAATCGATTGATCAATGGACGGAACCCACCTGTTTGTCGGGATCGACGGTGAGCGGCGCCAACGCAGGCAGGATCTTGTTGGCGACCTCCACAAGCGAGTAGTACTGCTGAGTGGCACTCAAGGCCAACACGCCGGCCATGCGCGCCGGTGGGAACGGGTCTTTGAGGGCACGAGTGAACGCATTGATGAGAATCCGTTGGCGATGGCTGGGGTCGAGGAAACACCCGATCTTCCCCAAACAGATGGTCGTGTTCGTGCGGATGCCCGGCTGGTCGTCCGATCCTTGCAGTTTGGCCAGGTATTTCACTACAACCCGAGGAATCATTCAATTGGATCCTCCACTACTCGCTGCTCACTCAAATCCATGTTCAGGTTGTTGTAGTTGAGTTTCTCCGCAAACACGACCATCGCCTTCACGGTGCTCTCGCGGACGGCGGGGTTCGTGTCCATGAAGCCGGTCACCAGATTCCTGCAACCACCGACCAAATGAAAGAAGAGAATGAAAGGAACTTGCCCGTAGATCTTCTCGTTCACGACCTGCGGCTTCAAGTGCGGCGCGAACTCGTCGATTCGCTCGAGCAGCTTGACGCGCGTGGAGCGGTCGGGCGAACTGAAGAGTTTGACGAGGCACGGCACGATGCGGTGCTGGTACTCGTCCTCGTCGAGCAGACGGCCCAGCTTGAACATCGGGATGAGGATGTGCGAGCCCGCGTCTCCGTACTCGTAGGTCTGCAACGTCTGTGCGTTGAGCAACGATAGATTATGCTCACATGAATGAGCTTCGGGAGGATCTTGTACTTGGCGATGTTGTCGGGGAAGAGGTCGAGGTTGTCCTTGAGGTTCATGAAAAAACTCTGCTTCTCCGCGCTGTCCTTCAGCTGGAACTCGTCGAGGAACAGGAGCGTGTCCACGAATTTGTTCTTGAAAAAGCCGCCCGTGGAGCGGGACTCTGCAAGCGGGCATTCCTTCGATTGAATCAAAGAGACGAACCGGAGAGGAGGTCGGCGGCCGCGAAGGCGCGCGTCTTGGAGTCCAGCTTCTTGAAGAGGCCGTGCAGACGGCGCGGGATCCGCTCGAGCGACTTCATGGCGGGCGGCTCCGCATGGAAGCCGTTGAACACCTGCCACACGACGTCGGCCAGGGCGTTCAGGTCGGTCTTCGGCGACCTGCAAGGCAACGTGAGGAATGAAAGCACGGAAGTAAGGGGAAGCTTGCCGAAACTCCTCCGTTCGCTGGAACCCGCTCAGCTTCCAGTCGCCCGACGCGGTGATGAAAATCGACTCGCGGATGTTGTTCTGCGAGATTTTCACCTCGTTGTGGAGAAATTTCAGGCAGTTCTGAACACCAGTCAATTGAGTAACAAGTGGGTGAACTCACGAGCATCTGGTAGAGACCCCAGCTGACGAACAGCTCCTGCTGACTGCCGGTGAGTTGATTTCGCTCGAAATAGACGTCCACCGGGGCGCACGGCTCCGTCACGAGGTAGAAGGTTCCATCGAACTGAAAGCAGTCGAATGATTTCAGGAGTTCAATGAAAGGCGAACCTCGAGCGAGTCGAAGAACGTGAGGACGTTCGGATGTCGGAGTGTCTTCAGCTTTTGCGTTTGGTTCTTGAGGTTCGCGTCGGCGGCGTTCGCCCAGAAACAGGTGGCTTTTTCGCTCGGCTCGGCCTACAAGCAAACAGCATGGGATTGAACGAAAGAAGGAAGGAAAGAACTCACTTTCTTGAAGGAGTCCCCGTGCGAAACGCCGCGATGCACGCCGCTCGCCTCGGCCGGCAACTCGAACGGGAACGCGGTCTTCGGGTCGCGCGAGAAGAACGAACTCAAGACGGAGGCCATCGGTCGATTCGGGCACGCGTTAGACGACGAAAGAACTCATAATCCACGAGGAAAGGAAGCCGATCGGAATCGCCGCAAATCGTGAGGTGGCAATCGGGCGGAGCGGCCGGGCGTTTCGCCAACGCGGAGATTCCGCTCGGGAGAGCGGCAGGGGCGTCCCGCCCTGCGCAACTGGCGACGGCGTGGGTCGAGGCGGGAAGCCGATTCGATTTTCGCGGGTCATTTCGCGCGTCGAGCTTTCGTAACAATCGCTTGATTGCGGCGTTGTTTACGCTTTTTTCTATTCGAATTTGCCTATTGGGGCGTCAACTATCAATATTTTTTGACGTGCGGAATGCCAAAATTCGAGCATGCTTCGTTTCGCCAAGGCGCGAATGCTTCGCGGTTTTGTGCAGTCGAATGCGGGCAGAAACGAGCACGCCGTTGCGTTTCGGGCGCTGATTTCCACCAAACCGGTGACTTTTGGCATTTCGTGAAGCGAAAATTTGTCGACCCTCAAAGACCTTTAAATTTTCTGAGATTCCTTCCATTTTCAGTTGCTCCAATCCGATGGGCTCCTAGGATCGCGTGTCGGGCAGCTTGTCCCGCACGAAACGGGTGCCCGCCGCCGCCCAACCGCCGCAGCCGGCCGTCCCGAAGCCAAACGGTCGCTCGCGGCCGACGGAGCGGACGGGCGCCGCGCGAGCCGCTCGCTCCACCACCAAGTCGAAATCGAAGCGCCGTGCCTCTGCTCTCACCGGTGGGTTCTTTTTTCTTCTTTTCGATCGCTTCCATTGATTCCAGCCGCCAACGAGGAGGACACGCCCGAACGGCCGTGCAAGTCCGCGAACGCGCTGTCCGAAGCGATGCTGCCCGCGTGTGCGCCGACGGCCGACCGCTCGGCGATCCTCGACGCCGACCGCGAAGAGTGTCTCTGGAAGTTCGACCCGCAGCAGATGGACGAGGCGCAGATGGGGGATTTTTGCAACAAGGCGTGCTTTCATCTGAATCTCTCCTTCGAGAAGGCACGTCCGATGTGATTGGAAGCATTGACTAACCCATGGGATTTTCAGTCACTCCACGCCCTCTACCGCTCCGGCTTCGACGGTCCGAAAGCGAAGAAGGCGGCCGAGGAGGCGGCCGAGGATCGGCGGCACGAGTGGTCGGCGGACGACGGATAAGACTTCTATCGGTTCTTCCAAATGTACGGCTGCGATTTTGTAACGATCCGGACGATGGTGAGTTCCTCTTTCTTCCTCTCATCCCTCCAATCCATTTGCAGATGCCGCACAAGACCGTCCGCGAGATCGTCGAGTTCTACCACCTCGCCAAACTGAAGATGGATCTCATGGACCCCGCGGACGACGAAATCGAACCCGCGGTGCAGCCGAACGAGCCGCACAACGCGACTCACAAGGGATGCACCTCAGCGGTCCGCGCGATTTTTGGACGCCATATAGCTCATTCGACGCGTCTCGTCGAGCTGATTCCAAACCTGCAATCCCTATCGGCCCAATCCCACTTTGCGTCGAGATACGGAGCGTCAACTTCTGCACTGTTTTCTCGCCACTGCAGCCGTTCATTTTCCAGCGAGTTCAACTGGACGCCATTCGTCCTTCCGCCGTTGTGTGGTGGTGGCCGAGTGGCGAACGCGGTTGACTTGCACGCTGGTTCGATTTTTTGCTTTTTCGAACGTGTGTTTCGCCAATTTCTGCTTTTGGATCATTATTTTTGCTTGTAAACGATGTAGTTTGATGAGACGAATCGATTGGTGCCGAAATCTCGAGAATGTCATTTTTGACAAAAATCGACGGTCGACCCCCTTTGGTCGCGTTGCCGTGTCGCTCTGCCGTTGTTTGGGGTGCAAAACAAAAGTCAAACGGTGGGGTTTTTTATCTAGACTTTTTATTGTCACGAGAAATAAGATTCCCGAAGCACCCACCGAAGAAGAAGATCGCAGGGCGTTGCACCGGCTGTTCAAAAGCCCCGTTCCAAACGATCGAGCTGCAGGCGGCAGTCGGAAGCAAAGGCACTTTTGCGATGGTGGTGCACTGATTTTGCGCTGGTATTGTTAAAAACGAGCCCCAGCGCTCAACAGAATGTCCATTTTTGACGGATACAAGAGGAAAGGTCGGTCGACCACAGGGTCCCCCCTTTGGTCGTGTCAACGCCAACTTTGGCGCGCCGAATCTCGGCGCAAAGTGGGATTGGGCTGATAGGGATTGCAGGTTTGGAATCAGCTCGACGAGACGCGTCGAATGAGCTATATGGCGTCCAAAAATCGCGCGGACCGCTGAGGTGCATCCCTTGTCAGCATCCGGCGCTTGAAACGTCCTTCTCTTCCGTTAAAATCCGTTGATTGTTCTTGCTCTTCTTGAATTTGGCGCTCGTTTGTTGTGTTTGATTGGTTTTGAATAAAGTTGAATTATTTGTTGTGTTTTGGTCGTGCCAAAGAAGGTACCCTACGTGAACACTGCGTCAAACATCTTCCTTCTTTCCTTCAAGTTTTGAACACATTACGTACTCGGTCAAGCAACAAACAGAATGAATCAATTACTCTAATGCAAATCCCGCAGCTTGCAGCTGGAAATCAACTCTCCATCCTTTCGCCCACTCACTTCTTTCACTCGTCCGGCGACCCGGTCGCTCGTCGCTCGCCGGAATGCCGACCACTCGCTTGTTGACGGCCGCCGGCGCCCAGGTTCGTCCACTCCACTCCTTCCTTCTGCCCACTCCTCGCCCGTGCAGGTCCAGCTGCACCGTCCGCAGAAGACGCGCTACCAGCGCTTCCTGGCGCGCGCCACTCGCCGAAAGTCCTGCAAGTGGCTGCTGATCGTGAACGTGGGTCCCCTCGTCCACATTCAATCTTTCGGTTTTTGCAGTCCGTCCTCGCCGTTCTCCTGCTCGTGCTCGGGCTCTTCGCTACCATAGCGTTGATCAGCATACGAGTGGGCCTTCCCTCATCTCCTTCTCGTCCACCTCATCACTTCTTTGAGATGAAAGTCAAGCAATTAGTGCGCGAGGACGCGGAAGTCGGTCGGCGCGGCAAAGTGGAGGTCTTCTCGATGTGCACGTACCTGCCGCCCACTCCGTGGTTCACCGTTCGTTCTCCTCCTCTTCTTCTTTCCTCTCCACTCACTTGACCGTTTGATTGCAGGAGTTCTGCCAAGAGTTCCCCCAAGACCAATCGTTCGCCTACCGCGTCCTCCGCCTGAAGCCGGGCGTCGCGCAGGAGGCCGACTGTTCGGATCGAGTCGAAACCGTCCGTCTTTCTTCTTTCTCTTTCTTCCAATCCATTTCTGCGTTCAGGTCGGCTGCCACGACGGACTGCGCTCGAGGCACGTGGATCGGCCCTTCTCGGTCATCGACTGTTTGAATTTCTACAACGGGCAGTTCGACTCCGAGCAGCGCGTGAGTTGAACGACGAAGAGCTTCACAGATCGCTCGTTCAGCTGCCGACCATCGACCACACCAGCTGGTTCGAGTTCTCGTTCGACATTCCGGCCGCCCAAATCCTCATGTTTTGCCCCAAATGCAAGCAGATCTCCATTCCGCACTAGTGAGTTCTTCCCGCTTCTTTCTTCTCCTCCCCTTGTGTTCAGCGCGATGTTCCGCGGCCAGAGGACGTGCGTGGTGGACGTGCGGACGGAGGAGTTGGGCTGGCCGTCGAACGCGCGCTTCTGCCCGCGCCACCTGCCGGCAATCGGCGAAGAGGCGGCGTGCAACGGCACACGAGGATCGCCGCCCATCGGCTAGTTGCGTTGTGTTGAATAAACGGCTGCTTGCACGTTGTTTTCATGAGCTGTTTGCAGCTCTGTCCCCGTTCCTCCTTCAACGCTCGACCAAAAGCGAGCAAGAGCGTCTGAACACGCATTTTTTCGTTTAGCTTCGAAAGAGCATCCCTCTTCTTTCCGCAACCCTTCGTCCTTCGATTGTGAGTCCCGCCGCTGGGGCAGGACGTTCCAAAATTTCTTTCCAGACCACTCGGTGGGGTCGGAGTCGAATACTAACCTCAAACTTGGGTTAATAAACCGAAGAAGACGGCGGGCGGCGGGCTCTCGTGCAAGCGGGCGGGCGGGCGCTCGATGAGAAGAACGGGGTCGGGCGCTCGCATGTTGCTCGTCGGCGCGTCTCCGCCGATCGCGCGCTCTCTTCCGCCGCTCGTTTGTTCGGTTGGCGAGTGGCTGCGATCTTTGCTGATCTTGTCGTCTGCTACAACTTTCTCTGTAGAAGTTGCGCAAACTTGAGGTCAGCGAGGCCAGCGATGCAAGGTGTGAACCACTGCTTGAGTAGGAGGAAGAGAGATGATCAAGCAACTTTCCCGTCAGTTGTTTATTCATGTTCGAGGGGAAGAGGCCGCGTTGTTTTGCTTCTTTTTGCGAGGGGGTTTCTTTTCATCCGCTCAATCCGATTGTTTGCAGCCCGCTCGAAATGGCCTCTGCCCCGAAAATTCCTCGCTTGGACTCGGCGGCAATCAAACGGCCGCCTCGTTTGAGCGCCAAGGCGTTCGTCCTCACTCACCGCTATCTGGACCCAGAGAAAGAAGAGGAATTCGCGGAGGAAATGGGCTTAGCACCGTCTTGGGTTCGTCGGCTTCTCATTTTGCGGCGGTGTTGTACGGCGTATTTCAACGTACAAATTAGGGGTACCGTTTGCATTGGGATCGATGATGACGACAGCTTTTTCTTTGGTAAAGCCAGAGCTTGCCAAACGAGGCTCGATTCCGAGTCGGTTGTGGCGTTGCTGCGGTGCACCGACAGTCTGCGCACGATCGAGATTGACTGTGCGTATTGGCCGAGAGCCACCTTGAGCCGAGGGTTCATCGCGAATTGGAGGGCGGTCGCCGCGGCATCGAACGGTTAGTGCCTTTTTTTGCCTTTCAGCCTTTTTTAATGCAGCGCACAACTCGTTGGTGTCAATTCGGCTGGTCACTTGTCAGTACGAAAAGAAAGAGCTCCACATCACGCGTCTTGTCCTCGAAACGCTCCCGCAGAGGATCACGATGGTCAAAATGAACAACTTTGGTCACTCGTTGCCCATTTTTCTTTTGTTGTACGAGCAAGCTGGGTTTCTCGAATCCTTCGCAGTGGTAAAGGAACAAGGAGAGAACAATTGTATGTATTAGATCGACGATCTCATTCTTTTTTCTCACCGTTCAGATCACGCCCACTTGTTTCGTTTGAAATGCCGTCGTTTCTCGTTTGGTAACTCGTGTTCCGACAGTCTCAAGCTGCACGAACTGACCGATTGGGGACCGTTCGAACGGAACGAGCACGTGGACGAGATTCGCGTGTGGTCGGGCGATTGGACGGGGCGTCGCGATCGGCGCGCTCTTGCCCGCTTGCGTGCAATCAACAATAACTTCAAACTGGTGGTCAATCTTCAGAGTACACTCGAAGAGGTACAAGTTACAACTCGTTGTCTACCGCTACCTTATGTCAAAAGGAGAGTGCAACGCTGTGAGCGAGCTCCTCGTTATCTTGCAGGAAATTAAAGACTACATTGAAGTCGTGAGAGGGGAAGGATTCGCTCGGAAGGAGAGGCCGAACGACCTGGAGCTGCGCGTTCAGGTCAACGAGCGGGTACGCCGTTTCCACTCGCTTCTAACTCCACATTTTCGTCTAGAAAGAGAACTTCCCGGCGTACGTGAGCGCGATGCATGAGCTGTGAATAAAAGAAGCTGGAAAAAGTGAGTACAAGCGCTCGTTTTACTCTGGCATTCTGGACTCCGTGCTCGTCTTTTACACACTTGTTGCCCTCCGCAATTGATTCGTCGTCTTGTTACGCTTATTTCTATCGTTTGTATTGAGTAAATAAAATTAATGTTCGCTTTGCTGACTTTCGATTGTTGTGAGAACGTAAAACGGTGATGATTTGCTTGCCGTTAAGCAAAAGGTTCATTGGACACAGGAAGTAGTCATGAACGGATTCTGGCGAAAAACGAAGCGAAAAGCAGTGTCTCCGGACAACTCGCGCTACTGAGGAAGAAGCAAGCCACCTAATTGATACAAAGAACTCGTCTTCCACCTCTCAATCCATCCATTGCAGATCGTCGATGGCAAAATGGACTTGAGAGCTGACGTCAACCGCCCAACAAAATAACATGACGTTGTTTTGATCACGTCATGCGAACGCATGACTCACGATCAGGAAAAAGCGGAAGCTCCCGACGGTCCGCCCCTCTTATCAGACCGCCTTTCACAAGAGCGGATGTTTGCGCTCGCTTGGAGGTGGCGGGCCGAACGGGTCTTAAAGACGCTCCTCTTGGCGAGGAGTTCATTCCGAACTGGACGCTCCAGCGTGCTCTGTGCCTCCTTCCTTGTTCTCTTTATTCATCTGTTTTCAGTCGCAATGTCCGAGACGGCAGACGAGCCCCAACTGCAACTGACGATCGAGCGTGAGGGCGACGAGTGCTGGCAGCTTTCGATCTCACCGGACGCCCGTCTCTACGAGCTGAAGCTGCGGATTTACGACCATTGGCGAGTGATCGCCGACTACCAGCAGTTGCACAAAGGAGGTGAGTGAATTGTCCATATTATCTGCTCATTCGTCTGTTGCTTTAGACGTGGAACTCATGGGGAATTTCGCGCTACTCTCGTTCTTCGAGCTGGAAACAGGCGACGTGATTCGAGTGACTCCAACCGAAATGTTGACGCCGAAGATCGAGAACTTTGCGGGCGTCCCGGAGCTGCGAATTGCGCTCCAGGAAGAAGTGAACCACCGGCGGATCGTCGAGGACTACGACGCGCTCATTCGTTTCTTGTGCGACGAGATGAACGCCCGCATCGACCGCCTCCTCATCGACCTGCACAATGCGAACACCGAATTCAAGGAGGAATCCAAAGTGGCGCTCTATTTCGTCACGGAGCTAGGCGCCCGCGAGTACGTGAAGCTGGACGTGAAGCGAAAGGACTCGATTCGCATGGTCAAACTGCGGCTGTTCGCTCGTTTCGGCCTTGAAGCGCACCTGATGCGGTTGTTTCACACGAGTTCGTTCGTTTTCATTTTTCTCAACTGATCGGAGATTTAGGCAACGAAATGACGGACGACGATCTGATCTCCGACCTGCCGCACGCCGCTCTGCTGAAGGTCTCGCAACGCAATCCGCCGGTGATTCGCGAAGCGCGCAAGGACGACGCGCTGGAGACGTGCTTCGCGGAACTCGTCGACACGACGGCGGCGAAGTTCGCGGAGATGTGCGACCTCGAAGTCGCCCTCCTGCGACGCCTGGACGAACTTCGACCTCGTTTCGAACTCCTGCAGTCGTTGGATGTAGCGATGGCCGAATTGCAGTCGACGGAGCCCACCAACTTCCGCGTTCACGTGCTCGACGGGGACGATGAAGTGATCACCGTGGGAGCGAAAGCCGACGAGCCGCTCTTCGTCTTCAAATTTCGACTCGCGAACGCAATCGGGGGATTGGAAGGATACTCCAGCCTGCTTCTGAACGGTGAGCATTCGCCCGCTTGTTCCAATCGAATGACGGAAACCTTCAGAAACCGTGCTGGACGACGAGCTGGATTCGCTGGCCGACTGCGGTGCGCAAAACGACGAGATTCTTCGCTTGAAGCAGCGCGAAATGCCCGAACCGTTCGGAACGCACTTTGTGGGCAATTACACGAAATCTCTGGACGTGTACCGCGTGTGGGACCTCTGCGGAATGGCGGCCGAAACGGAGCGCCTGAGCCGTCGAATCGTCTGCTTGAAGGCGACCCGCGACGATCAACCAGCCGCACAACAAGCGGCCGCCGATCTCATCCGCTCGTTCCGGAATGCTCGACCGTCTTCTCCTCCGCCTTCTTCTCCACCTACTGCTTCGCCAATTTCCGCAGAAGAACGGCCAGACGAGCAGCAAGAAGAACTCCGCCTGGCGAGAATCCGAGAAGCGGAGCAGGAAGCCGCCAACTTCTGCATCGTGTGCATGGAACGACCTCGAGACACGCTCTTCCTTCCGTGCGGCCACCTCGTCGTTTGCTCGGACGCTTGTTGTCGGGAGCTGGAGACGTGCCCGCTGGACCGAGCGGAAATCGAGCAGAGAGTGCGGGTTTATTTTGCTTAGTCATCCGTGGATTAACCGTTTCAGACCGTTAATTGTTATTCGTTTTGCATCGATGTATGTAATAAACGCTTGACGATTGTACAACACATCCGAATGAGTGTTTATTCTTGAAAAAAGCACAACAATCAAGCAGACGTACTCACTACGAGTTCATGAAAGACGAGCCTGCACTTTCTGCTTGATTGGTCGCCCGTCGACGGGACACGTCTGGAGATCACAGCACGGTGCTTCGGAGCAAACAACGAGGTGGACGCACGGAAGGAAGAGAAGCTGGCGGGGTCGCTGCTTGCAGACGACGCACAAATTCGTTGAGTCCGCTTCTGCTTCTCGGGGTTCGTCCGAGCGAAGCGGTTCACGCACTGCTGCACGTGCAGAAGGCGAAAGAGGAGGCGGCCGAGGCGGTGCGGGAGGAGGCGGGCGGGGAGGGGCGGGAGAACGTTGCTGATTGCACGGGTTCCGAAACGAGCGGATGATTTCGGCAGCCGCCAGTTGTGCCGCCGCCTGATCCTCGCGCGTGGCCTTCAAGCACACGATCCGGTGGCCGAGTTGCGCCCGTTCGGCCTCCAGCTCGCACAAATCGCACATTTTGTGCGGCTGCACGCTCGTCAAGTGGTAGGAGACGAAGCGGAAGTCGCCCAGACCGGGCGCTTCTCGCCGCACGAGTTCGAGCACGTCCCCGTTCTTGACTTCGTAGTCGTCCAGCGATTTCATGTCGTTCTGCAGTGGACGTTCTAAACGATTCACCTTTGGACTTGTTGAATGGCGTGCTCTCACCGTTATAGTACAAACACATGTAGTGATTTGAAGCTTCGGTCAAATTCGCGAGTCGAAATTTGAAGACGAAGAGCGGCTCGTCGGCTTTTGCCCCAATGGTGGTCGTTACGCCCGCAATGAGCCGATCGGTGACGTGAACGCAAAAGTCGGTGGGCTCCGTCGACTTCAATTCGGTCATCTTCTTTTCCAACGACCGCAGAAGTTTGAGGCGTTGTCGGAGGTCGTCGCAACCGCGCATAATCTCCACTTCCATGTCGTGCATCTTTTTGTCTCGGCATTTGACCGCTTCGAGGAGTTCCGCGAAACACGAAGCCATCGTGTCGTCGGCTTTCGCTTCACGAATTACTGGCACGTCCTTCAGCTGAAGTCCGAGGGGCGCATCGAGCGGCAAGTCGGAAACCAAAAGGTCGTCCGCCAAATCTACGGTTTAAACGCTTCAATTTGAAAGAAGGACCGAACGAACCATCGTCGAACCGAATCCTGGAGGTTTCGAAGCGGAAACGAGCGAACATCAACATTTTGACGACGCGAATCGTGTCCGTTGCGTTCGCTTTCAACACGACCATGTCCTTGGGGCTCCAGCCCGTCGTAAAGAACAGATACCGTGTCGCCGGCTCTTTCAACTCCGTCCTTTCGTTGCAAATGTCCACGAGAAGACGATCAACCCGAGTGTTCCTTTCTTTAACCAAGAAACGGATGAGTTCGTCGTAGTCCTCCTGTGTCGCTTGTTGGTTGAGCAGGCGTTGAATGGCGACCCGCAGTTCTTCGGTATTGCGGAATTCGTCGAGGGTTGGAAGGTCGTCGTCTGTCAAGCACATTCGAATCAACTCGCCGGAATCCAGCTTTAGTAGCGACAGTAAAGCGAAATCCGAGAGCTTCACGTCTAAAGCCACAAGTGGAGGAGCGGAACATAAAGGCGAATTGATCTACCTACCGCCTTTGTACAGCTGCTGCTTGTGAGGCATTGCGGCGTTCCAGCGCTCGTAAATGCGCAGCTTCAACTCGTAGACCGTCGCGTCGGCCGGCAGCGAAAGCTGCAGCTGCTCGCCGCCCTCCTTCTCGATCACCAGGCGGATCTCCTTGTCTGCTTCAGACATGACGCTGGGAGCACACAAAACGATGGAGTTCCAGTTAAGGGGTTTTTATTATTCGAAAAGAACCCTTGCGCTGGGAAACGGAGAGGATAAGAAGCTTGCAACGGGAATTTGTGCGGCTTGTTTGTCACGCGTGTGCGGCAAACTTCCTGATAAGGGAGCTCTCGTGTGTTTTGGCTCGAGGCAGCGACTGAAACGAATTCACGGACAGAAAGCTCTTGATGGTGAGTTTGAAAGAACAATGATTCGTCATCGAGCGGCCACTCGAGGATAACCGAATACAATATTCGTCTTTCGTGATTCGAACAGCCATGCGGAATTTTTCTTTTGGTATGAAAAGCAAGCGATTGCAAGTGAACACCTGTGGATTGACAGACATCTCCTCAACGTGTCGTCTCAGCCGTCCAATCGGATTCATTTCGTGCCGCGGCAGCGACCGACAGAACGCCGACGTTTCGAACACAAACGAACAAGCGCATCCCACCGTCTGCCGTTGCGTAACAAACAAATGCTCGCGGTCATGAGTAAGAAGGCGTTCATTTGGAGGTCAAAGAGCAAGAAAGCGATGCGAGCGTTGGGTTTGGCTCGCATCCACTCTTCACGCGCTGCTCACAGCGCCCAGTCGCTCTTCTCTAACGGAATGTTGGACAACACCAAAGCTATGGTCGTTGTGAAGATGAAGCCGCAGCTGAAAGGCGACGCCCGATGGTCGCTCGTGATGGGCGCGTTGTGCTTCGGCTATGGCGTCCAGGCGAACGTCGAGCCGAACCCCAACTACGAGCAGATTTGGGCGGCCGTCCGGCTGCGAAATCTGCGGAGTTTCTTTTGCTCCCGCTCGTTTCTCGGCTGCTTTTTCGTTTCGAACGGGCGCCGAAGCGAGCGAGTGGGACCGAAGACGCCGAAAATCGACCTGAGCGCCGGGAAACCGCTGCAATTCTCCTCCGTTTCGCACTCGCCTTTCTCCGTCTACGTGACCGAGTGGCACCTTCCGCCCGGCTCGCTCATCCTTCTACTGCGGATGGTGCGGCGAGATGTGCGGCGAATCGGCGTGCACGTTGTTGCCTATGCTGCGTTCAACGCCGATCAAATGCGCAGTTGGACTCGTCTGCTCTTTGTACTCAAAGGCAAGTCCTTTCGATTAACGATAAAATCCTGGTTGTTAGCGTGCGCCTGACAAGACTCTGCTTTAATCAATTCTTTCAGACTTTCCGCACCTGGAAGCGATCGATCTGCGAATCTTCCGTTCGGACCGCGCGGCGTGGCTCATTCACTTGCTTTGCGAGGCGCTGCCCGCGCGAGTCGTCGATTTCACCCCGGCTTCTGCTCTCGACTTGTGTCTTTTGCCCAGACTGCAACAGATCCCCATGGAACGAGTGCGCGCGAGCATGAACGACAAGCGTTTATTTCTGTCCAAATTTTTTTTTTTTAGGAGCAAATTTAGTCCACACTCAGCGGGTTTCCGCGGTGGAGCAGCTGCCGGAGCGACTGCGAGAGTGGCTACTACACCCAGCCGAAGCTTGCGGTCGCCGAGCCGCGTGGGCGAGGGGGGTCGGCTGGGACCCGAACCAGCAAGCGGCGCCAACCCGACGGGAAGTCCGACCGCTTACCGGCTGAGCCACCACCGCCCTTATTTCTGTGTAAGCTTCTATTTTATCTTCTAACCTCTTGCCTCATTTACCAGATGCCACCTCTCTCTTTCGCGTTCCCGCTCGGGTGATTGAAGTGGAGATGGGCGTGGACGTGATCGCTGCGAATGGACCGTAAGCTCTCGTTCACGCCTTGCTCGCTTCAAACCCTTTCGTTCAGCTTCGATCCGAACGGCTTCGTGCAGGAAGTCGTGCTGGACCTCGGAAGATGCGAAATGGCCGAAACCCCCGCTGACATCTGCCAACTCCAACCAAACGGCTTCGTGAAGCCGCCGTGGAGCGAGGAGGAGACTCGCGATTTCCGCTCGGCCTTCAGGAACCTTCGCTCGTTGAACGAGACCTTTGTCGGGCAAGTGGAATCGCGCGCGCTCGACCTCTACGACAACCAAGTGGGTTCCATTCGCTTGGAAGCAGCAACCACCCATTCAGAAATTGAACGATCTTCCCAAGGCGCTGGAGATCGTCGTCGAACGAGCACTCTTGTTGGTCCAGTGGGCAAAAGAAGCGGGCGTTCGGTTGAGCGAAGTCCGAATGGAAGCGTGGTGCATTCCGCTGCGTAACGACAAGGTGCGTTCCCTCTTTAAAATTTAAGCGGCTTCTCGTTTCTGCACGGCCACGAACAACCGCTGTCCATCACGGAAAAATTCTTCGCCGAACGCCCGAACTTCAGTCTTGCAACCGAGAATTTCGACGAGGCGCTGTTCGCCGAGTTCGTGCCGATGGGCTTCGAGGTGCCGTTGGTCGCCCAAACACAAGTGGACTCGACGTTCCTTCGTTTCGTCCTCGACCAAGACGTCTGTCATTGTATTTAAGGATCTATTGTTGACTTGAATGTGGCGAAGAATAAACACTCTTTATTAAACGAATTATCTACAGAACACGGATCAAGCAGCTGACTACTTGACGTAACGAGCAGTAGTCGTTGTGTCGTCCAGGATCCTTCGGTGTTCGTCGGCCATCCGCCGCACTCGCCGCTTGTCCTGCCGACAGCGGACGAACATTCGGGCGCCCGTTGTCACCTGAACACACGCTATTCGCTGCTTTCTACTGGGAACTCACGAGAATGAGAGCGGCGGCAAGGACGACGATCAAACTGGCCGCCGTCGTCCAGTCGGAAATCCACTTGCGGTTCGACGAGGGCGCCCGCCGTTCGACAGCCGGCGGCGTCCCATCTGCGGCGAGCAGTTCGGCGATCTTTCGGCCGCCCGTCCGCTTCGCCTCGTCGTCGACCGCTTGCAGGCGGCGATTCCAGAAATCGACGGCCGGCCGGTCGAAAACGCCGCCCGAAACGAAGTGCGGCCGCTCTTTGAAGCGCCGCTCTCCGCCCGCCTCCGCCGCGTCTTCCAGCTCGAAGTTCATTCGGTAAAAGCCGCGCCCCTCCTCGTCCACCGGCTTCCAGTCTGCAACGAGAGAAGCGAGTGAAGAGCGGCTGTGTTGGGGAACGCAACGGGATGTTTAGTCACAAGTTCTTATGGCCTTTAACAGCATCACAAAGAGCCCTTCCATCTCCACTATTTTCTATCAGCAAAGAATTCAAGCAGGTGTGCTTAACAGCCCTCCTTTCCATCCCACTCGCCTTCGACGGGCGGGCCGCCCTTGATGAAGTTCTTGATCATCCGGGGGTACCACTCGTCCATCAGCCGGTCGTTCTCCGTCGGGCGGGCGATCGGGTGCAATCCGATGAGGTACGTGAGGTCGTCCGCGTGCTTCGAGTGGTTCACTTGGGCGAAGAGGCCCAAGTACGAGGGTTGACCGCGACGCGCGTTGAAGGCGGCCATTCGGACGACGAACGCGTGCATCGCGTCCCGAGTGATCTCCGCCGCGCCGGTCGCTTCGTAGACGCGTCCGCACTCCTCCGCTGTGGCCGCCGCCTCGAAACCGAACGCCGAGAAGAACCACGCGCACATTTGCGGCATCGAGCGGCCCCGTCGAAGCAGCTCGTTCTCGATCGTCGTGTCCGTGATCAGCAGCGGCGTGGGCTAAAAGAGGGAAGGAAGAGGAAGAAGAAGAGCGTTTCTCGTGCCTTCCACGTCCGCTCGATCTGCCGCCCAAAGCTCGGCTCGGTGAACAGCCGGCCGTCCGTCTGCGGCCAAATTCCGATCCACTCGCTTTCGCTCCGCTGCGCCGCCAAACTGAGCGCTCGGGCGGGAGTGCGCCGCAAACAGGCGAGTTCCCCCGCCAGATCTTCGTTCGTGCAGTGCAAGAGAAGCGATCAATCGACTAATTAAAGGAATGCTCGTACGTTCACCTCCCGACTGACCGCTCGACTCAACTGCCGGTTGGTGTGCGGTCGCAGGGATCCCGCCCCGCTGATCAAAATCGCTCGACTGATCGCCCCCGCTTCCACTGCGGGGGAGGCGAGCAGGCACTCCACCGTCGACGCACCGCCCGACGGGCCGTAGGCCTCAAAAGCATTGATTGAATGATGCAGAAAATGAGGGAACGAACGGTGATTCTCGTGGGATCGCCGCCGAACTTCGGCCCCTCCTGCTGCACCCAGCTGAGAGCGGCGAGGATGTCTAAACGGTTGATTGAAAGCTGTAATCGCTCGAGGTTTGCTTACCCAACATTCCGTTGTTGTACGGAGCGTCCGGCAGCTCGTGGTCGAGATCGGTGAAGCCGAAGACGCCCAGCCGGAAGGCGGCGATCACGAAGACGATCTCGTCGCTCGCGTACTTCCGCACGATCTCCGTGTCGTTGAACAGAACGGCCGAGCCGTAGTAGAAGTCACCTATAAGAACGGGTCTGTTGTCTCTCCTCTCTGTGGCTTGAGCTATCGACTTGTTCTTCACCTCGTGTGTACCTGCCCCTGCTAACAATAAGTGAATAAACAAACCGCCAACCAGTCGAGAGGTGAGGCAAAAGCTTGTTCTTCACTCACCTCCATGGACGAAGAAGAAGATCGGGCATTTCTTCTCCTGCACTCAACAGAATGAATGGAATGCCGAGGGAACGAACCAGGCAGCGCCGATCGGCGAACACATTCAAATAGAGGCAATCCTCGTTGATCGGCCCCTGCGGCGAGGAGGTGAGCAGCGTGATCGACATGCACGGGGGCGCATACTCGGCCGTGTTCCGCACGCCCGACCACGCGGACGGCGGGCGGGGCGCGCGAAAGCGGAGGTCGCCGAGTGGCGGCTCCACGAACGGAATTCCCTGCAAAAACGAGTGAAGAGCGGAGAGTGTGAGGAACCTTGAAGACATCGACCGTCTGCCCGTTCGACTCCACCGAGAAGCCCTCGATCAATCCCGCCTTCAACTCGACGCGGCGGGCACAGGCGCTCGAGAAAAGGAGCAAGAAAGCGAGAAGGAAGTGCATTCAATCGGTTTGATACAAGAAAAAGCGAGCGAGCGACAACGAAGCGAGAAAGAGCTCACCGCTCGGTTTTATCAACCGCATGAGCGGGTGTCGATCAGCGTTGATCAAACGGGTTGCGTGTGCAGTTCAAGAGGTCACTTTCCCTTGTTTCAACAACGACAGATGTTCGCCCCTCCTTCCCAACAATCAAGCGCCATCCAACCGTTTATCCTCGATAACAACCTTTGAATCAGAAGCGAACCCGCACGGTCTTGAGATCCATCGGCTTCAAGCGCACACTCGCGATCACCTCCGCCCCGTCGTAGAGTCCCGTCAGCGAGGTCGGCGTGATCGAAGCCGTCGGCCAGCGGAAGTGGGCGGCGAAGTCGAACTGAAACGAATGGGAGTGAGCGATCCACTCATTTCAAGGGACTCACGTGTCCATTGGTCTCCTCGCACTCCACCGGCTGCTGCCCGCTCGTGGCGCAATCCCGCCCGAAACGCTGCAGAACGAGGGCGAATTCCCGGGCGGGCGTCGTCCCTCGCTCTTCGTTCGAGTGGGCGGAAGTGCGCACGGCGAGCGGGTGGAAGTCGCAGGGGAACGGTCGCTGCAGCGCGCTCCACTCCTCCACCGATCCAATCGGTTGAGAAGCGAAGAGAACGTCCAACGGATGGAGGAGAGCGGCCGATTGAGCTGCGGCCGCGCGGCTCAAGTAGGCGGCTTCGTTGCCGTCGGCCCACTCGCCGTCGGCCCGCTCGAAGAGCAACCGAAAGCGCGATTCCGTCGGCCGGTTGTCGAGGATTCCCTGCAGAAAGAAGCGAGCAATGAGGATTGAAAGGAGTGGACGAACGGCGCCCATCCCTCGCCCGTCGTCCTGCGCTAGCCGCCGATCCAGCACGACGTCCAGCCGGCCGGCCCGCACGCTGCCGACCGCCGCCGCCTGCCGCGCCACCAGCGAAAAGCGGCGCCCGTTCGCTTCGAGCAGCGCGGCGGCGGCCATCGGGTGGAAGTGGCCGGCGAGCGGCAAGTGGGCGACTCGCTTCCGCCGCACCATCTGAACGACCAATCGGGCAATGCTTCTGCTTAGAACTCGCCTGAAATCCGTTGGAATCGGTGAAGAACTGCTCGTCTTCCGTCGCCATGTCGGCGGTTTCGAAACGCAAAGCCAACTCGAAATTCCGCTCCTCCCGCACGTCCACGCGGTTCACGACTTCGAGCGCTTCGGAGTTGAAGTCGAGCCGCACTTCGTGGAGGATCCGCTTGCCCGACGGTCCCGCGTGCACGAGTGTTTGGCGGAGGGGACCCGCGACGAGGACGAACGCCGGCCGGGCGATTGGAAGCGGGCGCGCGTGGCCGTCCGGTTGGAACAAGTAGGCGCCCGAAAGCGAGTCGACGTCCCGCAACGCCCGCAGCAGATTGTGGCGACGCGCTCCGTAGTGCACGAAAGACGCTTGAATTCTCGTGAGGATCCCGCCGCTGTGCTCCACCGACTGAACGAAACGATTGGAGAGGAGAAGGAGAGGAGTGAACGGACCTCCAAGTAGCCGCTGGTTGGATCGAAGCTCGCGTTCAAAAAGCGATTCGACAGTCGGGGGCTCTCGCCGCTCGTGAACACTCGGGCTGTCGGTAAGGAGCTGGAAGCAGCGAGGATTCGAATGAAGAATGAAAAGAGTGAACGCACGAGTGATCGACGGCCGCAGAAACCCGAACGTCCACTCGCTGCTCCTCGGAATTCCCGCCGGCTTCCCGCAATTCGAAGCGGGCGAAGCCGAGCGGCGGGACGCGCGCCCGGAAGCACAAATCGAATTCGTTCGGCTTGGCCACGAGCTGCCCGTCTTGCGCTTCGACGACCGGCTGCAGCTGCTGTACGACCCGTCCGCCTTCTCGCCGGTGGAGGCGAACGTTCGGCGACGCCACTCGAATGCACACCACTTCGTCTCGTGCATTCGCAAGAGTGTTCGATAGGAAGAGAGTGCTGCAAGCAAACGATCAAGAAGAAGGGAATGTGTGGAAGGAGAACCTCCCGACCGGAACCTCCAGCTTCTTCGGCAACTCGTCCATTCGGAACTCGTAGTCGTAGCGAAGCTCCGCATTGGGCGGCAAGCCCAAGAGCGAGGCGGTGACATTCCGCACGATCAAAAGCGAGTCCTCGATCGCCGCGAGGAGTCTGCAATCGACCCATCGGATTCAATCGAATTCCGTCCTCTACGGCGCACTTGCGGGCGTAATCCTCGACGACGAACCGCTGCGAGGTGCCCGTCAGCCCGTCGTGGTGCTGGAAGAGGGCGAGCGAACGGCGCGCCGCCACGAGCCGCTCGAAAAGCGCGTCCGCCGGCCACTCCGCCCCGCCAGCGGCCGTCGACCAGCGGGCGAACGCGAAGAGAAGTTCGGCGGCGCGCACGAAATGCTGCACCGTTCGGTCCATGTGTTTGTAGAAGGGACGGGTTGTGAAGAAGCCTTAGGAGAGATTAGAGGAGAGAATGGGCTGAACCAACCGCTCCAGTAATGGTCAGAACGGTCGGCGTACGTGAAGAAGTCGCCGCTCAACGAGGGCAGTCGGTCGAGCTTCCCCGAGCGCTCCTTCTCGTCTACGAGCTCGAAGTACTCGCGGAGGGTGCCGAAGCGAGCGTGAACGTTCAGCTCTGTTCGGTTGTTCACGTACGCAAAGAGGTGCCCGTAGTTCGCGTGCTGGGCGGCCCACTCGGCGCGCGTGTCGAAGCGGAAGTCGTCGCCGAGCGGGACGAGAAGCGGCGAATTCGGGCGAAACAGCTGGGATTTGCGGCGCCATTGATCAACGAGCAGGGCGGCTCGCTCGGCCACGTTCTCCGCGCGGATCTCCTGGACGGGCGACTGGCGGCCCGACGGGAAGGCGGCCGGGCAGCGGTTCCCATCGGCCTCCAGGTAGCGGAAGTCGAATTGGCAGCAGACCTGCAAGAAGCGATAAATAAAGAGGAGTGGAGACGAACGCTCGGATCGGGCCCGCACGAGGACTCGACGCTGTACGAGCGAAAGGGCAGCAGGTGGGCGCGCAACTCGCCGCCCGCCTCCCCGGCCGCTTCGACCGGCCGCCAGCGAAATTCCAGCTGTCGGGCGAGCGCGAGGTGCTTCTTGACGGCCCAGTGCGCTCGTTGGATCACGGCGTTCCGCAGGCCGCACTCGTGAACGACGCGCGCCATCGCCGCGCTCAAGCCGAACGGGTCGATCGACCAGTGGGTGGTGGGCGTGAAGTTGAGTTCGTTGCGGAGGAACTCGTGCCCTTCGAACAGTTGCATCACAATCGAGAACACGTGCGCACTCGCTTCTGCACGAGAGGTGAGTGGAAGGAAGGCGGGAACGAACCATCGCTCATGACCCACCCGCCCGTGACGATTTCCAGTTGGCCGCCGTGCAGCAGCCTGCAAGAAGGCGGGGGTGATCGAATGAGATGCAAGAAGGAACCTGCGAACTCGCTCCCGCTCTGTCGCCGCGAGTCCCGCCCACCAGCGCTCGAAAAAGGCGATTTCGGCGAAAATGAAGCGGAGATCGGCGTTCGCTTCCAGTTCGGCGAGCGCGGCGTCCAGAATCCGATTGGTGGTCGTCGCGTAGCCCTCGAACGTGTCCTTCCAACCGGGATCGCAGTGCTGCAAACAAGGAAGAAATGGGAGGAAGGCGGCCAAGAACGAACGGAATGTGGGACGACGATCACCTCCAACCGACCGGGCTGTTCGCCCTCCGATTTGTCAAGCGGAACGTCGAACGGCGCCTCCCAAAAGCCGCCTCGTTCGTCGTCGAAAGACAGCCGATCGTAGAGGTCTTGCATCTGGAAAGAAGAAGAGGATGAAGTGGGCAAGAAGGTTTGGAAGTACCCGAATGTCGCTCGTTGTTGAGCGGGCAGTGCACGAGCCATTCGATAGGGAGGCTGCCGTTCTCTTCGGATTTCGATCGCGTAGGAAGGAGAGGAAGCGGAATTCCCGACTGGTGGGCTAAACAGCGAGAGGGATGGAGAGAACCAGTGGGACGTACGTCATCGAACGAATCCACGCGCAAGTCGATGCTCCTCGCGTGTTCGTTTTCGTAGATCAACAAGAAGAAAGCGGTGAAGAACAAGCAGAAGAATGCGAGCAGAATCCTCTTCTTGCGGAAGCGACCGAAACGAAGCATGACCGACCGCTCCGTTCGGTCATCCGTTCGAAAAAGAAATGAAGCTAGCGGAAGGGCGGAAGACGGAATTTAGACGCTTCGATCGATCCAGTGGTTTCATTCCACTAGTTTCTTCCACCCGTGGGGAAGAGCGATAAAAAGCGAGCAAAAAGCGGAAGAAAACGACGGCCAGCGGGTTGAGGAACCGACGAGCCGGCCGCGAGCAAACAAATCGGTTCTAGCGGACGCCATTGATCACTCCTTCCTTTCGGTTTTGAACGAGGTGAGCGAGCAGGAGCTGTGATAAAACTGAGCGGGACAGTCAATGAGCAGCGACAGCAGGATGAGTGAAGGCTTCTCACAATCACCGAGCAGCAGCCGACTCGATGCGAACCCGATCATCCATCGGTTTGCAACAAGCAACAAACAAACTAAGTGCAATTTGCATGAGCATCGACCTGTTTTTCTGTTTCCTTCTCTCTCGCTGCCCATTCGGCTCGCCGTCGGTCAGTCGAAAGCCGCCCTTCCGCTCTGCTCGGGTGCTCGTTCCCGCCATGTTCCGCTCGCTGCTTCTCGTCGGCTTCTTCCTGCTCGTCGCGGCCGCCCAATCGGAAGACTATCCGCCGCTCAAGACGATCAACTGCCAGGTGTGGAACGCGACCATCGGCGACAAGGCGAACGAGATCGCCACCGGCGAGGTGGTGAACGAAATCGCCAGCGACTGCTTCCACTGCTGGGTCCAGCGCTGGGAGAACGGAACGACGGTGGCGGGATGCCAGCCGGTCGAGAAGCCCGAGCTGCTCAAGACGTGAGTTTTCCTCTTCTCCCCTCATCCACCTTCCTTCTCCTCCTCCAGGCCCTACGTCGGCTGCAAGAAGGACGCCAACGGGACGACCGACTGCCGCTGCATCACGGACGGCTGCAACACGAAGGAGCTGCTCGACCGGAAGGACCACCACCCTGTCGGCCGCCTCACGTGCTTCACGAACGTCAACGAGACGTTCCAGCGGACGCCCCAGCTCTGGAAGGATCCCTTCTGCTTCTCGTGTGAAGTCGGGAAGATGGCCGGCGATGCGGAGGCGCTCTACTCGTGCGATCGTTCCATCAAGTAAGTTCCCCGCCCTCTCTTGCATTCCTTGGTGTTTAGACAACCGAGCGGAACTCACTGCGGCCGCAAAGGACGCGTAGACGTGTGCGAGAAGGACGAGTGCAACGCGCCGGCGACCTCCGGCTGGACCGACAAGACCGTCTCCCAGCTGTGCCCCCAAAAGATGTCCCTCGGTTCCTTCGCGCCCACCGCCGCTCTCCAGCCGACTCTCCTGCTCGCCGCCATCACTCGTGTCTTTGTCCACTGATTTCTTTCGTTGAGACTCCAACAGACAAGTCCCACGATATCTACTCACTACAAGCGGGAAGCGTGATTAAAAAAAGAAGCAGCAATAAGACGAGCGGTTCGATCATTTGGGAAGGATGGCGACCTTCACCAAGTATTCGTGCTTCACTTGGGTCGAGCGGTACACGACGAACTCGTCGTACTGCAGCCTGCAGTGCTCTACGAATTCCAACGGCCCATCCGGCACGCTGAAATCGTCGCCGTCCTCGTTGTACTCGCTGGAAGCGACACAGAAATTAAACGGAAATAATCTTTTTGGGAATGCTCACTACTCATCCGAAGGGCCATAGGTGCCCTTTCCGTAAGTGCTGTCGGCACCGTTGAGTCGCAAGTGGGCATTTCAATCGCTTCCATCGTACACTTTCGATTGTCCGAGAGCCACTTGACTGCAGAACAAGTAGCCGCAACGGTCGTCCGGCTCCGCACTGCCGTCATCCGCACCGCCGGTGAACTTGCGCGGGTCTTCGCTGCAGTAGCCGGCGGCTTTCGTTACGCAGTTGGTGAAGTAGATGCCGGGCCCATACATCGCCGAATTCTATGAACAATTCGAGAAAAAGATGAGAAGATGAACGAACCGAAGCGAAGGCCGCACGGTAGCCGTCTGTCTCGAAGGATGGATAGACGTTATTTGTGGGAGTCCCGTGCCAGAGAAGCATGCTGAAGAACGCAAGCAATGATGGGTTCTCCTTGCTGCCACTCACTTGTTCCCGATGTTGGTGTCAAAGCTCCGATCGCGGGGATGGTCGATGCGGAAGACCTGGACGATTTGCAGACGAAAATCGTGGGTCTCCCCCTGGCATGTCCGCAGGTAATCATTGACCAACTAAACGAGTGGACTGCATCTTCTCTCATGATCCTGCCTCACTTGTTCGCCACGAATCGGCGTGATCATGCGCGCAACGGCACGCCGGTGAAAGTCGTCGGCGCCGATCTCATCGAGCAGATCGCTCACTTTCTTCTCGTCTGTGTTCATGATGCAACTAGTACCTGATATCCCGGGGGTTCGCGGTGTGAACTGCGGGAACACGTCTGATTATAAACAAATGGATCAAAAGCAACACCTTTGCCGTCGTTGTTACGTCGCTTGGCTCCGAAAGCCGGAAGGAGACCGCTGCGTTGGCTGCAGTCTAAACGAGTAAAATCGCAATAATTTCGACTGCAGTTTGGACGTTCGCGATCACGAACGAATTGTTTCATCACACCCGACGTTCTCTTATTCCACCTGTCAGAACCGCCCCGAGTGGAAAAGACCAACGAGTGTTCCGCTCGTTGCAAAAAACGACGGCCTCCGCGAACTGAACGCCCCGAGCGGCCCGCAGGCGAGTGGAAGCAGCGGAAAGAGAAGAGCGGTGGGGCGTTTTTTGCAGCCCAAGACAGGCGTTCTTCTCTTTTCCATTTGTTTCTCGCTCTTGCTGGACGATTCGAGAACATTCGAGGCGACTCCCGAACGGCGAGTGGACGCCAGCGGCCGTCGGATAAACAAATCGATCCGGTCGGGGGTGATTCACCGAACAGGAGCGAGCGTTTCGATCGAATGCGAGCGGTCTTTCCTTTTGGTTTCGCTTGAGCCCTTGCATTTCACACCCAATCGATTTATACGAACTCGATCAATCATTTCCCGCTCGCCGCAGCGGTCGTCGTCTGCGGGACCTCGCTGAAAGCGGGCGCGAAGCCGATCTGCTGCCGGTCGACGTCGAAGTAGTGGCAGAATTGCGTCAGGAAGGGATTCCCGAGGCCCCACTGGTCGCCGAAGAGCTCCCCATCCGACAGATTGAAGAGCACCACGCACGTGTCGTCCCCGAGCATCAGCTGCAATCAAGAGGAGTGAATTGGAGGCAATGGACGGCGGACATCAGCGATGTAGGCGGTGGGGGGAACGCGGTACTCGCGGCCGCCGATCGTGAACACCCAATCGTCGAACATGTGGACCGCGAAGCACGCGACCGTGTACACGTCCAGCTCCCTTCAACCAAACAGTCAAGAGGAGGGAGGAGTGAGCGGAAGGACCACGAATAGTCGGGTTGAATTTCGTAGAAGATGCCCAGCCACTGGTCGTAGGGCGCCAAGATCAACGGCAGCCCGGTGTCCACCTTCGCGCTCACCGCCGTCCCATCCGAGTACGAGCCGGTGGCGAATGCATCGACGACGAAGCCCAGCGTTTCGGTTGGCCGGTCGAAGCTCAAAGGAACGAAGCGGAAATTCGCGACGTCGCACAAGTCGGCCGGCGCCTCGCCGAACGTCGCGACGAACTTGAAGAAGCGCCCGACCTCTGCGATCGTCCCGCTGCAAGCGAGAGGTGAGTGAGTGAACGAGGAGCAGCGGGGCGAACTCCTCGAGCCAAAGAACGAAGAAACGAGAAGTCGGAGCGACTGGCAAGTGGGCGAAAAAATTGAGAATCGGCGACGAGGACGCGTTCAGACTGCCGGCATCTTGCGGGATCCACGACAAACCTGGAGCATCGGATTGAAAGAAGGAATCAATCAATGGATGACCGAGAACGCCGTCGAATTCGAACTGCGGATCCGTCCAACCGGCGGCCGTCGAGCCCCGCACCGCTCCGAAGGCCTGCGTGAACGACGAGGCGAAGTTCTAAAGAAGAATCAATTATAATTGATTGCTGTACGCGGCGGAAAGCTTACAGTCTCGAGAACGTCCGTGTACGCGACGCCGACCAGCCCGCGATCCTCCGACGTCTCGTTGAAGTCGCCGGCCGAGACGCCCGTGGACGAGTCACTGGAACGAACAGACGAGCAATCACTTCATTTGTCCTGTTGTACCTGACGTTGTAGACACTCTGGTCGGGGTCCAAATTGGGGTAGGCGGGATCGAGAAGCCACAGATCGTCCGCCCCGCTCTCCACGGCCACCCAGAAGGTTTTTGCTGAAGAAGAGCGTTGGATCGACGGGAACGATGGAAGAACTGATTACGGGGAGTCCCCACTCGAATCGACGTCAGGATCGGGTTGTCTGCAGCGAGAAGAAGTGAGTGAGTGATTGTGACTGAAGCGAACCGGGGAATCCAACGACAAAATTCGAGCGGGAGTGCGCGCGGGCCGCTCGATTCACTTCGCGCACTTCGGCCGCCGTCTTTCGGTGCTGCCGACCGACCATACGGACGCCTTCCGCCGACGTGCAGACACCAAGGAGCAGAAGAATGAGTGCAATAGTTGAACGGAACATTTCGGGCAATCGATGAGTAGAACAATCAAACAAACGACTTCTTTTCCTGCACTCTCGTTTTTCGTCAAAACCAGAACAATGACCAACTCTGTTCTCTTGCTTCTTATCAGCTTTTCCGTGTTGCTAATTGCATTCGCTCTCGTCTTGTGGAATTGCTTTTATTCACGTGCAACAGAGGCAGCAGTAAAGAAGTCTCAAGGCTAGCGAAAAACTGTTCAAATATCTCGACAGAAACTCAAGTCGCTGACAACGAGTGCATTTCACTCCTGTTCGAGCACGAGTTCCTGTTCGCGAACAGGAAGGATGTGTCGCTCGAAAAGTCCGCGCATTGGTCTTCGCTCGCGCTCAAAGCAGCCGTTCGTCTTTGCTACTAATGGTCTTTAAACTTCCTACTCTTGTGGAGTTTCAAATTTTTATGGCTCATCGACCGAGTGGAGATCAGAGGGTTGTTTCCGCTGCTGCCTGCCGATTCATGATGATCGACAGCTGCCGGTCGGCATCGGGGGGCTGGACGGAGTTGGGGTGCTGGGTTGTGTCTCGTGGATCGAGCGTCTTCGTGTTCATTTCGCGGACATCTCGCGGCGGTGGGACGGCCGGAGATCGGCAGGTGTTCGGCGCTCGTTGCTCGCTGGACGGGCGAAACAACGCGATGAGGACGCGCCGCACGATCCGCTTGAACTGGTCGCGGTAGGGCCGCACGAAGTAGAGCGTGATGCAGGGCGTCCCGAGAGCTTCGGCCACACGAACGAACGAAGTGAAGAATCCTACGAAGGGCTGGTGGAGGCACAAATTGGTCGACGTTGCGGCCACGATGTTCGGGCGGAACGCAAAGAACGAGATCAACGCCTCGACGAAGAGCATCCGCTGCACGTGGGTGTGCAGCTGGCGGGTGCTCTCGCTCAACACCATCTTCTTCAGCTGCTGTCGAACGGCGATCGTCGTCACGAGGACCACCGCAAAGTTGAAGCCGGCGAACGCGTACGGCCGCACCGCGTTGAACGAATCTTGGGCTCGGGCGCTCTGCAATCCGTGGATGAGCGCACGTCTTTGATGAACTCACCATAGGAATCGCAAAGATCTGCTCTTTTTCCACGGGATAGCCGTAGTGCTGGAGGATTGCGTGCGCGTCCGATTGGAAGCTCTCTTTCCACGGCCGCCAGAAGAAGAACGGAAAGTTGTAGTTCATGTGCAGGACTTCGAACAACGTGCACCCGCCGACGAACGCAACGAGAAGCCAGCCACAAGGTGGACGGCCGCTGCAATCCGAACGAAAGTGAAGACACAAGCGAGAGGACCCACCGTTTGATCAACAGAAGGCGATAGACGCACTGCATCGGCACAACATCCCAACACAACGTCTGCAACGACCATCATCAGCGGTTACTTGCCGAAACACGCACGTTAAAGAAGACTAGCCGAAACGGGCCTTCGGCCCTCTCGGCTAGTGATGACAGAGGCTTAAAAGCCGCCTGCGGCGGCTTTAAGCCTGTTTAACCATTGTTCAATTCGTGAAACAAATGCCAAGTCTCAAAATAAATGACTCCGCTGTCACTGCCCAATTCGGCTTACGCCACATCGAGTCGACATTTCAGTCATCTGCTCGTTTCTTTAAACCTTTAACCATTCATGCCGTACAGCATGCTCGCACGTTCTATTGCGCGCAAAATCAACCCGCGTACTCAAACCCGAACAAATCCCCAGCTCACAGACATCAGCATACACTGTTCAGCCTACTACCTACCCCAACGCACTGCAACTATTCGGCTCTTCGAATGTCCATTGGCCCAGCCCGCCCACCCAATTATGTCAAACATCCGAGATACCGCAAACTGACGACGGCCAACCCACAATCGTTTTGGTATCATGCACTCGCCGATCATTTCCAAGAAAACGATCAGCTTCTAATCCATCCATCTTTTCCATTACCCGCTCCCTCAAATCGGAATTTCTTCATTTTCGTTCCAACCTTCATTTCCGTTTTTATGGCCCATTTCTTGGCCAATCGTCAAATCCATTCATTCCGGACGATTTCCAGCTATTTATTCCTCTCCAATATCGATTTCCAAAACGCCGCTACCCGGGATCGAACCATCGACCTCCCCACCTCCCAACCCTACGCGGAACCCACTGCGCCACGCTTCCCCGCCACTGCTCCGTGGCCGTTCAAATTTCAAACCTCGATAAAAACCTTAAATTAAAAATCGTATGTCGGATTTTTCGTTTCCTCCACCCTCCGCGAGCTCCTCTATCGATTACAAAAAACCCCATCAAAATCCGTCCATCCGTTCCCGAGATCTCACCGTTGCTGTCACCTCCCCCAGTGCCCCGCTTACATATAGGTGGATTTCAGCTGACAACAAGACGGCGCTCGTTTGGCGACTGAAACCCAACGGCGAATTCGTGTAGATCATGAACCGTTGGTGGCCGTTGAAAGTGTACTGAAAGTTGCAAGTGTAAGGTGACTAACGACCTTAATCTTCTTACTTTGACGGTGATCAGCAGCAATGCTGCCCAGAGCGCGACAACCACCGAGTTCAGTAGCAGGATCGGGCGCATCTTCAAGCAACGGAGGACTTGTGGATCAAAAGGAGAAACTCACTTGACAGACGTTCGATTTACTGCGCACAATGATGTACGAAAGAAGCGTGTTCATCAGCAAGCCCAATGTACTGAAGACGTACAAAAACACCAGGTAGACGTCTAAACGAAACTATGCGGAGTGAAGCGAGCGACCGTCGCTCACCAAACAGAGGGCGCACGTCCTGCGGAGGCTCCTCGAATTGCACAATGTCTGCGCCGCTCTCGTTCAGCGCGAAGCAACTCATCGGTAGGGAAGACAACCCAAAAAGAAGTCGACTGTCGAAGATTGAACGCTCTGGGGGAGGTTTTAAACCTCGTCGCTGGATTGAAAGAAAGTGACGTCTGTTCCGCAATGGAAGCGCGTAATTTCAGCTGTTCTCTGACTCTTACGCTTCCTCTTTAGCCCAGCTTCCGCTTCTTCGAATCCACCTGTCTGTTCACGAAAGTTTGAGGTGGGCGAACGGACAGACGGCAGGCGCTCATTTCCGATTCGGGCCTCTCAACGAGTCCGACAAAGAAATCGACTCCGCCTTGAGCCAAGTGACCAAGAGCATATACTGCGAGCAGTACGTGCAAGAACAGTGGGATTTTCACGTTTTTCCTTTGCTTCCAGACACCGCTTCTGCCCACTGCTGTCGCTTGAGTTCCGCGGCGGCGGCGATCGACGGCGAGGCGGTCGGAGGTCACGTGATCACTTCCTCCTTTCATTAGCATTGCACATTGATCACCTTTTTGCGCATTCTCGAGAGCTTCCTACTTGAGCGCTTCTCTCAACAGTGCATTCTTCTGTCTTTTGGTAACCACTGGACGAGAAGATCAGCGACCTCCATTCCAAACTGCCCTCTTTGCAATCTTTCCGCTCCTTGTATCCTTGAGAACAAACAGCGATCTTTGGAAAGTTCATAAGCGACTGCTTACGAAAGCGGACGCAACCGCTGGTGCGGCCAATTCTCCCCATCGACGAGCAGAAATTCGATCTGTTGGCTTCGGATCGACGGAAGGACGGCCGAGCGGGGTGTGTAGGAATAAACAAACGACCAAGTAGCCTCGCTTCGCAGTTTCCGCGGGTTTTTTCGTTTGCAATCGATCGATTACGAATTGGATCCCGTCGACTACTCGCTCGCAGCGATGACCTCAAGCTAACCCACTCGAATGACTTCTCCGACCTCTCCGCCCACCACTTTTCCGTGGAAACAACTGGGCGCCACCCAAGTGTTGCTCTTCCTCCTCTCCGCCCTCGTCTTCAGCGAGATCCACCGGAATTTGGCGCGTGTGCGAGAGGAGTGCGGTTGCAACGAGGCGGCCGGCTTCGACGAAGAGGACGCGAATGCCGAAGCCGACCGCTTCGAACGGGACGTGCGCGAGGCTCAAGAGAAGTGGGAGCGCGCGAGAAGCCGCCGTTCGCTCAAAGAAACCCTCCTGAACTTCACCGCCGACTCGTCGGGCAAACCCAACAAAGACCTTTGGGTCCACTCGCTCTCCAAAATACAAGTGGTTTCTCCTCTCTTTTGTTGATCAAACGGGAGGATTGCAGATGGACGAGCTGCTGGCCAAGTGCCTGGACGTGCACCAGTACTGCACGAGCGAAGACGGGGACACCCGCGGCGCTCCGGGTTCGTTTGGGGCTGAGGAGAACGAAGAGATGGGCGGCTGGAGTGGCTGGGTAACGAAAGAGGCTCATTTTTGATTGCAAGACGTCTGTTGCACGCGGATAATTGAACAGACGGCCTTTGGAAACGTTTCTTCGACTGCAAACCACCGATTTCAGGTCCCGTCGGCCCGCCGGGCGAGAGAGGCGCCGTCGGAGCACCGGGCGTTCAAGTGAGTTCATTCTTTCTTCTCCAACCACCTCTTCCCCTTGCAGGGCCGCTCCGGAATGATGGGATTGCCCGGGCCGCCGGGGCCGATCGGTGGCTTTCCTCTTCGTCTTTCCGTTCATTTGCTCGTGTTTAGGACCACCAGGGCCTCGAGGTGAGGAGGCGCACTGCGTGGAGTGTCCGGTGACTGAGAACTACGTTCGTGCTCTCCTTCCATGCATTCGCTCTTTCGTTGCAGGTCTTCAATCCCAACTCGGATGCGGCGTGTCCACGAGTTGAAGAAATGAAATGCACGTTCCCTCCTCTCAACGATCACTCGTTCGTTTCGTTGCAGGTCCGGGCGAGATCACGTTCGACGGGATCGGCGGTCCGCGCGGCGTCAACACAATTCTCCCCTCATTTCTGGAGTTCATGCTGGAGAACGAGACTGAAACGGACGCCTGTCTTCGCGTCTGCACGTCGAACCTGACGACCGCCCGCGGCCAGTCGAGCGAATTCGGCGAGAGCGAGGGCGGGATGGCGACCTCCACCGAGATCGCCTACATCGAGGGCTCCGTTGCTCGTTCGTTCCACTCCAACGCTTTCCGTTCAACTGCTTTCTTTAGATTGCTACCTGCAGAACGTCGGGAAGCCCGTCTTCCACGCACACGCGAACACTTTCTACGGAGCGTGGATGCGAGACGCCTATCCCCGCACTGGACTTGTTCGTTTTTTTCTCTCCATTCCTTACTTATTTCTTGTGTTTAAGGACATGGACAAGCGATGGCTGACGAACCACTTCGAAGGCAACACACTCCACGAGTTCTACAACGAGGCCGACCTGCGACGGCGGAAGATCCACAAGACGTAGCGAATGGCAATTAGATTGATCTTACTGTTTGTTTGCAGCTACAAACTGCCGCACTTGTACAAGGGCACGAACATGGTCTTCTTTAACGGCTCCTTCTTCTACCACCGCGCCGGCACGCCGAAGATCGCGAAATACGTGAGTTCCGAGAAGTCAGCGGAAAAAGCGGGTTCATGGACGGCTGTCTAATGTGACCGCCGTTCATCTAAGTTGCGGTTTAGGAACTGAGCACTCAACACTACGAAGAGGTGATCATCGACACACAAGCGGCGCACAAGTCGGACAACGCAAGTGCATTCAACTGTACTTGCTTTACTCTTTCTTCTTCAGTACCTGTTCAACCACTCGATGAACTACTTCGACCTGGCGGTGGACGAGAACGCGCTGTGGGTGTTGTTCCACTACGAAACGGAGGACTTCATTTCCGTCGCCAAGCTCGACATCAATAACTTGACGTAAGCACAGATACAATTAGATTTCGGTTCATTTGACTATTCACTCTCGCCCTTCCACCGTTCTTTGCAGGATCTACGACACGTGGAACCTGACGATGATCAACCACACGGAAGTGGCCAACGGCTTTGTCGTTTGCGGCGTGCTCTACGTCGTAAGTACTTACGCACTGGACCTCAAAGAGCTTGTTGGCTGCAGGTGGAAAGCTCGTCCGATCTGAAGTCGGAGATCTCGATCGCCTTCGATTTCTACCGCCAAAAGTACCGACAACCAAACATCAAGTGGATCAACCTGTGAGTTCTCTTCTCTTGAGCAAGTGATCAGGGGGATTGCAGGTACCGGAATGCGAACATGATGTCCTACAACCCATACGACAAGCGGATTTACATCTACGATCACGGCTATTTGCTTACGCTGCCCGCGCGCATCAGTTGGCGAGCCAAGTAGCCGGCGGTGATCCAACAAAAGAAGGATTAATGAGTTCGATTTATGTCTTTCCTTTTGCTTTATGCTTGATGTCTCTTGTAATGATCGCTTTTGGCTAATAAATCCTTTAAACAAACAAATTCTATTGCACTTTGACCCAAGGCTAACAAACGAAATCATCGCTGGCAGCAAGAGAGCAATCCGCTTCGTTCCACTCGAAACTCCCGCCTGCTCTGCCTTTTGCGGAGTGTTCTTCGTCCTTTCGAGTCTACTCTTCCCTCGCTGGGGTTATCGGCGGTCCCCGTGCATTTCATTCATTCCTCTCGCGGAATGATAACCTTTGGCTTCGGGGTAGGACTGCTTTGAATTAGAAGCGCCTCGTGCAATCCACCGGTCTCTCATCCACTCACTCGCTCCCTCGCTAATCACTTCATTCGATTTTACTTCCGCCCTTCCGCTCTTTGTGAGCAACCGGCGGGATCGTGCAGATTGCAAGGAAGCGCCCACTTTCGACCGTTCGGCCGGCCGACCGGCCGTCTGATTGATGAGCGAAGCGACCGGCCGGCGGACGAACAAAAGAGGCGGGGCGGACCGTTCGGAACGTGAAACATCGAGGAAAAAAGAAAGAGAGGGGAGAAATGGCGTGATTCCCGTCCCGCCGATCGCCGCCGCCGACAGGCCGGCCGCCGGGTTGCGAACCGCACGGACGGGGCGGAGTGATCAAAGACGGGCGCAAACGGAAGGCTACCGACTGCACACTGAACTCATGGACTTTGTCCTGCACGTCGGAAAGGAATGGACGCTTGCTCCGTTCCGACCGCTAAGCCGCTTATGCTTTTCGCTTCGGGGAACCGATGAGAACGCCCGTTCGCTTCGTTGCCGAAAGGACAAAGTGGAGGACTCATTACGATAATTGCGGAGAAAAGCGTGCGGATTAACGTTTACGATCGAATACGACGCGTACATTTTTGATGGCTTTCCTCTCCTTTTCGCTGCTCGTCGGTTGATTGAGAGAGTGAAGCGCCACCTTGTCCTTACTTCCTCGTCTGCCCACTTTCATTTCGTTCGATGAAACACTCGTCTGCTCCGGGAGTGCTTCATTGCGAGCAGAAACGTTCGCTTCTGCCGGCTGCTGTTTGATCAAAAAGCAGACAGCAGCGGGAACGCCGTCGTTTCTCATCGTTCCACCGATGTTCGCCGTTCGGTGGACATCCGGCCGTCTGTGCAAACAACCCGCTTTTGCACAAAGAAGGCAAGCGTTCGGGATGTTCGCTTCACTTTCGTGCTGATTCCAACCCTCGGCGACATCTTCTCGCAGTCTTCCATTCGTTCGTAAAGTTGCATAAGGCAACTCTTTCCATTTTTCCTCTTTCTTTTGGGGAGTTCTTTGGTCCTCGCTGTAACCGCAACCTTCGCGTTCTTCCGTCTTTTAATGACCGTCCGTTCCGTCGGCGGGGTCGCCTTTGTTCCGCCCGTTCGCCCGCCGCTTATCGCCGCCGGCCGCTTCGGGCGGCAAAGCGAAGCGAAGAGTCCATGAATGGCCGACAGTCTCGGAATGAGTGCAAAGGAGGGGAGATCAAGAATTGAGGGCAGAGTGCGGAGTTCGTTTCCGTTGTCGTGAATTCCTTCGTTTCGCGCACCATTTCCCGTGTTCTGTCCACTTCATCCACCTTGTTGCAGGTGTTGCTTGGGTTCTCACGCCTGCCGCTCGCTCGCTGCCGACCGCCGAACATGACCGCTGGATCGGAAATGGCCGAACGGGCGTCGGCGACCCTGCCGGCGGCGGCCGACGCGCGCGCCAAGGCCGAGGTCGAGGCGACGGCGGTGGGAGACGCGGCGGCCGGCGCTGCCGAGCTGGAGGCGGTCCGCATCAAAATCAACGGCAAGTGGCTGCAGTTGAGTGCGGAGTTCGTGGCCAACCACCCGGGCGGTTCCGTCATCTACCAGTACAAGTACGTCCTTCTCTTTTTCTTTTGGGTTGAACTTCGCGCTCTCTTGCGAACTCTTGCGAACGAACGGCCGTCGGTTTCGTCGCACAAATCAATCGACGGAGCGGACGTCAAACGGGCGTTCGGCTCGTCAATCAAAACCGGCGGGCGGGCGAATCGCCTGATTGTCGCCGCCGCCGAACGGAAGGAAGAGAGGAAGCGGGAGTGATTATCACGTGCATTCCGCTGATTGATTGCCTCCAATGCAAACTCCAGATTGTTGCTAATCGTTCGAACTTCAGGGACTCGGATGCAACTCAAATCTTCGACGCGTTCCACGAGGGCAGCGCCGCGGCGTACAAGCAGCTGGCGGTCGTTGAGAAGCGCCACGAAATCCACTTCCCCGGCCCCGACCCCACGCTGAAGCAGACGGTTTCGTCCAAAGAAGTGAACGTGGGCGTCTACGACATCAGCCTCGAGCAGGAGAAGCAGATCGTTCGCTCGTTCGAGCAGCTCAAGAAGCAGGTGGCCGCCGAGGGCCTGATGGACGAACGACCGCTGTATTACGTGCGGAAAGTGGCCGAAGTGGCGGGATTCATGCTCCTCGCCTTCTACCTCCAATACCACCGCTATTACGTCGCGTCCGCCCTTTCGATGGCCTTCTGCTGGCAACAGTTGGGATGGTTGACGCACGAGGTACGCTCTGCGCTTTGTTCTTTCTATTGAGTGGGCGTTCAGTTCTGCCACCACCAACCGCTGAAGAACCGCCGGCTGAACGACTGGGGCGCGTTGATTTTGGGCAACTTGGCTCAAGGTTCGTCGTTTAAATGATCTGAGGATTTCTGTTGTATTCAACGCGACTACTCGATCATTATTTATCATCGGTTTGCTCAGGCTTCTCGCGCGACTGGTGGAAAGACAAGCACAACACCCACCACGCCGCAACGAACATCATCGAGCAGGACGGCGACATCGACCTGGCGCCGCTCGTCGCGATGGTGCCCGAGGATTTGGGTTTGCTGCCCACTTCACAACCATCTTTAACGATTTCCCCGGCTTACAGCCAAGTACAAGCAGCCGTTGGAGCAGTTCTTCCTGAAGTTCATCCCCTACCAACACATGTACTTTACGTTGATGCTGCCGCTGCTGCGGGTCTCGTGGGTCTCGCAGTCGCTGATCCACGTGTTCCAAGCGGACCGCTCGCGCTACACGAAGGATCAGGAGCACGCGCGCATCGAGCGAACGCTTCTGTTGGCCCACTGGTCGTGGGTCTTCCTGCAGCTCGTCCTCCTGCCCGACATGACCACCCGGTTGACGTACTTCGCCATCTCGCAGCTGCTGAGCGGCTTGATGATCGCCGTCGTCGTGACGTACAACCACAACTCGCTGGACAAGTACCCGGGTACGCAACAGACAGATCGCTGAAGTTTATTCGGCGGATTGCAGAAGGAAGCCGCCTGTTGAACAACTTCGCCGCTCTCCACATCCTTACGACTCGAAACATGCACCCGGGCCCGTTCACCGACTGGTTCTGGGGCGGATTGAACTACCAGGTAGCTCTCGGTCGATCCCCATTGTGTACTCATTGCTTACCGTTAGATCGAACACCACTTGTTCCCGACGATGCCCCGGCCGAACCTCACGCGCTGCTCCCAGCTGGTGCGCCGGTTTTGTGCCGACAACGGTGCGTTTGGGTTGGGATTAATGCGGAGATTCTTGCACTCGTTCCTCCGGTTTACTAATCGAGTTGTTAAGGCCTCCCGTACATGGTGGACGACTACAAGACGGGCTACTTGGCGTCGCTGCGGTTGCTGGAGAACGTCTCGAAGTTGGCCGAAAAGCAGAAGATTCTCGTCGATTAGTCTGTCCGCTTTCTGCTCGCTCGATTGTATTCCCGGTGTAAAGAGGACCGTTTATTTGCGTTGCGAGTAATTACCGAGTACATTGGGAGAGGAACCGACGGAAAGTGAGCAAAACAAAGAAAATGCCGCGTGCAGGAAGAAAACCCATGTGATTCGAGGCGAGAAGAACCGAGTTGTGAACGTACGACAAGGATAGAGAATGCAGGATTACAAAGCGAGGACACGAATCTGTAGCACTAGAAAACGATCAAATGAGCTGACAGTCGCCGCTCATTCCTTTTTTGTCTCCTCCTTGTGCCCGCCGTCTTCGTAGTCGATGCGCACGAAAATCGAGGCAGCATCGTCTGGAGCATGCGCGAATCCGGTGTTTAGTCGAATGTGCGAGTAGCCTGCAATCGGGGCAAACAAGTAAGAAGATCAAAAGAATGGAAACGAACCCGGCCGCACGGACTCCACCGGGATGGAGAACTCGCCGATGAAGTCGTTCGACGACGTGCTGCAATTGGGATTGTGATCGAAAGCAACACCCTCTCGTTGAACCTGTCGAAATCCTTGACCACGAAGCGCAGAATGGCGACTTCCGGACATCGCAGCCGGAATTCGAACTGCTCGTTCCACACGGGATTGAAGCCTGCAAGCACAAGAGTCGGTGGAAGCGAGGAGAAACGAACCGTTGTTCCGAATCGCTCTCGTTCGTGACTTCGACTCATCGGCCGGAATTCCAAACACTTCGACACTCACGTACTGAAAACAAACAAGAATGGAGGCAACGAAGTGCTTGAGAGCTTACCGGATCGATCACATCGGCGGTGGCGGGCTCCGACTTGGGCAGGTACTGGCCGCAAATGACCGCAATTCGGAGGACCTTGGGCGGGACGTCCATGCCGGCGGTGCGGGGGTCGACGCCCTCGCGCAACACTTTCGGCTTCAGCACGTAGCCGCAGTTGCCGTTGATCGCAAACAGGCCGTTGACGAGGTCGAGGTCCTCGCCCGGCGTCTGCATGTTCATGGCGCAGCACTGGATACCCGAAAGCCACGACGGAATGGGGTTCATGTTCGAGGAGTCCTGCCGAATCCCCCGCGGGTAGGATTTGATCAGATGGCGCGTCGTGTAGGTGGCAATCGGGGCGGCGGCCTCCAAGTACGTGAGCACCTTGCCTTCGGACAGCGACGGCGAGCCGTTGTAGGGATCTGAACGCGAACAACCAAGCACTCCATTCATTCAACAAGAGGGAACTCACGATCCTGAATGTCGGCGTACAGATTGGAAGTGAGCTTGACGGACGGCAACGCAATGAGGCGGCCGAGTTCGGGGTTCGTCGTGGAGCGGGGCGACTTTTCGGGGCTCTCGGGATCGTCCTCCTGCGGCGTCGGGGCGAAGTCGGTTTGCACCTTGCCGCGCAACAGAATTTTGTGCTTCAATTTGTTCGGCGAGGGCAACGGCCGGCTTCCCTCGTCCTCCTTCGGGATGTACAGCTTGTCGCCGAAGATCTGCAATCACTCCAGTGATCGAAGCAATCCTGCAGCACAAACGTCGGTGAAGATCTCGGCCATCACTCCCTGTTGGACGGGCCCCACGTGATTCTCCAGCGTGAGGATCAGCGGGAACGGCGAGGATTCGAACGCGTACTGCAAACTCCTCATAAATCTAATGAATGGGAGGAGAACCCACTTGAAGGATGCACTTCAGGGTGTCCCGCAGCGTGATCGACGAGATCAGCGTTCGCTTGTGCGTGATTTGCGGCTCGCCGTGCTCCCCGTCGAACACGTCCACTGGAATCGAACAAAAGACGTGTGATTCAAGCGGAAGAACTCACGTTCCAACAGGCGGGCGCCCTTCCGCAACGCCGAAATGTAGCCCTCGACGGTAGCCGCTCCACGCACCTGCAGACCGGTGAGATCTGAACGAACGGGAGTGGAAACAACGAAAGAAGAGAACACTTGCATGTGTTGTGGCTTCCGTTGATGAAATAATTAGTAAGCGGCTGGTCCATGTCTTGGAAGATCGTCTCGTGCCCGTTCTTCATGATGAAACCCCAGCGGGATTGGAGAAGGCGGCGGAAGCCTTCAAGCGAGGAGTAAGCGGAAAGAATGGATGGGAGGAGTGTACCGTTGATGCTCAGCGAGGTCTTCTTCTCCTTCTCCTCGCCCGTCTCGAACATCTCGATGATCGACTGGGCTTTCGTCTCGTCGATGTCGTCGAACTGAAGGAGAAATGTGGAGGGGATGAGGAGAGTGAGTACTTTTTGCTCGTCGTGGAGGAATTTGGCCAACGCTTTCGCGTCCATCTTTTCCTCGTCGTTCCCGCTGGCCATCCGCAGTGCGGAGCGGTATCTGAAGAAGAAGGAAGAGCTGATGAATGATAGGACCGGCTGCTCACTCGGGCAAATCGGAGAGCACTTGGAAGACCTCAAAGAACTCGCTTTCGTTCAAGCCCTGCTTGTTCGCGTGGTTGTTCTTCTCCAGCACTTGCTGCAAGCAGGTGATTAGGAGGTGAATTGGAGCTCCGCAATGCCCATTCACTCCTCTAACCAAAAAACGCACCCGAAAGAGGGCCTTGACGTAGTACTGGCTCATCTGAAGGTTCAGCTTGCGCAGGAGCTTCCACAGCTCGTCGAACGTGATCTCGCCTGAACAACAAGAGAAATCAGCACTAATCAAACGGTGGAACGAACCATTTCGATTCAAGTCGGCGTTCTTGAAGTTCTTCTTCAGCCAGAGGTTCTCGTCGAAGGTGACCACGTTGTGCGAGAACTGCGTGATCACGTTCTTCAGGGCGGCAATCCACTTCTGCTTTTCGTCCTCCGAATCCACCACGAAGTCGATCGACTTGCAGACGAACTTGCGGTGGCGGAAGATGATCGAAAAGCAGCAGGGTTCCTGCAAAAATGAGAAGCTTTCAAGCAATCAATGGAGGAACGTACGGGCGCCTTCTCCCGAAACTTGAAGATTTTCGAGGCCTTGTGCAACCCGTCGGTCTTGTAGCCCTCGCGCACTTCCATCAGGTCGGTGATTTCGACTGCAATCGAACGAAAGAAGTGGAAGAACGAGGGGAAGAACGCACTCATCTTCTCCTTGATGGGCGAACACTTGCCGACCATCTTGGTGAGGCGACCGGCCGACGCGGGATAGCGGAGCGTCCGCTGGGCCTCGTCGATCGTGAGGACGGCCGGCTTGTGGATCTTGGCGGCTTTCACGCGCTTCACTTCGATCCCCTCCTCGAGGATCTTCAGGTGCTCCTCCACTTCGGGAGTGACAGCGTTCGGCGACGTCATGACAAGCTGATGAGAGCTGAATGAAGCGAATAAAAACCGAATTGATCAACAGAAATCACTCACTTTGTGGTTGAACGCACGAGTTCACGATTGGGCGCCGATCAGCAGCGAAATCGAGGCGCCATTCGAGTCGAGCGGCGAACGAAGCGGTCGAGCGGACCTGAACGAACGAAAGAAGGGAACAAATGAACGCTCTTTGCCGACGAGTGCCCGGAACGGAAAGGAACTTCGAAATGAATTCAACGGAACGACGAATCGAATCGGAAATGAATGAAAGTTGGCGGAGCGGACGGTCGCTCGACGAGCACGAGTGAAAGACGAGAAGCGAGTGGGAGGGTGGGTGTTTGTTTCATGCTCCTTCCTTCGATCAAGGGGAAAAAACCCGACGGAAAGCATGCGGAAAACTCGTCCGCTGGATCCGAACGCACGCCGGACGGGCGGCCGATCGAAATGCCAAACGAACCAAAGACGCCACCAATTCTTTCTTCCTCTGCAATCCCAAGCAATTAGCGAACAGGTGGAATAAATTAATTTATTTCGATTCAATGAAAGAAGAGTAGAAATCTCGTCCGATCAGTGGGCAGCCCGCTTCCGCTCCAACCGCCCGCGAATCTCCGCGTTCTCCGCCCGCACGCGCTCCAAATCGTTGAGCACTTGCGACAACGAGGCGTCCACCGACTGCTGCTTGAGGACGTCGATCTGCAGAAGAAAGGAGTGTGCAGGCAAGAAGCAGGCAAATGCTTGCCTGATCCTGCAGCTCATCCGCCTGTTGGTTCAAGCGGAGCATCTCCTCCCACGTGCGGATGATCGACTCGCGTTGTGAGTGCATTTTGATTAGCTGGTTGTGGGCCAGCTGAATCAGAATATGGGTTAGATGTAAGGATAGAGGGCACTCACATTGCAAATCATCTTCTGTTCGGTGGAAGTCGTTAGATAGTTGGAAACGACGGTGAAGCTCCGATCCAACACGCCGTTCAAGTGCGTTCGCTCCTTTTCCAGCTTCTTGCACTCTTTGAAGTTCTGAACACACGCGCTGATTACACTGAAGGATGAAGGGACCTTGCCCGCTCGATCTCCCGCTTCTGCCCGTTGATGTTCTTGACGAGGTAGAGGATGCGCGAAAGGAATTTCGCTCGTTCGCTGTGGTCAGCCGTCGTCGGCTCCTCTCGATTAGCTTGCTTTTGCTGCAACAATGGGATCAGTTAAAGGGTATGGAAGAAGCAGCCGCAACTCCCGAACTCACCAGCTTGTGGAGTGCGTGTGTCTGCTGGGCAATCACTCGTCGCAGTTGGGCGGCAGTCTCGTCGATTTCCGTCTGCACGACGTCCGTGACGACCACTCCCCGCTGCTGCCGCAACTCCTCCAGTCGGGGCAGGTTCGCGGCCGTCCACTCGTTGAATTTCTCCTCCAACTCGCGCCGTCGGCCGGCCGACTGGTCGACGAACGAGCGGAGAGGCGGGCAGCTGCTCGTCGGGATTGCGGAGGATTTGCAGGAGTTTCTCGTCGTGTTTCTCCAGCTCCGTTCGGGTCGCTTCGATCTCGCCGCTGGTGGAGTTCAGTTGGTCGTAGAGCTGCAAAGCGAGCTTGTTGCGGGAAATTCAAAGGAAAGAAGCAAGAAGAATGAGGCAAAGTTGAAAGAAAAGCGCGTACGTGGTCCAACTCCTCGGCGCGCTCGGCCAACCTCAGCTTCAGCTCGTGATTCTCGGCCAGCGCCCGTTCGATTTCCGTCTTCTCGTCCGACTGCTCCTCGCTCTCGGCCTTCTCCGCAGCTTCCCCAGTTCGCCGAGCTTTCGGTTTGGGCGGCAGTCGGGGCTTGGACCTCAACGAACAACAAGGAGTTGACTGAGAGGTCACAAGAACTCACGGAATGGCCGGCTTGGACACGCGAGACGTAAACGAAGAACTGGCGGACGTCCGGGTGCTCGTCCACGTCAATTCCGCTGGATCGAAAGCCGCCGCCGCTTCGGCGTCCTCCAGCGCGGCGCAAATTCGATGCCGAAAGTCCGTCGGCTTCTGTTCGGAGGTGGTGAAGCCGCAGCGTTCCGCGTGGTGCTGCAAACGAGTGATCGATCAAGAGAGCATTCATTCGGGGTCTTACAGCCTTCAGATGCCACTTGTTTGGTTGCTTGGAACGAAGCAAGAAGCGGCAGTAGCAGGGATAGCGCGGAGCCGCCAGGTCGCTTCGAATCTGCTCGCCGACTTCCGCTCTCAATCGTTCCAGCGGGGCTGAAAGCAACCAATGCACTTAACGATCACTAGAGATGGACGAACATTTGTTGTTGTTCGCAATCACTGCGGCTTTCGGCAGCTTTTCGATCAGCGAAATGAAAATCTGCCGAATTTCGTACACGTTCGGGTACAACAGCGTTTGGTAGCCGACCTCCTCGCGGATCCCCAATTGCTGCAATCCTCTAATGAACGAGAAAGCAAGGGATCACGTACTTTGATTGCTTTGGCGATCTTCGTCGCCGCCTTGTACCGCGTGGTCATCTGTTCGGGCAGCTTGAAGGAGGGGATTTCGTCGACATTGGCGGGATCGCAGGCCCACAACAAGCGAACGGTCGCCTCGATGATGTCGTTCAACCCCAACAACGAGAGCGAATCGACTTCGTTGCAGAAAGAACTGCAAACCGATGCAAAAAATGCGAATTCGAGTGGCCACTCACCAATTCAGCTTCTCCAACGTCCCCATGATCAGCCCGTCGAGGTCTTCCATTGCAGATGGATTGGATTTGTTACGAGGAGTTACGGTAGTTGTTTCGATTCACTAATTTGTGGAAGCAATCTACCGGTTTGTTTAATCAACAGTTTCGAGGAGCAAAAAGCGATTAGACGAAAATCGGCCTTCAAACTGGCGCCCGCATGGCGACCGGGCGTTTCGTGTGCGTGCGTGTGGCATTCCGCTCGCACTCGCTCGACTCTTCGGTCTTCTGCCGCCCGTCGCTCCCGCCGGCCGTCCTCCCGTTTTTCCTGCGGCCGGTTTGCGTTTGCACGTCGCCGGTCGGTCGTTCGGTTTGCCTCGGCCGATCATCACCGCCGTTCTTCGGTTCGATCGAAACGGGCTGATTTCTTCACCAGTCGCGAGTGGATCGTCTTTCTTCTCATCGATTCCCCACGGACAACAAGGCCGAATCCTCTGCGAATTCCATGAGCGAGGGCCCCGATTGCTTCGATCAGAATGGTCATTGAAGCCAATCGAGACGCGTGGCGCGAGTGCGTCGAGCGGGCCAACGAGGCGATCGCCGCTCGCGATCTCCCGAAGGCCAAACGACTCCTCCAGAAGGCGCACAAATTGGATCCCTCCTTCGACGTCAACGGTGAGTATTTCCTCATTTATAATTGATTTTCTCCGTTTGCTCGTTTCTACCGATTTTTGGCTAATTTCCATCGTTTCAAAAGAATCACAGGTTGTTTACGCCCGATCGACGGTTTGCAAAAGACCTCAAGTCGACGGTCGAAAGCGACACGTCGATTAAATTTCTTCACCACAAAATTCGTATCCGCTCGCTTCTAATTGGTCCAATAATCATCGCCGTTCTCATTTGTCCGCTTGCAGGCTACCTCGCATCAAAGGGACTGGGCGAGAACCAGCACTCGGCCGGCGAGAACAACTACAACCACTTCGACGATCACTACGAAGACGCGGAGGGCGTGCGGAATCGACGGAAACGCTTCGAGAACGCGCACTCGACGTCCGCCGACTCGACGAATTCGCGACGAAGTTCGTTCGCCTCGCTTTTCGATTGATTTCCGGTGATTTGAGGTCAAAACTCCCGCTCCGAAGCGGCCGGCGAGCGCGCGAAAGAACGCAGTCGGTCGCGCTCCCGGTCGTCCGCCAAACCGTCCACGCAGGCCGATCTCGAGGGCGCGCAGCACGTGGAACGGTTCGTTCTCCCTCCCATTCCTTCTCTTTATTGTGTTGTTTAGAATCCGGCATTGCAAGGACTACTACGAGATTCTTCAAGTGTCCCGCGACTGCACCGAGATCCAAGTGAAGAAGAAGTACAGAGAATTGGCACTTAAACTGCACCCCGATAAGTGCAATGCCGTTGGAGCTACCGAAGCCTTCAAAGGTTCGTGTTGGAGTGATCTGTTGCTTGTTGCTCGTAAAATGGCTGAGCAGCTCTCTATTCTTCCCCAATTTGTTCTTATGGCCGCTCGTTTAGCCCTGGGCAACGCGTACGCGGTCCTCAGCGATGCGAACAAGCGGGACGCGTACGACAAGAGCGGGCGGGACGAGCGGCGGATGAACACGCGCCAACATTCCGGCTTCGACTACGACGTGAATCGGGGCTTCGAATGTGAGTTCCTCTCGTTCTTTCCTCATTTCGACCATTGGATTGCAGCCGAGGTGACGCCCGAAGAGATCTTCGAAATGTTCTTCGGCGGCGGCTTCCCCAGCGGCTCGGTGTACCGCCGTCGAGGCGCCCACTTCACGCGGCATCACCAGCACGATGTGCACGTTGAGGAGCGGGTGAGTTCTTTCTTCTGCAGGGGACAATCGATCAATACCATTGCAGAGTGCATTGGCCTCGCTGCTGCAACTCCTGCCGCTCTTCGTTCTCCTCTTTGGCGCCCTCTTCATGCAACTCCTCGCCGGGGAGCCCGCGTTCTCGTTGCGGGCAGAGAAGTGAGCGGATTCATCTTGTATTCGGTTCATTTCTCGTTTGTTTGCAGTGGCTACACAGTGCAACGTTTCACCAAAGATCTACGGGTTCCCTACTACGTGAAGCCGGATTTCGTGAACAAACACGGCGATCGCATTCACAACGTCGAGGTCCAAGTGGAGGAGGAGTACGTGAGCCGGCTGCGACTCAATTGCTATCGAGAGAAGAACAATCGTGAGTTCCCCTCCTTTCTCCATTGATTTCACCTTCGATGTTTGCAGGAGAAACCGCTCTGTGGCGGGCGAAGATGTCCGGAGACTCCCAACTGTGGGCACAAGTGAGTTCTTTCTCTAATAATCGAGTGAGTGACCGGTGGATTGCAGGCTCAACGAATGGATCTGCCCAACTGCCGGCGATTGGAAGAGATTTACAATTGATTCTCCAATTGTGTGCCCTCTCAATCGTCGCCAGCGCACGGCGTGACCAAACAAAACCCCCCAACAAACGAGTACGGATTCCATTTTCTTCCTCCTCCTCCTCTTCTCCTCCCTCCTCCTTCGACTATCGCCAATTACCATTAGTTAATGAATGTGAAGATAACGTTTGTATAAATTTAATCGTGTCTATCTGTTTCCAATCCAATGGATCGAAGAGCTTTGAGTTGAATGAACTGAAAGCTGCGTAGAGATCTTCTTTCTGCAGCTGCTGCTTCCCGTCGATCGTCCCCGCTGATTTCGGGCGATCCAAACGTTTCGATCTTCCGGATGCGCTTCCAGCTTTGCGGATCGCCCCCGTCCGGTCCGGTTTTGGCGCCCGCTTTCGGCGAATGTCGCCGCCGGGCGGCTTATCAAAGCGGGCGGCGTGGGCGCGTCGCCTAAAGCGCCTCGATTCTCGACGAGATCGACGGCGGCGGCGGCGAAAGTCCGACGGCGCGACTCGGAGGGCATTGGGTCGACGGGCAGGAAGTGGGAGGAACGAGTGAATTCGGATAAGCGATGAGGAAGTGACTACATCATTACGAGTTACTGGTGGAACGACAGAAATCAGGAGGACAAGCCCTGGGAAGGGCGAAAGGGGACAAAATCCACTGTGTAATTGACTGTATTTTAATCTAGCCATTGTAAACAAGTAGCTGGTCTATAGAGTCCTCTTTCACTCGTCATCGAACGTGGATCACCTTGGACTTCGGCAGCCAGCAAACACCCAGTGAAAGCGGAACGGCGACACGGGATTTGTCTTCTGTTTTGTGCGCGCCGTTCCCGGCTGATCGGAGAAGCGGCGCCGCCAATCGGAAGACGAAAAACCGGAGCGGTTCGCCGCCAACCGCAAATCATCCGCTCGAGTGCCCTCGAATTAATGAGCGACGTGCGAGAAACGAGTTTGCCGTCTGGAGGATGGCCGTCCGTTTGTTTTGCGGCGCTATCGATCCATGGATCTCGAATTCGGAGTTAATAAGCGGAAAGAAGTGTGGAGTTGGTGGTGAGTACTCGAAATACACTGGAGATATCTTGCTCCTCATTACTGCAACCATTCGTTCGTTCCAGTTGCATTGCTGTGCATTGCATTACGTGGATTATCGCCGTTGATGATCCGAACGATGTGGTCTCCGTTCAGAACGGAGAGGAGAAAGCGGAACTAACTGCCGTGTGGTGCAGAAAGCGGAGGGGACATCCGAAAGCACAGGCTCTACACATTCACTCGCCGCATCCCCTCCGAATTAACGACCGTTGATCACGTACGAGAGAGACGATCATCCCCGATCGCCCTTGTGTTCTGTCCGGTTTCTTCCTGTTCTTCCGCGTTGACCTTCACGGTCGCCCGCCGTCTTTATCACCCGCCCACCCTCCTGCTGCACGGGGGGGATTTGCTGGATCGCTTGTGCGTTGGCTGCCGTCCGGCTGCCGGATGGCGGGTGATCGCGCCCTCAGGGCACGCCGGCGTGCAAGAACGAAGGACGGTGACCCCGCCCCTCATCCGCCGCCGTTCAGGAAGACGCCCGCCGCCGTCCGTGTGTCGCGTGTGGAATCCGGTCGGTCGTGCTGAGGCGACGACGCGTCGATAGGATTTTGATCCCGCCGCCGCCCGCCCGCTCCTCCGCCGGCTTCCTCGAGCGAATGGAGGCCGCCTATTAAAGGCGGCTTTTTGATTGTGGTCCGACGTTCTGCAAGTGTTCAGTCGTCCGGTGGGATCGTCTTCGCTTTCTTCTGCCCTCTGCCGGCTTCTTGCAGTTGACGGAGCGGGCGGGCGGCTTCTTGACTTTCGCTCCGACGTTCCCCCCTGCTTTCGATCGTCCGGCTTTTGTTTTCGTTCCGATCCGATGATGTCGCCATCGGAGGGCGGGCGGCGGGCACTCGACGGCGGCGACACGCCCCGAAGAAGCGGCGGGCGTTTCGCTTTCGATTCGGCTCGTTGACCCGCGCTACCGTTTGCGGCGTTGAGTTGCGTGTTCACCTGCTCGTGCCGTCTATTCTTCCATCTACTCATCCGTTCGATCGTTTAGCCCCGAGTTCCGCCGGCCCGTCCCCAGCGAGCAGAATGTTCCGCCTCCTCGCCCTCGCGTGCGCCCTCGTGCCCGTCAGCCAAGCGATCTTCTTCGGCGGTGGTGGCGGTAAGCGGTCTTCAAAGGATTGAGTAACACGCTTGTGTTCAGGCTGTGGATGTCAACCGGCGCCGTGAGATCAATCAGCGACTGAATGAGGGGTAATCGGAAGGATTGCAGGTGCCCACCGCCTCCCCCGCCCTGTCTGCCGGCTCCTTGCTTGCCGCAGCTCCCGCCGATCCAAATCCCCTCGATTTGCTTGCCCCCGCTGCCCCGCCTTCAACTCCCCTGCCCGCCGCCCCGTAAGCCCTTTCGATCTGAAGGTGGTCTATTTCTTTTGTTTAGCGTGCGGTTGCGGCTGCGGCCGTAAGAAGCGATCGGCCGCCGTCCCGGTCATCAGCCGCCATTCGGAGGATCAGGAGGCCAACCTGTGCAACAACCCGCAAATCCGCAAGATCATCCTTCAGGTGAGTTCTTTCGACCTCAACCGGGTCACGCGTTCAAGCGACTCGTGTACAAAAAGCGGGGGATTTGTGCCGCGAATCCGATCGCTTCTCCTCGGAGATCATCCGCTGGATTTACCGCGGGGATTACACGAACGATCACGTAATCCAATAGACGGAGAGCGGAGTGTGACCCCGCACTCACCGCTCACTCGTTCTTCTGTTCGCTTCTGCAAACAAACGACCGGAAAGAAGTGGTCGCAGGAGAGAGTGAATGGCTGGCGTGATCAAACACACGCGGCTATTGAGATCTTTGTCTTAGAGAGGAGAGTATGTTTAAGCTCACAGAAACATCAGAGTACTCCATGAACCATCAGAAACCACTCGCTAATCCCTCGCTTGTTCAGAACATCACGGAGAACCCGGTGAACTCGAAGGTCGCCATCCACTCGGAGCTCAAGGCCAAGCTGCCCGGCAACTACATCGTCATGTGCTCGTCGGGCGCCTTCTCCTTCGTTGCGGACGTCCAGAACTTCTGCGTTGAGGGCACGGAAACGAACACCTGCTACGTAAGGAACACCCGCTTCTTTCCGCCCACTCACTCGCTTCTTTCAGGTCTTCGAGGCATGAGAGAAGAGAGCGATGCAATGTTTGTGCGCCCGCACAAACCGTTGATCCACCGGTTCCTCTCGCATTTCCGTCGTGACATTCTTGCTCATTCCCGCCCACTCGTCCTTCCCCCACCCGCCTCTTCTTTCCCAAAGTTAATGAATGACTAATCAATTCTTTGTCCTCCGTAAACCTCCTCATCCTTTTGTGTGTTTGTTGTCTGTGCCGTTAATAAATTGAGACATGGTGAAAGATGTTGTGTGAAAGACGAGGGCACTGGCGATCAGCATGCCCAAACAGAAGCGTTGAAATCGATGACCGCTGCACTTCGTTCACGCGTCGTCTGTTTTGCGGATTTTCTGGTCGTTCTGCTTCTCGATTCAGGGAGCAATGAATGGATTCGAGAGTAGAATGAGTGGAATGGAGCTACAAAGTAGAAGGCTTGTGTCTTCCACTCACCAGCGCTCTCCGTCCACCAATTTAACTACCGAATTTCGCGATGATTTCGAACCGTTTCTCTGTCATGCCTCCATCTTATTCCTGTCGCTTCAGGGTTTCGATGAGGTCCGGCGGGTATCGCTGCACACGGCGATCGATCACCCGGCTGTTCTCGTCGGCCGTCACGCGACGACCGGCGGCCACCCGCCTGCCGCTCGCCGCCTCCTCGCAGTCGGTGGAGCAGAAGCGGGGGATCGTCTTCAAAATCTACAACGACACACCGCACCGAATCACCGGCTACTATGTCACGTACGTCCTCATTATCTCATTCCCATTGATTCTTTCGTTCAGATTCCCGTCGATTCCGGACGAAACGGTGGAAAACAACGTCCATTTGGCGAACATCGCGGCGGCCGGCGATTGGCCCGCGTTGACGTCCGCAACTCGTGAGTTCCCCTTCGTTCTTCTGTCTTTCACCTCCTCGTTTGCAGCGAAAGAACTGTACGAGGGAACGATCCGCCTGCTGATGGAACACGGCGCCACGGTGCTCGAACACTTGGAGTTGTTGGAGAACGGTTTGCTTCACTTCCTTCTGACTTCAATCCTAGCTTCTTCAGACAAATCCCTGCAGCACACGTTCGAGAACGTGCTCGATCCGCTGCTCACCGAAAGCTACGACGTGGACTACGCATTCAACACGCTCCTGCTCCGAATGCTGACCGATTGGCCCGACTGCGCGCAGAGCGCCTTCGACACCGATTTGCATCACGTTCGTCCTCCTCTCGCTTGCAATGACCGCTGATTTCTTGGTGGTTGCAGGTGAAAATGATGTGCGCGCGAGAGCGAATGGAGAAGCTGGGAAATCGGGCCTTTCAGGACGCGCTCGTCGTTCGTTCCTCTCCGCTTCTTGCTTCTCATCAACGGCGATTTGTTGCAGAAAATCTACGATCAAGTGGACACCACAAACCGCGTGATCGGCGGGAACGTCTTCATCGTATGTCCACTCGTTTCTTTCTTCCATCTTCGCGTGTTTAGGACGAGCGAATCGGCCGAGCGGGAGCTGGCGGAGCGGCGGCTGACGGAACGAACGCGGAGGTTCGTTCCGGCCCACTCCTTCCACTCCTCATTCCGTCGGTTGCAGAACGGACAACCCGCCGGAGAAGGAGGGCACGAATCCGTGGAAGAACCGCCTCGTCATGCTCTACCTGATGGAAATCAAGGCGCTGGGCGTGGACAAGTGGGACAAGAAGACGCGCGCCCTCATCGGCTCGTGGTCCCGCTTCCTGGATCAGTACCGAACGAAATACTTGTTCGTTCCACTCACTCTAACCTCACTTAATTCTCGTCTGGTTGCAGGAGCAACATCATCTGGACGCATTCGGACAACACGTTCGAGATCCCCAACTCGAAGGCCCTCAACGACGCCCCGCCGCACGTGAAGCGACTGCTGGCCAGCGGGTGAGTTCTTTGAGCTAAGCGACTGCGAGTATTGTCGCCTCTAACCAATCCAGAAGTATGTTTTAACCGTTCCTTGTTGCAGGAACGACCCCGAAACGGGCCCGTGGCGCGCGAAGATGAAGCCCGACTCGATCTACACGCTCCTCCGCTACTGCGGCGATCCGATCGCTTCGGCAACAGGCGTGGCAATCGTGGATTTCTCGTGAGTTCTCCTTCGATTCCTTTCGTTCATCCCCATTTGCAGGAGCTTCCTTCGATCACCAATACTACAACAATTCGGTGAACATCGAGGAGCTCCGGCATAACGCCGAAGGGTTGGCCAAAACGCTCGGCTACGCGTCGATTGCCGAGCACCGGCTGGCGAACAAGATGGCCGGAACGACGGTGACCGTCCGCAAGTTCCTCAGCGCCCTCACCCGCCGCATGCGGCCCGCCTTCCAAGAGCGCATGGAGGCGTGGGAGCGCTACGCCGCCGCCCAGGAGAACATCACCGGCGGGATGGAGGCCTTCGACATGTTCTACGTGTGCCGGCGGGAAGCCGAGGCCCATTGCAAGTGAGTTCATTCTATCTAAACTCTTCTGGTTGCTTCTCGTCGACTGTCGCTTCAATCGGCTGATTTCAGTGTGGAGTCGCCTGGAGCTGATGAAGTACTTCCCGTTCTGGCCGACCTTCGAGAACCTCACCCAAATTTTCACCCACTTGTTCAACCTGAAGTTCGTGAACATCACCGGCACGAGCCTGGAGCGCTGCCATCCGAGTGTGCGCATCTACTCAGTCGCCGATCAGTCCACTGGTTCGCCACCACTGCTCCTACAACCCACTTGCTTGTTTGATTGCAGGCGAGCACTTGGGTCGCCTCTACTTTGACCCGTTTCCAGCGGGCGAACAAGCGGGGCGGGTGGAACACGCTGCTCGCTCGACGTAAGCACCCTTTCTTTTCCTCCTCCTTCCTGCAACTTCTGTTCGTTGAAGCGGCGAACCAAGTGCGCGGCCTGGACAAAATCGTCTACCTGATCGGCGACGCGAACGAGCCGAACGGCGTGGGGGGTGGGCAGGCCGGCGAGTCTCTCCTTCCACTACTCCCAACTGAAGGACATGCTCTTCCACGTACTCCTTTTGTCCTTCTATTCACTCAATCGATTCGAGGATTGCAGGTCGGTCAAGCGGTCCAGCTGCTCCTGTCGCGTTCGCCCTACCGCGAGCTCACCGTCCCGCAGGCGCCCACGTACGCGGCGGACTGGGACAGCGTCGACTACTTTGCGACTTTCGTCCGCTTCTTCGTCTACAAACCCTCGCTGTTGGCCGCCCTCAGCTGTCCGCACGTCGTGAGCACAAAGAAGCCGAGGAAGTCAATCGAATGCGATGCTCGATTGCAGGAGACGGGCGAACTGTTGAGCGAGAAAGTCGGTGGAATTCGTCGCGCACGCCCTCTCCCGCTCCACCTTGTGGGAGTCCTACCGTACGCTCTTCTGGGCCGACTACGACCTCACGATTCACGAGATGGAGGATCGGAAGTGAGTTCCGACGAGCAAACACTCATGCATTCCTTTTGTTCGTGTTTAGACAAGGCTTCTGGCTGGACATCTATCGTGAGTTCTATCTTCTCCTGATCTGCTAACTCAATCCACTTGTTCAGGCAAGATGTACAAGGAGTACTTCCCGTTCAAGATCGAGCGATACAACTACCAGCCCTGCTCTTTCACGCCCATCTTCGGCATGATCCCGAACATGGGCATGTATTATCGCAAGTTGTGGGCTGAGGTGCGTTCTCCACACTCTTCATTCTCTTTCACGCATTCTGCCCGTTCAGCTGCTCGCGCTGGACATCCACGACACGTTCAAGAACGAGAACGACCCGCCGTTCACGGGCGAACGCCTCAAAACGACGCTCCTGAACCACGGCGCTCTCGAGTTCCAGGGCGAACTCTACCGCCGCTTCCAGGGCCGCGATCCGAACGTCGCGGGCATCTGCGACTTCTATGATGCCCCCGCCCCAATGATTACGCGGAGGAAGCGAGTGCGAACACGAGTGCGTGAGCGACGGAAGTCGACAGTTAGGAATTCGAATCCACTCTTCTATTTTACGCTCTTTTCGTTTGTTTTTGTTGGTTTGATTGTGGCCGGAACAGTCGGCAGCTCGTTCTTCTCGTCCGTTTAATCCCGCTCGTCGATTGTTGTTTGTTAGGAGATAATAAACTCGTTCAATAGGACAACAGGATGTGGTAGGAATAGGGCAGAGTAGAGATCTAAAAAAATTATCGAGATGTGTTCCCACTTTTACCTCTTCCTTGTGTTTGCAGATGTCCACCTCATCTCAGCCGAGCCCAGAGGCGGGCGTCGAGTGGGTCCGCGAGCGAATGCCGTCCGTCGGATTTGGCACGTATCTGATCAAAGACGAAGCGGACATTCGGGCGGCCGTCGAGGTCGCCCTCGAATGCGGCTACCGCTTCTTCGACACCGCCCAAATCTACCGCAACGAGGAGTTCGTTGGCCGCGCACTGCGCGACTTCCTCCCCCGCTTCCAGCTGCAGCGAGCGGACGTGTTCGTCACGTCGAAGCTGAACCCCAAGTGGAACGGGCGCGAGGCGTACGAGAAGGTGCGCGAGTCGGTGCAGAAGATGGGCCTCGACTACGTCGACCTCTTCCTCATCCACTGGCCCGGCCGCTCGGGTTGGAACGTCGGCGACAAGCGGAATCCCGAAGCGAGGCGAGCGGCGTGGCAGGGGCTGGAGCGAGCGTACAGTTGGGTTCTTTCCACTACTTTCTGTTCTAACCCCTAATTGACAGTTCGTTCATCGCTTTCTTGCAGATGAAGGGCTGGTGAAAGCGATCGGCGTCTCGAACTTTGAGCCGCGCCACCTCGACGAACTCAGCGCGCACTGGACCGTTCCGGCCGGCCGTCAACCAGTGCGAATTCCACCCCGCCTTCTGCCGACCGGCCGTCGTTGAGGCGACCCGCTCGTTGGGGATCCACTTTCAAGTGGGTTCCCTCCACCAATCACAAGAATTCTTCGAATTTTGAGGCGTACTCGAGCTTCGGCGGTTCGGACAACGACTCGCTGCTCACCCACCGGCCGTTCGTGCAGCTGGCCGCCAAACACGAGTGCACCGTCGCCCAGCTGCTGTTGGCGTGGGCGTTGAGTCAAGAGATTAGGCAAGTGCACGACTACTCGTTGTTTAATTCCGAAGAGTTCAGTGTGTTGCCGAAATCCCTGAACGCCGACCACATTCGCGCCAACTTCGCCGCCCAGAAGCTTCGATTGACGCCCGAAGAGGTGGAAGCCATGAAGTGGAAGACGGAGAAGAAATTCTGCTGGGATCCGAAGAACGTCGCCTAATTGTTTCCTGTTTTTGTCTATCGATTGAGCGAATAAATGATTGGTTCCTTGTTCTGGTTTATTTTCTTCTTTGTTGGATTCGGAGAGGGAGTCAACGGAAGAGAGGAGGAGAGTTTGAGTGTTGATTCAGATAAAAGAACCGGGCGTAGATGTCGCTGCTTTGTGCATGGAGACGATTAAAGACGAAATAAATTGGAAGCAGAGCAATCAAGAGTTGAGAAAGAAGTCCGATCAAAGTGAAGCACGACGGATTCTTTAGTGATGGCCGACGACAAGCAGAAGGACCAAACAGACGAGTCCGCTGACCGCCGAGCTGCACAACGAGGCGCCGTTCTGAACCGCCTCGTCTTTTGCCGCTCCTCCGGTCGATGCCGCCGTGGTCGCGCCGGTGGCGTCGGGGGCGCCCGAAACGGTGGCCGCCTCGACGTCGCCGCCCGCTCCACCCACGCCCGCCGCCTCGACTTTGCCGTCGGTCGTGGTCGCTGCGGCCGGAGCATCGGCAGCCACCACTGCGGCGGCTCCGGTGGTCGCCTCTTCGGGCGTTCCGTCATCCACGTGTTCTGAACGAAAGCGGTGAGTTCGGCGGAGAGAAGCGAAGAAAACGCACTTCCCCACCAGTTCTGCGTGGTCGTCGGCTCGCCGCTGCCCTCGTTCTCCGCCGCCCAATAGGATTTCGGAGTGGTCGTTGTCTGGAAGAATGCGGGCGATAAATGAAACGGAATGCAAGAGGGGCAGTGACAAGAGGTGAATGAAGTGGAAAGAACTCACGTCAACGGCGAGTGTTGTCTTGAAGAAGGCGGCCGCACAAACGACCACCAAGCACCCCAGAATCCACTTGTTCATCGTGGCGTGCGGAGAAGTAGGCAGTTGGATGGAGTGTTGGTTAGGAACCAGATGCAAGAGGTTGCAGAAGAAGCTAAAGAAGTGAGCTGTTACCGAAAAGAGGAGATTGCCGCGATACATGAGTACACAAACGAGCGAGCGAGCAAGTAACTCCAAGTGTTAGGCGGTGCACGGCCGTCAACAACTAAAGTAAGCAAGAGTAATCCGAAAGCTTTGTGGCCGGTCGGAAGTCGCCGCAGTCCAGCGATCCCACCGCTCAACAAGACGAGACGAAACGAAGTATAATGAAAGCTACCAGTCGGTGATGAAAGCAATAACCCCCCGCCCAAATCCGAGGACACGAAAGGAAACAAAAACCACTACCCGCCGCCCTCCCCGCGGGGAACAAACGAATGCGTGAAGGCCGGTAATTACCGGCTGGCCGCACGGCTAAACGACCCATCGACACACGAGTTGCTCCCGCCGACCGCATTGGCGTCTCAAGGGAGCGGTCGAGTGGGTAAAAAGCGGGCAGATTACAAGGATGGAAGATTTGGCAACATTCGGGGAAGGCGAGGGTGTTGAAATCAACGGGCTGATTGAGCATTGGGCGGTTAAAAGACCGGAAAAACCGCCTACCTACCTGCCCGTCTATGAAAAGATTTCTTCATTTCTTATCACGAATGCCGCCAATTACCACCAGCATTAAGAAAGCGAAAGAACTTCTCGTTAGAAACAACCAGAAAGCCACGAGTTTCCCAATCCTTTTTTCGAATCCCGCGAGATTCGGAGGGCCGACGGCGCGTGCGGGGGACATCCCTTTACTCGCGACTTCTCTCGGCCCACAAGCGACCGGCAACAAGCGGGCAGGTACTCATTTGCCGCTCGCTCGTTACTCCTCCTTGCCCTCCGACCGCAGTAATCCCCCGATGGGTGGGAAGAATGCGGCCAAATGACAGCTCGCCGGTGAGTGAGTGGAAGAAGCGGCGTCTAATGAACACACACCGACCGGCGGATGAAGCGGACGTTAATAATCGAAAACAGAAGGTGGACGGAGAGGGAGGGGAGATCCCTGACGTCTCAAGACGCGCACTTCTTCCCGCCGGACATCCAAAGCGGATTCCGGAGGGTTGAGCGGCGGGTTTACGCCGTGATTCGGCCGCCACGTGCCAACCACCGGTCGACCACAAGGTGGACACTCAAGGGGATGAATGGTCATCTTAACGAGCTGATTGCGGGTGGTCAACCGATTGGCCACCGGAAAGCGGAACAATGCCCGCTAATTGGCTTCTTTCGCAATGCGGAAACCTGGACTCTTCTCGGATGTCACGAGAGATTTCCACAGCGGGTTGAGAAACCGGTGGAAGGTTGTTGTCTGGATGAAAACGTGAGCATTGAAGAGGACAGAGATTTCGTTGACACGACTGAAGTACAACGAAATCCCATCGGCTTCCTACAGGCGAACGACCGGCAGTTTTCGTTCTCGAGAAGGGCGAAAAAGAGGTGGATTACCAGACGGAAAGCGCGACGAAATGAGTTCGGGAGTGAGAACGAGCGAAAATCGCGTGCTGCCCGTTTTGCAAGAACGACTGCGAATGGCACGGCCGCCCTTCTCGGCATCAAACGGGCACCGCTGGAACGACCGCCGGTTTCAAGCTTTGGAACAAAACCCAGTCGACTGCCACATTCTGATCATTGTGAGATTAGAACCAACCTACGAATGAGAATGGGCGTCAGCCTATGGCTTTACGACTCTCGCTAGCCACAGCGATAATGAGCTTGCGGTCTCAGCGAAAAATACGACCGAAAAACGGCATCGTGCTTATTTGTAGGCTTCCAAACACACAATCGGATTCCCGAGAGGAAAGCGGTGATTACGGATCGTAGAGATGGCCGCAAGAAACCAAATGGTTTGTTCGCCCTCCGATCCCGATCGCTTTCTTGTTTTCGCGCACTCGACGTCTGTTTGCTCTTCCCCGCGATCACTCACACGTGATAACAACTCCGGAAAACAAGTGGATTGGGAAGAGGAGGTGATACGAAAGGAGGCTCTTTGATTGATTACGATGCGATTGTTTTACAGCTGCACTTGTTGCCTTTTAGCTCGCGCTCTGCTCATCAATCTTTTCAACTCATGCTTTCAAACAGAAGGTCGTTTAATACGCGTGGTTTTCTGCGGGCCAAACCGCACGAGGGAGCACTTGAGATCTAAGCACAAGTGTTTCGTACACCATTCGCCGCCAGCACGTGGCCTTGCATCGCCCGCCCCCAGGAGCATTTCGACACGTCTTCCAGTTGAATTTAAATCGAACAACTAATAGTTTAGACGAATAGGAAATAAAGTCGTAAAGGCCATAAATTCAAAGCAAATGGGCCGAGGACTCGAACAAGCCGTTCGAATGGTTAAACGAGACACTCACCCCTCGAAACGATGCGCCCTTCTCTCTTCTTTCTGTTCTTCTGCTTGATTCTGTGGATTTCCGGGTGCCTTGCGGTGGATCCTCTGCCGGTCAGTGCCGAGGACGTCACGATGCAGCTGCCCAGTACGCAACCGATGGTATTTGATTCCACCATCCTTTCGTTGCAGATTGCAAGGACGAACACTGCGACCTGCAATGCGGGATGACGTTCAACACGGAGGGCACGTGCTCGTCGGACACCGAGTGTCACTGCAAGGGCGAACTGCCCGCTGAAGGCACCACTCCGAAGCCCTGAACGAGCGATTGCTGGCTGTAATGAACAAGAGGTGTTGCCTTGAGTGTTCGTTCGTAATAAACGGTTGTTTATTTCGTTGCAGTGGGTAGTTGATTTCGTACGATTCGCTTCAGCAGTTCGTTTCGTCGTGCAGAAGCGAGGAGTGATTGGAATTCCCGGAGTTCTCCGAAATTTCCGACCGATTGGGAGCAGCGGCCGGTTGGTCATTGTAACAAACCTCCTGCTCCCGCAAGCAAACCGGTTGGCGATCGAGCGGTCGATGGAGCGGGCCGGCGGCCAAATGCGGGCATTCGTTCGTTTACTGCACGTGCGGGCGGGCGGGCGGCGGGTTTCGTCGGGTGATTCTTGAGCATCACGACGAGCGGGCGGGCGGGCGAGTTTTGAACCGTTTCCTCGCGCTCTTTCCGCCTTCTTTACGACCGACGACCAACGAGCGGAACCGCCCGCCCACCGGCGCCGCTCGTGCGCGCGGCGGAGACGAGCGGAGGAAATCGGGCGGAGGTGAGTGCGCGGCGGAGTAAAGTCGGGTAATAAACTCACTCCACTCATCTCCTCGAATGGGCGCGAACGGAAACCGCCGCTCATCTCCGGGGAAGCGCCCAGCGGCCGGTTTTACACAAACAGCCGCCCGCCCGCCGGCTGCAAACCGAAAGCAGAAGCCGCCGTCCGGAAGAAACCCGCCGAATGCCCGCCGGCGATGCCCGCGGAGGTGGCCGACGTGAACAAACAAAACAAGAGAGACGGGTTGATCAGAGAGAGAGCTTGATCTGATTATCCCGCCCGCGAGCTGGCGGCTTTCGAGGCGAGGCGAATGTTCGAGAGATTTCGCGCCGTGGCGGAGGTCACGAGGAACAACAAGAGAGTGCGGCAGATTGAATGAAGCCGCCAGAACGCAGCCGCAAAGCAAAGGATGAGCGAGAGCATGCAAAACGAGACTCACACCACCATTGGCCGTTGGAGGCTGCAATAGCGAGCAAGCCGGCTGTTCCCACGATAGGAAAGCAACATCACTTCCTGTTGATCACTAGCTTGTTCGTTCTCGTACTGCAACTCCGCTTCGTTTGGTGTAATCGTAAAACGTCAGACGTGTCGTAATGTTCTAGAAGCTGCTCGGCAATTTCGGCTGATCAACTCCTCGCGATCGACTTCCTCGAGCGCCGTCTTCAAACGATCAATCACATTTTCACAATTTTGATCCGCCGAGCGAACGACTGGAAAAATCCGCGTGTTTCGTCGTCGCTCGCCCGCCGCTCGCCCTCATTCCTCGAATTCATTACTCCGAAAGAAGCTCACGCTTCTCATTCGGAGCGTGTCGATCGACGGGCGGGCGGGCGGGCGGCAGACTGAGTGAGTCGAGTGGTGAGTGCGGGCGCCGGGCGAGGGGATTCTTTGTTCTTCGCCCCGCTTACTCACCGCCCTCCGGCTTCTTCTTTACTCAATACCCGCCCGCCCGTCCGCTCATTGTGCGCACATCCTTGCAGGGCTCGTGCTCAAGGTACTCGCCTGCTGCTCCGCCTCCGCACACGCTCGTCGACTCTCCGCCTTGCCTGCGGGCGTGCGTCGAGTTGTAAAATTGGATCCACCGGCCGCGCGCGTCGTCGTCGTCGTCGTTGTTGTGCGGAGTTTATAAGCGCCGAACCCGCGCCCCGACTCCTCAGTGTTCTCTCTTCCGACGACGACGGGAACCGCTCCAGCCGCCATCATGGATCTGGAGAATCGAATCAAAGCCTACCGCTTCGTGGCCTACTCGGCCGTCACCTTCTCGGTGGTCGCCGTCCTGTCGGTGTGCGTGACGCTGCCGATGGTGTACAACTACGTGCACCACGTGCGACGTCAGATGCACTCTGAGATCACCTACTGCAAGGTTCGTGCCTTTCCATCCACCTCTCATTACTCCCCTTGCTTCAGGGCTCGGCCAAGGACATCTGGTCGGAAGTGAACAACCTGCGCGCCGTCCCCTCGAACCGTACCGCCCGTCAGGCCGGCTACGGCGAGGGCCCCGTCACCGGCGGCGGCGCGTCGCAGGGTGGAGGCGGCGGAGGCGGCTGCGAGTCGTGCTGCCTTCCGGGGTTTGTGAAGTGCCTTCTGATCATGATCAACGGCTTCTTTCAGTCCGCCCGGCCCGGCGGGAGCGCCCGGCAAGAACGGACGCCCGGTAAGTGATCAGAACGATCAGAAGGGGTCTGCTTTTGACTGGGGGACGGCATCCAAACAAAACTAAAAGATAACCGTTTTTCGAACTCCGACTCATTCTCTGTTCATTGCAGGGCAAACCTGGCGCGCCTGGCCGTTAGTTCTTCCCACCCGCGAAGCTTCCTCTCATTCTGACGACGTGTTTAGTGCCCGGCAACCCCGGCAAGCCGCCAGTCCAGCCCTGCGAGCCGATCACGCCGCCGCCGTGCAAGCCTTGCCCTCAAGGACCTCCCGTGAGTTTTCTGAAGTCGTGAACATCCCCATAACTCAATGAATGCTTGCAGGGGCCTCCCGGTCCTCCTGGTAAGCGAACGGCGTCGATTCATGCGGCAGGATGAGCGGAGATGTCCCCTCTCAACTCTCCTGACCACTCCTCATCGACTTACCGCTCATATCGCTTGTTGCAGGTCCGCCTGGAGATAGCGGCGCGCCCGGTGGTGAGTAGCGGCATTCTGAAGGCTTCTCACACTCACTGTTCACTTTGCAGCCCCTGGCAACCCCGGCCAAGACGCGGCTCCCGGCGAACGTGAGTGCTTCTCGTTCAAAGACATTTTTTCCAAAAACAGCTCAGCAAGTGACACATTCATTGCTGACACTACCGATTTTTGTGATCATTTGAACGTGCTGACCGTCAGCTCCTCAATATTAAAGAGAGTACACCTCTGCTATCATTCATTGCGGAGTTGTCGCTTCCAAAAGCAGTGGAAGTCACAACGTTTACGTGCGGTCTCCAAACGAACAAAAACAGGTTGTTTTTGCTGTTGACCGCGTATAGGTGGGCTTGTTAGAAAGGCCAAAGTGTGGGCTTTCCAATGAGCCTACACGCAAGAAGTGAAGTCTAAAGGATATGAATTTGTAGTCACTGGAAGGTCGACACTCAAAAACGGGTGTCTGACCAACTCAAGCTGGTACATCTTTGGAAATAACGATCAGAATGATCTAGATTCTTCACTTTTGAGTAGCAGACAGTACGGGAAATAGGAACACACAATATCGGAAAGTGTTGAAGTGAATGTGTCACCGTTTGGACGGGCGCGGTTCAGACATTCAAAATACTCCTTCATACGTATATTTTACTAATTTCTATTGCTTTAAGCTGGACCTAAAGGGCCTCCTGGTTAGTTTACGGCCTGCACGAAGGTTTGTACAGTCTTTATTTGTGTACTTTAGGTCCCCCTGGTAAGTACCGTGTGCAGTCGATGGCCAGCGAGTGGCCGACCGCCCATTTCTCGTGATTCCCCTCTAATCCTTCTTTTCCAATGCAGGCCAGCCTGGCCAGCCTGGAGGTTGGTTTCTGCACGTTGTTCTTGCTCTCATAGACATTTTTTAGCTTCTGGAGAAGTGCGTTTTGTCTCCTGCCCATTTTTCAACGCTCTCCTCCCGTTTTGCAGCCTGGAACCCCTGCCCAGTCGGAGGCTCCTCAACCCGGTCCTCCGTAAGAAAGACGTGTGAAAGAATGTGAATTACCATCCTCCTATGCAGCGGACCCCCCGGAGATGCTGGACCCCCGTGAGTTTGATGTCCATGCTTTCAGTCATTGATGCTTTCTCTTTCAGTGGACCTCCTGGTGCGTGAAAGATGCAGCGAGTATTGAAGAGCTCGATGCATCACCTATTTGACTGTAAACGCCTAATTCTTGCTTTTTTCAGGACCTCCTGGATCCCGTCCGTTTTGCTCTCGATTTCTGTTCGCAATTCCGATGTTCTTCTTTAGCTGGCCACGATGCTGGTCCCGGTCCTGCTGGGCCCAAGGGTCGTAAGTATTTAAGCGTAGTAACAAGTGTACAAATGTCTTTGCAGCGCCTGGCCCGCCTGGAGTAAGCCCTCTTGACTCTCGTGTACTGCAGTTATCATTCCTCTCCCTTGCAGCCGCCCGGCAACGACGGAAACCCCGGAGGTGAGCACGAGCATTAAATTCGTTATATAATCCTTTCGTTTCAGCCCCTGGCCAAGTGAGTAGTCACCGAGCTCGTTGATCGTCGAGATCGAGAGCCCACCGAGCGTTCACTCTCTCATCCCTCTCGCTTTCAGCCCGGCCAACCCGGCGCCGCCGGCGAGAAGGGAATCTGCCCGAAGTACTGCGCCATCGACGGCGGAGTCTTCTTCGAGGACGGAACTCGCCGCCGTTAAGCGCGCCGCGAACCGATGGGCGCTGTGGCTCGGCCCAGCCCTCTCTCACCCGCTCTTTCATCTGTTGCTCACTTCATTCCGGTGGAAACGAGGCGATTGTTGACTCCCAAGCAGCAATAAACTCCTTCCACTCGCATTCCATTGGCTAAAGGGTGGGGATCACGGGCTGATCGTCGGGGCATCGCGTGATCGCTCGTTGAAGTCCGCAGACAATCGCTTTTGTCCGTTGACTAATGCCTAATTACCCGCTTCGTTCGCGACCTTGAAGTCGGCGGAAGACAACGACGATTGTTCCCCGCCGCTTCTTTTGTGTCTCCAATCGACTCGCTGTTGATCGTCGAACAACGGGCTTCTTTGTTTCTTGAGAAGCGAATCCCGTGCATGAAATGAGTCAACTGACTAGAGAAACTAGTTCACGTGTTTGTGGGAACGTCTGCCCGTCTTTTTTGCAAGCAATCGATAAATCATCGGATCCCCGCAGCGGCCGGCACTCGGGCGGAGGCGGCGGGCGAGAAAAGTGCGACGGAAGGCGGCGGACGGGCAGTCGGGGGCGCCGTCCGCTGCGAGCGGCCGCCTTCCCATCGGCGGCCGCTTGTTTACGCCGCCGTCTGCGTTCGCCGCCGATCCGCTGCCGGCCGGTCGGTTCGCTTCTTTCGCGAATTCGGCCGTTCGGTCGACGGCTTCCTTCGCTTCCGCTGATTTCGTTCGCGATCGCCCCGATGTCGCCAGTTTCGATTCGCGTCCTCCCGCTCCCTCCTGTTCCACTAGTTTCCCCCGCATTCCCCCTCTGTGCAGCCCCCTCATCTTACCGTTTTTAGCGGACGGGTAGAATGGTGAGCGAGGCGACCATCCGCCGGCTGGCCGCGGACGGACGTGGCTCGCGCGAGACGCTGGAGTACTTGGAGCGGTTGGTTCACGCGATCACTCCGCAAGTTACTTCTCTCCGCTCTTCCGCTTATTCCTCCCGTTCAGGTGGTCCGTCCCGCCCGACTGCAACTCGCTGGTCGTCGGCCTGTTGCGGCAGGTGCACCGTTTCGTGTTCAACCCGCACGCCAACCAGCTGATCCAATTCCTCATGGAACACGTGGCGTTCGCGCGCCAACGTGACTGGATCGTCGACAACGTGGTCTTGTGAGTTCTCCGCACTCCCTTCTGTTTGAACACTCGCTCGCTCGTTGCAGGGACCGCGTGCTGGAGCTGTCGCAGGATCGGCACGGCTCGCACATCGTGGAACAGGCGATTCGCCACTGCTCGCCGATCCGCGTGGCGCGCATCTTCGCCGAGCTGCTCGACGGCTACGCGCCGCTCGTGATCGACGAGGCGCCCGCTGGAACGCCGCGTGTGCGCAGCGCGTTGGAGGTGAGTTCTCCCCACCGACTCCCTCCGATTCACGGTCGTTCAGGTGTTGATGTTCGATCAGTACGGCAACTACGTCGTGCAGGAGCTCTACTACGTGGCCGTCGCCGTGGTGAACCGCGAGCGGCCGGGCGATCCCACCTGGTTCATGCGCCTGCAGACGACGATCGCCGCCAACCGCGTCGCCCTCCGCCGCTACGCCCACGGCCATCGGATCCTCGAGATGGCCGGCTTGCAGGCCGTGCCCCGTCCGGTTCGCGGCCACGCCTGAACGGCTGCAGAACTCCAACCTCTTCTAACTCCAACGTTTCTCGGTCTTTTGCCCAGTCACTCGCTCTCGTTCTCCCTCTTTTCTCGTCGCATCTCCCAAATGCAATGCTCGTCGGTCGTAATAATCCCTCTTATAATTTCCCTTCCTTTGTACAGACAACTCACCGCTCACTAATCACGCATTCATTCCAATCCCGCATTGCTCTCGTCTCTGTTGATACTCGTTGCTTTCCGCTTACTTTCCTCCGTTAACGCTTTGAACTCTTGTCCCGCTCGTTTCCTTTGAATAAAATGAACGCGATCAGTCAGTCGTCTTGTTGTACGGAGGAAGGGTTGGGCGTTTAGGGGGCCAACTTCGGGTTGCCAACGGACCGACGGAATTCACATGACCGCGTGATCGAACAACGGAAAAGGCGCACTTCCCGTCTTTACGACCGCTGGATAATGAATTCGAGGGTTATGACTGCCTCGTTTTACTCGAACGATTTGAATTGATAACCAATCTCCGCACTTGGGCGGTCGTTAATTCCAATCG